>JACEFZ010024706.1:195000-266867 GCA_014155875.1 Cepaea nemoralis | reverse complement strand
ATAGAGAAGAAGGGCAGAATGTCAGACGGGCCTGCGTGCCCAATTCTTAACCCTTTGAAAATAAAGACTTATTATTATTATTATTTGTCAGTCTACCTGTTCGTCCGTTTTTCTGGCAGTCTGTCTGACAGTCTGTCTATCTAACCGATTGATGGCATGCTTCTTAGTCTGTCTATCTATTCTGTTGTTGATATACTTTCTGCATTCCCTCCAATCCCAACGTGAACAACGCAGTTGGCTGTGCACAGATTCAAACTGCCCTGTGTGGCAATTACTGACGTCAGGTGCCCATGTTGTGATGATTCAGTTATCGCCAGTGACGTCAGGTGCCCATGTTGAGGTGATTCAGTTAACGACGGTGACGTCAGGTGCCCATCTTGTGGTAATTCAGCTATCGCCGGTGAAGTCAGGTGCCCATGTTGTGATGATTAGGTTATCGCCAGTGACGTCAGGTGCCCATGTTGAGATGATTCAGTTAACGACGGTGACGTCAGGTGCCCATCTTGTGATAATTCAGCTATCGCCGGTGAAGTCAGGTGCCCATGTTGTGATGATTAGGTTATCGCCAGTGACGTCAGGTGCCAATGTTGAGGTGATTCAGTTAACGACGGTGACGTCAGGTGCCCATGTTGTGGTGATTAGGTTATCGCCAGTGACGTCAGGTGCCCATGTTGTGTCGATTCAGTTATATACGGTGACGTCAGGTACCCGTGTTGTGGTGATTTAGTTATCGCCTGTGACGTCAGGTGCCCATGATGTGGTGATTCGGTTATAGACGGTGATTTCAGGTGCCCATGTTGTGGTGATTTAGCTATTGCAAGTGACTACAGGTACCCATGTTGTGGTGACTCAGTTATCGCTAGTGACGACAGGTGTCCATGTCGTGGTGACTCAGTTATTGCGGGTGACGCAAAATCGGAGTATAATTGGACCGTTCTTCTCACAGATGAGTGATGATGTTGTATTAGGGACGTTCATTTGAAACCCGTTCCAATGGCTTTATTACAAAATCATGAAAGAAACATTTGGTTCTGCAAGGTGTGGAATGCGCCTGGCCTTGCAGCCAGCAGGGTTAGGATCGGCTAGCCTCTCCCAGGAGGGGTGAAGAGCGAAAATTAGTAGCCTGCCGATGACCCGCAGACTACACAAGTCAACCCCCACCTCCACATGGTGCAGACCGGGCAACCATGACCGCGAGGTCATGGGCTAACGGGGCTATGGCTCGCCATAGGGGATGGACTCCCTATGGGCAGATTAGTGTCCTAAACCTGCGACTGGCCTATCAAGCCGGCAGGGGATCTTCATACTGCTCGTAGAAAAACTAAGAAGTATAAACGGACTGACCCAAACGGATATCCACTCGGCAATGTTAATGGACTACGAGATAGATCAGCGACTCAAACAATAGGCACAATGAACGTCTTTAGTTTCAATAGTAAAGAAGAAGAGCTTATAGAAACAATGGAAGAGAGGAAAATTGGACTGATGGGAATAGCGGACACCAGAACAAAGGAGAAAGGATGCAAGGAGCTCCAACGCAGTTATACGTTTGTTTACTCTGGAGTAGAACGGCAAGAAAGGGCAAGACACGGTGTGGGAATAGTCATCGAACCACGGCTAGCAAGAGGAATACTAGAAATAAAATATGTATCAGAAAGAATCATAACAGTGAGAATAAAAGAACAAACAATTACAACATATGTACAAATATACGCACCAAGTAATGCAAACAATAATGAGCAAGAATGCGAGGACTTTTACGAAGACATACATGACGTGCTAAATAAAATAGATAGCAGGACAACATCATAGTTATGGGAGACTTCAATGCAAGACTAGAACATAACAGAGTGGGAATAGGAAAACATCTGGGAGCATTTGGAGATCAGCAAAATGAAAGGAATGATAACGGAAGTAGACTGATAGCGCTTTGCAGCCAACACGAACTCTATATAACAAACACATTCTATAAACATAAAGATTCACAAATATATATCTGATATAAATGGAACGATCTAGATACTAAAAGCCAAATTGATTTTATATTAACAAGAAATAACAGAAAGAGAAATATATTAGATGCTATAGCAGTGCCCAATTTCACTATAAACACAGATCATAAGGCAGTTGTTGCCACAATAAGAACCATCAGAAGAAGAAACCAAAAAGCAGGAAAATACATGCTATGCGAATCAGTAAACTTAAAAAACCTTAAAGACGACGCATTAAGGGAAAATTATGATAAAAAACTAACTGAACTCTTTGTAAAATTACCTACAGCAAGAAAAACAGTGGAAGAAGAATGGGAGATGTTCAAATCAAACATTTTAAATACTGCAAAAATAACATGTGGAACCACGAAAAAACGCAAAACACGGATAGAGGAAATAACAAGTTGGTGGAACGCAGAAGTAAAGAAAGCGGTAAAAGACAAAAAGGAAAAATATAAAAAGTGGTTGAAGAGCAAACAGGAATGTGATTACATAGAATATAGAATAGCGAGAAGATATGTGAGTAGAATAGTAAAGAGGGAAAAACAAAAAGACTGGGAAGAGTATGGAGAACCCCTAAATAAAAACTACAAGGAGGCAATTAGAAACTTCTACAAAAAGATTTGTGCAATGCGAACCAGAGGAGAACCCTTTGACCCAACTGAAATAATTAACAGCGAAAATGGTGAACCAATAAGTGAACAAAAACAAATCCTAATAAGATGGAAGCAGTATTGCGAACAACTTCTCAACATCACATCAGATGTCACAGGAATTCAAGAGACCTACACAGATGTCACCGAAGAACTAGAACCAGACATACTAAAAGAAGAAATTATAGAAGCCATCAGATTAGTCCCATTGAACAAATCACCGGGACAGGATGACATACCAAATTAACTAACTAAACAGCAAGAGAAATAGGAACAGCTTGGCTACATAGACTATTTAACCATGTTTGAGTAGAAAAACAGACACCACGAGACTGGGAAAACGCCATAATTATCCCAATTTGGAAAAACAAAGGCAGCAAAAGAGACTGCACACAATACAGAGGCATTTCACTGTTGAGTCATCAATCAATCAATCAATCATGTACCATGCCGGAAAGCGTGGGCGGTCATGACTCGCCATTTCACTCGATCACCAGTGTCGTGGATAAGCTCAGTGTTCCTGTCTCGTTCATGCCATGTGGCCAAGCCATTCAGGTATTTTCCTCTCGGTTTTCCTCTTGGTCTGTTCCCTTAGATCTTGCCAGTTGTCACCAAGGTCTCCAATCCATTTCTTCTCATAACATGTCCAAAACATTTTGACTGTCTACGTCTAATTTCTCTAATTAGTTTATGATGTTCATTTGTCTCCTGTAGTACTTGGTCATTGGTTTTTCTGTCTGTCCATGGTATTCTTTGCATTTTCCTAAGAAACCACATTTCTGCAGCCATCAGATGTTTTTCAGCTTGACTGCTCATTGTCCAAGTTTCACATCCATACAAAAGAACAGGCTCTATGTATCCCCTCAACACTCTTTTTCTTGTTGAGTCATATTGGGAAAATATTTTGCAAAATTCTTGAAAAAAGATTACGAACTACTTTAGAAGCCCAGCTAAGAGAAACACAACTTGGATTTAGGAAAAACACAGGATGCACAGATGTCAGTCTTGCTCTTAGACAACTTATAGAAAAATCAATCGAATTCAATGAAACACTCTACTTAGCCTTTGTCGACCAAGAACAGGCATTCGATAGAATAGATAGAAACAAGCTGTGGGAAATCCTTAAACAATATGGAGTGAGTACACATCTAACAAACCTATGTAGAAGTTTATACAACAACAGTGAATGCATAGTGAGAGCAACTGGAGGACACTCAGAACCCTTCACCATAAGATCTGGAGTACGACAAGGTTGTGTCCTGTCCTCTCTCTTGTTCATAACATATATAGACAACATATGTA
Source organism: Cepaea nemoralis (assembly GCA_014155875.1). Taxonomy (NCBI): domain Eukaryota; kingdom Metazoa; phylum Mollusca; class Gastropoda; order Stylommatophora; family Helicidae; genus Cepaea; species Cepaea nemoralis. Next base: position 262,921 of record JACEFZ010024706.1, on the reverse strand, counting down.
AAGAAACCAGCCAAGCAGAGACAGCAAGAATACCGCATGACGAGAACACAGAAGAAGAACCATCTGCAAATCTAACCATTAGAGAACTCCTGTTTGCGGACGACCAAGCACTAATAGCAAAATCAGAAGCTGAATTACAAGACCACATGAATAGTCTAAACGAAATGTGTAGGGAACATAACATGAAAATTAGCACAAGCAAAACAGAGGTAATGACTATAACTAAAGAAGAACAAACAACAACAATTCACCTAAACGAACATCCCTTGAAACAAGTAAAGAGTTTCAAGTACCTAGGAAGTATAATATCATCAAATGGCAGATCAGAAGACGAGATCGAAAATAGGTGCAATAAGGCAAATCAACTCATTGGACAAATGGCACCAATACTAAAGAACAAACATGTATCAATAACTACTAAGAAAGCACTTTACAACACAATCTTCCTACCAACTCTATGCTACCAATGCCAAACCTGGCAATGACAGAAAAAGAGAAAAGAAAAATCACAACAACAGAAATGAGGTTCCTGAGAAGAATACTCAACGTATCAAGAAGAGATAAGATCAGAAATGAAGAAATCAGGACTAAAGTGGGGGTTAAAGCAGCACTAGATTTTATTAGAAAGCAGCAAGTCAAATGGTTTGGCCATGCAAGTAGGTTACCAGTCAACAGCATACCACAACAAGCAATGATGTACAGACCAGATGGAAACAGAGGAAGAGGCCGACCACGTAAACGTTGGACGGAGGGAATAGCAGAGTCCATGGGAATATCGATATATGAAGCCCATAATCGGGCACTCTCACGAAGTTTATACTTCACCTCGACACGGCAAGGTACAAGAGGAACATGATGAGATGAGATGAGGTGAAATGAAAGAATCATTCACAGGTGTGGTAGAATTAAACAAAGCATTCATTTTGAATGAATTATGCACCATGGGTTGGTCAGAAGAAGTCGCCTTTGGCATTCAGGCAAGCATCCCGTTGCTTAAGTAGGCGGCGAATGCCGTCAGCAAAAAAGGATTGTGGTCGCTCACTGAACCAAGTGTTTACCGCGTTCATTACGCCTGCATCTGTGTGACATCGATGTCCCTTGAGAACTTGTTTTATGGAGGTCCGAACAAATGAAAATCACATGGTGACAAATCAGGACTATAGGCTGGATGTTGCAGTATTTGCCACTTCTTCCTTGCTAATGCTTCCTGCACAATCTTTGCGACATGCGGACGAGCATTATCGTGCAACAAAATCACACCGCGAGAAAGCATGCCGGGTCGTTTATTCTTGATGGCTCTTTGCAGCTTGTCTAGTGTTTGCAAGTACTGGGTAGAGTTGATGTTGACACCAGGTTCTTTAAAGTCGGCCAACAATAGCCTTTCATGGTCAAAAAATGCTCTCAGCATAACCTTACCAGCGGAAACCTGTAACTTGAGTTTGTTGGCTTTTGGTGATCCAGCATGCTTCCATTGCATGCTCTCTCTTTTGATGCTCGGCTCAAAGTGGTGACACCATTATTCATCGCCTGCCACTATGTGGAAGAGAATTGCATTACCCTCCACTCTGTAACGCAGCAAGTGGTTCAAACACCATCCCGTGCGTTCCTTGTTTTGGTGGTCAGTCAACATCCGTGGTACCCACTGTGAACACACCTTCCGATATTGCAATTTCTTAGGAACGACCTTTTGAATTATCCCAACTGACACATCAAATTCTTTCGCTAGCGAACGTATGCTTCGACAACTGTTCATTTGTACTGCTGCATTAATTTTGGCGATGTTTTTATTTTCTGTTGCAACAATATGCGCTAGACCCGGCTGTCAGAATCTTCCCCGGGTCTTCATCACGGGCGCCTGGCAATGACGGCCAGGTACGTGAACGGCAGTAACACTTGCGACGCAGTGACAGGGACTGGGCCCTGCGTGGTACACGGAGACAACGAGAGGAGAAAGCAGGACCAACACGGGCTCGCTGCGGCTAGCGGACAGACAGCCCTGGACCGTAGGACTGGACAGACATGGAACGAGAGCAGTGCACGTATTGAGTGTATGAGTTGACGCTAGATGAGAGAAAGCCTGTTGAGTATAGAAAGACTGAGTGCATGGTATGTAATATTGCATTCATGAATTGATGTATTATATATATTTGTGTATTATCGCCGAGTTGAGTGCAGCCAGTTGTGATTATTGTTTGCGAGAAGTGCGATTAAAGTGTTGAGAGATGTCACCGGGTGTTATGTACATTCATTCTGTGTGAGTGATTGTTATCACATCTGTTAGTCATCACGAGCCTTTACTGATTGCAAATCAGGACTCTGACACCGGCCGTCGAAGATCTGTCGTGAACTGACTTCCTTTACGAAACATTCGTGCCATGTCTGCCACTGTTGTCTTCTACACACATTTGTTACTCGTCAAGCTGCCTGCAGTCTTCGATGAATGTCCACTGGTCGACATCCTTCAAATGAAAGAAACTGAATCACAGTTCTTTGAGCTTCTTTGGACGGATTTTGGATCAACCCGGCCTTTTTCTGAACGGTCAGAAACAGAACCTATGCATCATGGGACGAAAATGCATCGTGCTCTTTTATTTATTGGTCAGTACTTATCACATGACTATGACATGATCATGTTCAACGTACGCAATTACTTGCGGTGCGGCACGAACGGATTTCAAATGAACGCTCCCTTATAGAAATGGACCAGTGAGATAAATAACTGATTAGTATCTTTAGTCTAAGGACCCATGACTCGACGTGAGGAGAGGATCCGTTGGAAAGAACGGTGAGGGGGATCTGTTAGTTTGAATAATTAATTGGTATATTGATTCTTAAACGTTAGGAGTGGTTGTCGAAAGGGTAAGAGCTCTCATGCTAAATCTTCCGGTGCGCACGGGATTCAATCTCTACACTGGGAGTTGGATTCAGTTGTATTTAAACGTACACTTCTCGTTCATAAAACAATGGCAGAATCATCATCACCACCAATGCCTTGCAAGTTGGGGTTGGTAATCTTGTCTCTTCACAGATCTCTGTCTCTGATGTTATGCATCAACTCTGCTGCTGATATTCCTCCATCCCACCGTCTTAGTCTATTTAGCATAATTTCTCTTGGTCTGCCTCTCTTCCCCTTGATCTTTCCAGTCCGTCTCAATGTTCTACAATGCCTATCTTCTGTCATTTGCTGCCTTTATTGTACCTAGCGTTGTATGGCAAGGGGGTGGGAGGGGTGGACTTTAGTCTGAGGAATTAAGGCCGCCTGGCCAGTGCAGTTGCTGCGAACTGTGCAGGTTAGGGTTTTCTTTTTTCCCCCCAACAGAAAAAAACCACACCTTACTGAGGATTCGAACCCCGGTCTCTTGAAGAAGAATCCCGCAATCTAGTCACTCGGCCAACAAGGTCTTCCATACAGCAAAACAGGTTCTATATAGCACTTCACCACTTTCTTTTTTACATTCAATGATAGTGACTTATTGCATAAGATATTCTTCATTTTCGGAAATGCGGCTTCTGCCTGCCCTGTTCTGTTTTTAATCTCTGTTGAGCATCTTCCGCCTGATGTTATAATTGCCCCTAGGTATTTAAAAGTTCCACTTGTTTAAGAATATTCCCTTCTTTTTTATGTCACAAATAGCAAACTACTGAACGTAATTATGCCTAGTAAATAACCCGGGGTTGATCCCGACGTCCTGTTAAGGACATGCAACTTTTCATTAATGTTGATACTGACAAGCCGGAGGCACATAATTCGGGTTGAAGCCAGTAGCACACTCTGTTGTCTCGCTTCAGAGGTAACAAATTGTGATAATTCTATAGATTTTCTGCCCTGGACATGCGGGATTGCAAGGGGGGGGGGGGGGGGGGTGTACAGGCTTATAGGCTGGCAGAGAATGCTCCTCCCGGTGGTACGTTACCTATTGACTAGGGTGGTGTGGTCGGGAGCCTGTGGGACCCTTTTGAGATAGAGGGGAGAACCTAATGAACAGAGGTGTGTCAAAGAGTAAGCACAGACAAGTCACTGAAATTGTTCTGGCGACTACATAAAAGCATGAGTGGTGTAGTCAAGAATAAGAGCATTTCTGACTTCCAAGGTGCTGACCTCATCTGGCAGAAGACAGACGAGGACGAGGGCAAAGCCCTCTTTGAACGCTATCTAGAGCAGAGCAACCAGACAGACATGGGAGGCCGAAATCTTGCCAAGGAGGTCACCTCAGACAGGTGCAAGGCCCAGAACACTTCGGATGAAGACACAGTGACAGTGAAAGAAATCAAGGCTGCACTTCGACGATCAAAAAACAGCGCTCCAATCGCTGCAGCAAAGGTCGCTGCAGCCTGAGTGGAAACCTTCATAGACATCATGGGCAAAGACTGCTACATTGGTCCAGCTTTCTCTTTTTGGACGCTACCCACAAAGGGTAGGTGGGAAAACATCAATAGGTGTACCGACAATGAGCTAGAGAAACTAGCAGACATGTACAACAACAGTATAGAGAGTGCTAGCATCAAGTAGGAGTGGTTACACAGCTATCTGATTCCCTTGCCGAAGCCTGACAAAGACCACAAAAAAATTCAGGGATATCGAATTATAACCATGCAGAATACAATAGGCAAGCTGCTGGAGAAGGTAATTGCCAGGAAAATATCAAGCCAGCTAGAGAGGCAAGGTGTTTTCCCACCTACCCTGGGTGGGTAGCGTCCAAAAAGAGAAACCTGGACCAATGCAGCAGTCTTTGCCCATGATGTCTATGAAGGTTTCCACTCAGGCTGCAGGACCTTTGCTGCAGCGATTGATCTTGAGGGCGCATACAACAGAGTACCATTGGATTTTTTAAAGCTTCAGCTTCTTGAACTAAAAGTAAGTCCATTCCTCCTTAGTTGGATCGCTGCAGCCCTCTTCCAACGGAAAGTAGTTTTTAGATGTGGCAGTTGGACTTCGGAACCAACAACAATATATCCTGGCCTACCACAGGGATCACCATTATCTCCGGTACTGTTCAACGCCTACACAGTGAAAATCACCAGTGAGCAGATCACTGGACCTGGCAGGACATTGTCATATGCCGATGATGTTTTAGTGTATCGTCAGGGTAAGGATAGAGAGCTGGTTGCTGTGGAACTACAAACCGAACTCAATCGCATAAGTACTTGGTGTGATGAAGCTGGGTCAATGGTCAACCCAACAAAGGCAACAGTGACTTGGTTCTCGTTGAATAATCATATTGTCAACACTCCAACACCAACTGTAATGCTGTGTTCAGAGACGGTGGAAAGAACGGAGGCAATGAATTACCTGGGGATACGGTTTGATCGAAGCCTTGCTTATAATGAGCACATAGACCAGGTGATAACAAAGGCCAAGCGGGGTTTGGCTGCTATGCGGGTGATGGCGGCAGCAAACTGTGAGCAGCGCCATCTATGTCTTCTGTACGAGGGGCTGGTCATGTCTGTTTTGGAGTATGCAATGGCAATCCTGACTCTCAGCCGTAAGCAGATGGAAAGGATGGAAAGGATACAGAATGAAGCTATGCGCATTATTCTTGGATGTACAAGAGATACAGCATGCAGGGCGATGCGCTACCTTCTTAATTTTCCAACCATTGAAGAGAGAATACAAGTTTGCAGGGCACGCGCCTACCTCAGAGTTAACGCAAACACACAACATCCACTGCATAGTGAAATTATGAAGGGGAATGGCAGCAGGTTAAAAAGAGGACGGTCGTGGATGGGTCAAGCCGAAGACATTCTTCAACAGGTGTGTTCACTTGAGGACTTAGAACCTGGCGAGGAGTGGGTGCAAGTGCCAACCGATTTCTGCACATCCTTTTCAGTTTGCATCCAACTAGATAGAAAATGCAGACAAGAAAATCCGCTGTGGCTGCTGTGGAGGTTGAAGTACAAGCGTTGATTTTCGAGAATTCGCTAGACGGTGATGCGGTCATCTACACAGACGGGTCGGTCGTCCGACATGTGAGAAGCTCATGGGCCTTTATAGCTCGGACCGGAGGGAGAATTGTGAAGGAGGACTCTGGTGCTTTCACTGAAACCACAAGTAGCCTGACTATGGAAGTCATGGCAGTAAGTAAAGCAATAACATGGCTCAAGACACAGACATTCACTAGGGCATGTTTCCTTAGCGACTCAATGAACATGATCAAGAGGATAGAGGAGGGGTCGATCCGAAGAGAATGGTTGCTGCCTCTGGAGCGGTCTCGGCTGACAAAGATTAGTTTCATCTTCGTGCCAGGGCATGCGGGAGTACAAGGAAATGAGCGGGCTGACAAGCTCGCAGGTGATGCTACTGTGGAGGGCGGACGCGCCATGGACCAGGCTGACATTCTGAATGCTCTACGAGAAGTAAGACTCTTGCGTGAACCAAGTGATGACTGTGAATCTACAACCATGGCCAGACTGCGAGAACAGCAAATTAAAAGAGGGGTGGACCAAACAAGAACACTACGCAGGAAGCCAAAGAAGATTGATAAACCAACACAGAACTGGCGTCGTTAGCCGCTACACGCTGCGAGATTTGCTGAGGAGGGGATCCGAGCACTTATGGACTGAATGGTTCGATGTGCAATGATGATGATCTGTCGACTAACTAACTAACTAACCTAATGAACAACTGTACATGGAGAGAATGATCTGGCAGAGGATCGGCAGGGGTTCTGGCTGAAATTGAGAACTGAGAGGGAAGGCAAGGAGAACTTTCAATCAGACAGCACTTGGAACCATTAGCAGTATGAGGCTTTTGCTAGCTGTTGAAAGAGGGGACGGGGCGCGTGTGAGAATGTCCTGCATATAGTGATGTCATTTCTTAGCTCAACTAAACTCAACACGCTGATGCCTACCTGACGAGGCAGATCTTGAACTTCATGAGACGCCGTTCACGTTGAATAAACTGTACACAGACATTACAAGCGAGGCTTCTAGAAAGAATGTAGTTTGCCATTGCTTTCCATCTTGGCAGTAACCATTCTGGTCGGCGACTGTAGCCAATGACTATGAAGATACTCTGCCTAGTGTCGTGAAGCTTGAGACTATAACCAACAACTTTCTATCGGCCCCTCTTCAGGGCCAGCCGCCCCCTGTTTAATTGGTTTCAAGGTCAGCTTATCTGGGGAAGAAAAGGTGGGATTGGGGGGAGGTCAACTGTTACCCCACTTTGCCCAAATGGTGTCACGTAGGCTTGAGGAGGGAAGGAGACAACTTACTCCACCTTAGATAGGCCCCTTACCCCCCACGACCCAAGATATATTGACAGATATTACCTCACAAAGAGAACGGGTTACTCGCATCAGAACAACATAGTCCATAATCATTGAGATTGTCATGAGAAGGGAACAGCTGGAGTATGTCGACACAACGGGAAGGTTGGAGGAAGGGGGGGGGGGGCAATCGGTGACCAAAATAGTGGATAGTTCGACATCATGGCATGAAGGGAAATCAGTAGCAGAAATAATTGGCAGGACACGAGACAGAAAGCTGTGGACAGACATGATCGCCAAAGCCACACTGGCATTGACTGTAACAAGAAGAATGGAAGACAGTAAAGACAGTTAGTAACCTTCATTACCTCTTTTTTTTTCGCTTTTTGTTTCTAACCGTAGTATACTTTTTAAATGTTGTCTGTGTAATTATATATTTGATCGTTATAATTAAGAAAGCAGAGTTCATACAGTATTAGACCACATGGCACAACTGTTACTGTGTCTGACGCCTTGTTGTCTTGACAGACGATGACATGTTATATTTTGCTTCAAAAAAGGCACTATAACCGATCCCCTTGGCGGTAATGCCAAAGGTTGAGTTATACCTCTCCATAGCTCAAAGCCTGGGATGAATTGTAGGGACCATGTGTTGCCCATGCAGCATGGTCACCCTAGTTTACTCCAGAGAAAAGGCAGCACCAATATATCTGGAACAAGACAAGCTGCAGAAGCTGCCCAATCAGCAAAGCACTGCTTAAACTGTCCGCATGTCGAAGATTCCATTGTAGATCATTTGCTCAAGGCCTGGTCTGCCCTGCTGGGACATTTAGGTGTTATACCCTAGCACCAGGGTAAGGCTTGCACCCTCCAAATTGCACTTCTCCGCCCGAAGCTGTTGATACAATGTGGGGGTGTTGAATTTGGTGAGCACCACCCAACATCCGACACTGGAAGCAGGTAGTACCGTCTACTGTCATACGGTAGCTCAGTCATATCCAAGTCTCAACATCCCGAGCTAACAGAAAGCATGTAGTACAGTCTACTGCCATACGGTGCTGCAGTCATATCTGACTAAGACCCAAGATTCAGCGCTAACATAAGACAGGTAGTACTGTCTACTGTTATATGGTAGCTCAGTCATATCTGAGTAAGATCCAAAATTCGGAGCTAACAGAAATCAGGTAGTTGCGTTGTGAGAACGTGAGAGAGGAAGGGTGTATTTGAGAGAGAGAGAGAGAGAGAGAGAGAGAGAGAGAGAGAGAGAGAGAGAGAGAGAGAGAGAGAGAGAGAGAGTTTGTGTGTATAAACGTGAGAGTTAGAGAATGCATGTGTGAGAAAGAGAGGGAAAGAGAGTGTGTGAGAGAGATAGAGAGTGAGAGAACAAACCAACACAAAGACTGTAGAGTTAGTAGCATTAGTTACACGATAGCAAGCATTCTATGACATATAGTTAATGCATTTATGTGCTCATCTGAAGGGACATGGCATGTTTAGCGGACATGATCACGAGATCTTTCCACGAACTGGTCGCATCCAGAATTGCAAGTTCTTAGACAAGTATATGGCGCGGAAGCCTGGACTATGAACAAGCAATTAGGAAGTCGAATGAGGCGATGGACTTGTGAATATACAGAGGAATATGTCGTTCATTGAAACAAAAACAGTCAAATACTGAGGTTCTAGAAACAACTTGGCAATTAAAAGAGAGTTGATGAAAGAAATAAAAAGAGGCAAGTGAAATATTTCGGCCACGTTAATAGACATAACACTTCTTACGAAAACAATACTGAAGGGTGAGGCTGAAGGAAAGCGAACAAGAGGTGGACAACGTTACAGGTAGGATGATTATTTCAAGAGATGGACGAACAGCAGTCTAACAGAATGTACAGTAAGGGCGAGATACAGACAATCTTGAAGATCCATTGCAGCCAACCTTCATTGTGAAGACGGCACCTGATTTATTAAAACAACTACACAAATCTCGTGCTCAAGACAAATGTAGCATAATGGCTAACCACCATTATTCAGTTAACAAGACCGCAAGCCAAGAAGAGGAAATAACATAAAACAATTGACTACACAACCGCAAACTGGAACTAGGACTTAAAATTTAACATCGAAACTGGAACTGCATAAGTGACAGATGACGTGGATTCTTAGAAAGATTTCATCAGACAAAGCTCGGAAACCCATTGGATAGGAGGAGACATGTGACCCGCTTTCGCGCCAACGCATGTTTAGCATATGTTAATATTTCATCAGAATATGGTAAGCCCGCACTTTTTCTGCAACCAGCCTGATGACCAGACGTGGAAAGCTGGTGTGACCAAATTTTCAAACATGGGATTGCGGAGTGTCTAGATCCGAGGTAAGCTTGTAATTCCCGAGATTAGACTAAGAACCCGATGTATCAGGTATCAAGAAATGGTATCCAGTGTTTGTAATGTCAATTGAAATGTATTATTATTAATTAAAACCTCTGAAATGTAAAAATGCTCGACTGTAGATTCTGACGACGCAGAGCCGTTCCCGGGCAAACTGACACTCTAATACTCTCTTCGATGAAACTGCAATCTCTGATATTCTTAAAGATAATTATTAACTTTGGGAAGTGCATTATACTACTCCATTCTATTCTGAACAACTGTACGAAGTGATGATTCTAAAACAATCTTGTGCATTTCAGCAGACACTGATAAAAAATGCTATCACTACCTACAGCTAAAATGACAGTTCGTGTACTAGAATAAGTGCCTTGTTTTAAAACAGACTTATCTATGTCTATTTTCAATTTAGAAAGTTGAGAGAGAAATCCAATCTTTTCTTTCTGCTTCATCTATTGAATGGATAGGGTTTGAAGGATAAATATTTATATTTATGTCAAATTTTAATTAGATAAGAGCACTTATGAACTGCATTACATCAGAAGAGTTGAGCTTCGCGGAACTCCATCACACGAAGTGAACTTAACTCATTACTCAACATAACTTAAAACACAACACCACTCAACACCACTCATCACCACACAACCCAACACTCAACATCACAACAACAACAGATAATGGGAGAGAGTTATTAGACACAGAAGAAGAAGAAGTTGGTTAATTGGGAAAACACAGATAATTATTTATACACACTATAAACACCATTGAGTGGAAGAAATGTTATAAATGTATGTCATTTATTTACATGCATCTTGACACCTTCTCACTCTTGTCACTGTCTTACTGTACACGTTCACTGACCCCAGGTCAAATGAGAACTTACATACAGCAGGAACCAGTTGATACAAGGCGTACACAGTGTGATAAACTCTGACCACCCCAAATTAACCCAACACTAGATTAGAGAAAAAAAGGAGGGGAGGGGAACTGGTTCCTACTTCAGGAATTTAGATTTCTTCCGACCTACTTATAGAATATTGTATTGGGAAGATTGTATATATTTATGTGAATTTTAAACAGTGATCTTGGTGGCTACCAACAACCACCCAACACATCAGCAAACTAACCACCTAAATCAGACCTGAAAGAGGGAAGCCGAGAGAAAGAGATGAACCACAAGTGAGATGGAAGATGACTTGGCCATGAGCAAAGTATGGGGAGGCCTTCAGAGGAGCTATACGGGCAGACCTGAAGTGGATCCATCAGTCAATGGACCCTGGCTTACCTAATATCTCCAGTCACCAGGTTACCTTTCTAATTGGTACACACCACACCCAATTTCAGGAAACTGATAATTAATTGTTGATTCATCATCTTCACACTTAACATGTACAACATCAAAATGTTTACTATGTTTTCACACTTGTTGACCTCTCATGTATTGATGCTTGTTTATTGATGGTCTGTGACAATGGTCCAATATGCAACTTTTCTAATATATCTTGTGTAAATCACAATAGAGATGTGTGTACTGGCCAGAAGGCTCGGGCCCAGTCAATAAATGATTAACATGAATTGACCTTCTGTTAATTTATCAGTTCAAACCTATCTGTGAGTCACCAGCTTCTTTGTACATCATGTTGTCAGAATCTATTGTGATTGACTATGTGTTTGATTGTTTAAAAACAAATTAACTCTTCATGACTTACTAAATGGGGGAGAGAAGACTCTAGATCTATCAACTGCTCAATATCCATGTTTTCTTCATCTAAATCAGGCTGAGAAAATTCTCCAGACTTTCCTCAGATTTGATAACCAAAAAAAGGGGGCTCCAGAGCTACAGAATCCTTGGAGAAGGGGCAGAATCCCAGTTAGTAATCATTATTCTCACCAGGGCCATAATCTATATCTCCTAGACTACTTAATAGAACGAGGCCTGCAGATAACTCAAGGTTCATATTCTGGGGTTATTGAAGATAGAAGAGGATGGGGCTCTACTTCTTTTGTTAGAAATGGGGCATGCACTACAGTGATCTCCCACTCCCTTCAAAAATATATGACAACAAACAATGTTGTTTGTGCATTTGTTGTTGTTGTTTACTTTGTCATTCGCTAGCTTTGAATGACTAGTGTAGTCCACAGACCTGCTACTACTAGAGAGTACAAGGACTGATGTGTGTGCGTGTGATTAGCAGTCCCTATTACCAGTGTCCCTCGCCATCAGGCGAACCCACTCCATAGTATGAGGTACTTGTAATTTACGTCCCCAAGCCAAGGACCAATAAAAGATGTCAATAGCAACGAGACACAAAATTGTTGAATTAATACAGAGACCTGCAATTGTGTTTGGATATGAAACGTGGACAATTGATTGATTGATTGATTGATTTCGGAACCGACATCACAGCATTCGGGACATTCCCATAAGCTGCTCCGTCCCCATCCTCAGCAGCCAGCGAAGAGTTCCAACACTAATAGTTCCAGTAGCAATCTGATTATATGTCCGTCTCGCCTTTCCTCTGAGCGTCGAGCGTTGGCCAGATCCCCTAGTCACACCTCGCTGTCTCATTCTTACCAGACCATGGTGATCCATTTGCTCCTCCGAGGTGTACACGTGCTCCCACAAGGCCGCAACCACGTCTGCCTTGTCATGCATCAATACTCCACCAAGTTTTGCAGAGCCAGCCAGTCTGTCCGCGTGTTCATTCCCCAGCATACTGGCATGCCCAGGAGAAAAGATCCAGGTGATGCTTGCTACCCGTGACCTTCGAAGCGAAGCAAGCCACTCTGCACGAAGCTTGCCTGTTCTCACCCTTCTCAGCATGCTTTCTGAGTCAGTTACAATCACAATGTGTGTATGTATCATGTTTTCTATCCAGCGGAAAGCTGCACTGACCGCCTCCACCTCCATTCTTAAGCTAGATGTAGTGTCATCATACGCCAGGCTCTCCTGCACCAAACGCCGACCATTAGTTTTTGCCAAGAACCCCCAGGCACTTCTCCTACCTCTCAACGCCGACCCATCCGTGTAGATAATCACATCACCCGGGCGAGAATTTCCCTGAATTAGTTGCTGAATGTCCACTTCCGTGGCCCCTGCTGGCCTCTCCCTGCACTCCCGGCTCAATGTGATTATAACTCTGCACAAGTCTGACTGCACGGCTGGCACTCTGACCCACTCCTCTCCTCGCCTGATGTTCTCCAAAGGGCACACCTGTCTGATCGTATCCTCCGCCTGAGCCATCCATGATTTCCCTCTTATCAGTCTCTGACCCTTAACTACATCCAGCGCCTCATGCAACGGGTGATCTGCTACTCTGAGGTATGTCTTCGCTTACATCACCTTGTGCCTACCAGCAACAGTAGGCAGACCAAGGATGTAACGCATATACACTACTGGAGTGTCTCTGGTGCATCCCAGAATGACCCGCATAGCTTCGTTCTGTATGCGCTCTAACTTCACCAGCTGACTCTTTGAGACAGTGAGCAGTCCTAGTCCATAATCAATCACTGATAGGATCAAGTGCTGGTATAGTGTGAAGAGCATTCTCTGCTCTGTGTCCATTGCAGCCATAGTTTTAAGTGCATTGAGTCCCTTTTGAGATCTTGTCACAACCGTCTCCACATGGTCCTTGAAGGACAGGACTCCTGTCAAATGTGATTCCCAGATACTTCAGTTTGTTCTCTCTGTTGACGCTTCTACCATCTATCGTGAGGCTTGGGGCATCATCTCTCACAATCCTGTTGTCCAGCCGCCGCCTTTTCCGGGTTGATGACAGCACTCATTTCAGTGCACCAGTCAATCACTTTGTCTACTGTCACCTGTAGCTCCTGGGCTGTTTGATCCCTATTTCTCCCCTGCCTGTATGCAAGAATATCATCTGCAAATGTTAGAATCCTTCCAACCCCTGGTGCTTCTAGGTATGCAATCTTGCTCGTATACACATTAAAGAGCACCTGGTGAGATTGCAGATCTCTGTGGACAATGAGCAGACAAGCTGGAAAACATCTTGCAAAACATTGGCAGTGGAAATGCGGTTTCTGAGGAAAATGCAAAGAATACCTTGGACAGACAGAAACACAGAAAATGAAAACAACAAAGGTATTCAGTCAATCATGTGCCATGCCGGAAAGCGTGGGCGGTCATGACTCGCCATTTCACTCGATCACCAGCGTCGTGGATCAGATCAGTGTTCCTGTCTCGTCCATGCCATGTGGCCAAGCCATCCAGGTATTTTCCTCTCGGTCTTCCTCTGTCTTCCCTTCGATCTTGCCAGTTGTCACTAAGTTCTCCAATCCATTTCTTCTCATAACATGTCCAAAACATTTTGACTGTCTACGTCTAATTTCTCTAATCAATTTACGATTTTCTTTTGTCTCCTGTAGTACTTGGTCATTGTTTTTTTCTGCCTGTCCATGGTATTCTTGCATTTTCCTCAGAAACCACATTTCTGCAGCCATCAGATGTTTTTTCAGCTTCACTGCACATTGTCCAAGTTTCACATCCATACAAAAGAACAGGCTCTATGTATCCCCTCAACACTCTTTTTCTCGTTTCACTTGACATCTTTTTATTGGTCAGAATGTTTTTCATCTTGCTAAAGGCTACTTTCGCCATGGCGATTCTTGTTCTAATCTCTTCAAGGCATCTTCCATCAGATGTTATGACTGTTCCGAGATAATTGTACCGATTCACTTGTTGAAGAATATTCCCATTTACTTGTATATTACATTGTGGTACTTCGTTCTTCCTAGTGACGACCATAACCTGTGTCTTCTTACAATTTAATTCCAACCCCAGCTGCTCACTGTGTACAACAACTGCGTCTACTAATTGTTGTAGATCTTGTGCATTGTCTGCAATCAATACTGTATCATCTGCATATCTAATGTTATTGATGTTTCGTCCTCCAATGCTGATTCCATTTATATCTTCTACATTCCTGAAAATATTTTCACTGTATAGGGAAAAAAGATCTGGAGACATTACACATCCCTGCCTAACACCTCTCTTAATAGGTTGATATTGTCTCACTTCATTTTCAATCCTTATGGCAGCTTGTTGTTTCCAATATATGTTTTTTATAAGTCTAATGTCTTTCCCATCAATTTGTAGTTCTGCAAGCATTTGCATTACTATGTTGACATGTCTAACTCTGTCAAAAGCTTTTGTATAGTCAATAAAGCAAAGGTGTATATCGTAAAACGTATTAGAGAAGTTAAACATAGACAGTCAAATGTGTTTGCTGCCTGTTATAAGAAGAAATAAATTAGAGAACTTATTGACGACTGGCATGATAGGGTGGGAAAGAACAAGGGGAAGGCACAGAAGTAAATATCAGGATGGCTTGACCACAAGGCAAGGTCGAGACAAGAACGCAGAGCTGATCTATGAATCTAATGATCGCGTGAGATAGAGAGACATAACCACCCATGCTTATCGGCATGCACAAGATAATGATGAAAGAAAGTGTGTCGGCGATCTAGACTTCTGATGTAATGTAACACTTAAGTCAAAGTTGCCGGCACGTGCAACGATCTCTCTAGAATTCTCCACAGAATGTTCAAGCGGGCGCGGGTTAAAACCTTCGTCAACGCCGACTTCTGATGATGAACAATTACAATTATAAAACACCCATCAGGGAAAACAGAAACCTCTTAACAAGGATTAACTCCAATTGCACCAGGATATAAAGACGCCCAACAACTGAAATTAAGCCTAATGTCCTGAAATATTAGGATTATAAAGTTTTACTGTTTAGATTTCTTCATTACCTCCAACCCGTTTTAGAGTGATTCTGCAGGGGAGGTAATCAAGGTAAAAACTAAGGGAGGTAATAATGGTTAAACAATAATTTGTGTTTTAGGAAGATTGAGGAGAACTAATAATGTTATAAGAAAACGGTTTGCAAATAATTTAAATTTTTTGAGGAGAGTAAATTGCGACAGCTAGCCTTCGTTAGCTTTATCATGTTGTATACGTCACATTTACTAAAGCAGCATATGACAAATTCTGTAAATTTGTTCATTTGATGTTTATTTTTTCTAGACCGCCGAAACATCATTACCCTAATAAATAATATGGGTGTATTCTCCCTGGCCTAGGTGTTACATGAGCAAACGCAGCTGCGCGAGAATCGGTAGCGGTTCTCGCCTCGCCCGTTACTTACGGTATATGTGAGCCGGCCGCTCAGAAAGCAATGGCAAACTACTGAGCGTAATCTTGCCAAGAAATCAACAACAGCGGTACAATGCTGGTGTTGACAGCGTTGTCCTGTAATAGGATATGCGGAGAAAAAAAAATGTAGTAACTGAATAGAAGAGAATCGTTATCAACGTTTTGTCTCGTCCTGGAGGAAATGACCACGGATCTAGGAGAAAAATGTTCCGCTCAAGTTTGAAAAAGCATGTCTCACTTGGCAGCTCAATCATTTCTCAGTTGACTTGAGCTGAGTTGAGCTAAGAACTGACATCACTGCACTCAGGCCATTCCCATACTGCTCTCCGTCCCTCGTTCAACAGCCAGCGAAGAGTCACACTACTAATAGTTCCCAACGCTATCTGATAGAACGCTCTTCTTGTCTTCCTTCTCAGTTTGAGATTCTTCCAGAACCCCTGCCGATTCCCGACAATCTCATTCTTTCCACATATGGGATCTCAATCTATTCCCCAATCTTCTCCACTTGGTCCCTCAGAGCCAGATAAATATTGGAGCGTCTAACGCTTTTGCACAGAAAAGCAACCTGGATCCAATTCTGCAGTGTTGTTGCTGACAAGATCAGGGAATATAGACCCATGTCTGCGGAGACGGAGGGGAGACTGAAGGCAATGTTGGGCCATCTGGAGCGGGAACGAGGGGTTGACATGACACAGTTTCCAACATTTAACTTTGCAGAGCCTCAACTGGGATGGCCAGGCTGGACACAGGACGAGATCAACAAAGTCAATGAAACAGTCGCAACTGAAACCGAGAGAGAGAGAGAGAGAGAGAGAGAGAGGAGAGAGAGAGAGAGAGAGAGAGAGAGAGAGAGAGAGAGAGAGAGAGAGAGAGAGAGAGAGAGAGAATGCTACAAGAGGAAAAGACCGTTGAAAAGAAAATTGAATGTTTCGATTAATTATACATTAGATGTCGGCCTGGTGTTTTTTTTTTTTTTTTCACTTTTAACTTCCAACAGAGATGTGGTTCCTAAGACGAATGTTGCGAATTCCTAGGACTGTCAGAGTAACTAACAACGATTGCCTGAATGAGGCTAGTGAAACTAGAACACTATATACAACAATAAAAAAGAGACAAACAGCTTTCTTTGGTTATGTGATGAGAAGAGAGGCATTATAGAACATCGTGACGACTGGAAAGATCGAGGAGAAGAGAGTCAGAGGCAGACCAAGAGAAATGATGCTGGGTGGATTGAGATGGTGGCATGGAGGATTATCAGCAGCAGAGTTGATCCAGAACACCAAAGATCGAGATCTGCGAAGAGACATGAACGCATACGCCAGCTGGCATGGTACTTGATGATGATGATGATGATGATGATGTTTCTCATTTGTGACATTATAAGTTATAAGTTCTTAGTTGTCTGGTGTATGGAATTAAATTGTAAGAATTCAGACTGACTGGCATTCAGATGTTTTGAAGCAGAGTTTTAGGGCTGTTGTTTGTACTTAGCTAGTACAGATAAGCTAAGATGGGGGATGCCAGATTTTATAATTCAATAATAGAAGAAACTTGTAAACAAAACAATAGATCAGTTTCTAGCAATGTGAAAGGACCAGTTCGTGAGGGTGTCATCCTGACACTTATGGAGTCTGAAAGCGAAACTAGACGATTAAGATAAGATAACATTGATTCAAAAAGAGTGTTGGGTGCTACATAAACTATGTACTTTTGTATGGATGTGAAGCTTGGGGAAGGCAGAAAAGTAAGGAACTGGATGGCTTGGCTACTGGTATGGTCGAGACAAGAACACAGAGCTGATCCACGACTCTGGTGATCGTGTAGGATGAAGAAACATGACCGCCACGTTTATTGGCATGGCGCATGATGAATGACTCATGGATTTGAGAAATGAAGGCAACCTTGGACTATGTAGGATGACGCATCTAATTCCTGTTGTGCTTGGTGCTTTCTGAACACATTAAACGTGTATTACCATTTTGTTTTAAATAAAGGTGTAGTCATCTGATCTTTGATCTGGCCTTGGCCACCAACAGAGGCGGTCATCCGAATGACCCACTGGGACGTGGAACCTCATAGGATATCTCATGAGAAACCATGAGCCCTAAAATAATTAAAATGAAGCCTAGCGAGTAGACGATCCCCTGCATGGCGGTAGCCTTGAGTTCGAATCGCACTGAGGGAAGGTTTCGAATTCTTTATAACTATTGACGTGGTCTCCCAGGTCTTCCCAGCCAAAATGTGTACGGGAAAATACATTAGGAAGTCACGGCGGCCGATGCGATTCTACTAAGTGGCCCAGTAAGTGCCGTCTAGTCTATGCAATTATAGATCTAGTCCCAGTTGCCCAGTGGGTCTTAGTTGTGTGCAAGGCATCTTTGCTGTACATTACTGCATTCATTTTCTGTCATGGAGGTATTACATTGTGCTACCATGAGTTGGTGTCACTTGTTTACCCGGGAGGAATGTGGAATCAACAAGCACATCTTCAACTTTATTCTCTGTTGGGATTATTGACTGACTTATGTCTACACTCCTCCCTTCTGTCTTCCCGTCCATATATCTATTTCTTTCACTCTCTCTGTTATTCCCTCAACACATACTCCGACAACAGTTCCTTTCAACGATAAACAAAAGATTTATTAATAAAAACTATGTCTGGTGTATGTATGGACTTTGTAAGCGTAGTTGATAGTGTTCTATTGTTGGTGCCAGAATGAACTCTGAATGTCTATCAGCGGTGTTGCTTCTCGCCCATTCATTCTTCAGATCACAGGACAGCACATCAAACAGGACAGAGCTCACCCTGGATGATCCGTATGCTTGAGTCTGATGGTAAATCCGTTATTGAATGAAACAAAACTGTTCACCACTGATTCACAGTACCGTAATAAAAGTCCCGTAAGTTTATGACTGCGCCCGAGTCTGTTTCATGACGGTAAGTATCCAACATCGGAAACAACCACATCGTCACAGTTCTTCCTATTGTCTTTTATTACTAGCAATGTTTTTACTTGTCTATTCTTTCTTCCCTAGGCATACAAGACGTATGTAGTTTTAAGTATCCCTGCTTGCCACAGGTTAACATCTTTTCCTTTTAAGTGTTTTAGTGGTATATTCGTCTGAGCATACAGTGTTCTGTATTTGACGTTACGTTATCACTTCTTCATCTTAAAACATGTCTATGTTATTTTTGGTTTAAGTAGGTACTTTATTTGCTCAAGTGTAGTACTCTTCATCTCTTCTCTGATTTCACTAGGAGATTGGAACCTGTGGAGAAGTATAACAGATCCAGTGATAAGCGTCCGCCCCTTACCTATGCAAGTGTCCTTCTCCAGCCATAATGACAAGGCTTCCGAAGTAAACACCCGCATAAGACATATGAATTCACCAAAGTCTAAACTATCCACTAATAGAAAGCCATGGTAAATGCTATTCACACACATCTATATTCCTATGCTAAAACTATACTCTAATATATTAATACCTTATATATGCATCTATGTTCCTGGAATCGAAATACACTAAGCGAATAACACACTAATATCCCCTCTTTCCATCATTAGGGACGTGTATTTCTTTCCCCCCTCAGGAGCATATCTCATTCAGCCCAGTTTGGAACACACACTAAACCGAAACTCCATGTTCAGCTATTTATATTGCGTGTCCCATCCTCCGTTGATTGTTTGATCTACAATCAATTTTGTCGTACCCGTAACATCAAAAGTTCAGTGAAATCACGTATACGTCCGTATACGTCCGGCCGCTCCGTGCTCCGGTCTCCTTCGTCTCTACGATGTTTCCCTGTATTCTCCGACGTTGGTACCTCAAAGTGTCCAACCCCTTTGATCACCGTCTCCGCTGTTGCGCTGGTCCTCTGTCCATCGCTCGTTTGCACTTCAAAGCATTCTCCGTTCATTTTCCCGTCGGCCGATACTAGCGGGAGTCACTGCCCTCGGCGCGTACCTGTATCCTATTTTTATATTCGTAGGTCAATGATCGTGAATTTTATTCCTCCTCTCAGAATGAAGTACACAATTGTTAACCCTCCTCCTTCCTTGCATTTTGATATGTAAATTATCAAGGAATCACTAAACTGCAGTTTTTTCCGTGACAGTTGGGTTGAGTTGTGTTGTGTTGTATTGTGTTGAGCTGTGTTGTGTTTAGCTGTGTTGTGTTGAGTCGTGTTGAGTTGTGTTATGGTGAGTTGTTTTGAATTGTTTTGTGCTGCTTAGTTGTGTTGTGTTGAGTTGTTTGTGTTGAGTTTGATGTGTTGAGTTGTACTGAGCTGTGTTGTGATTATGTTGAATTGGG
Source organism: Cepaea nemoralis (assembly GCA_014155875.1). Lineage (NCBI taxonomy): Eukaryota > Metazoa > Mollusca > Gastropoda > Stylommatophora > Helicidae > Cepaea > Cepaea nemoralis. Next base: position 242,837 of record JACEFZ010024706.1, on the reverse strand, counting down.
GTCGAGATGTGTTGTGTTGTGTTGATTTCGTGTTGAGTTGTGCTGTGCTGAGTTTGCGTTGAGCTGAGATGAGTTGAGCTGTGTTGTGCTAAGTTGAATTGTGTTGATGTGTGTTGTTTTGAGCTGAGTTGTGTTGAGTTGACTTGAGTTGAGGTGAGTGTAGCTCAGGTTATTTGACATAAACTGAGTTAGTTTGAGATGAGTTGAGTTAAGAACCGACATTATAGCACTCGGGGACATAACCACAGTGCTTCGTCCTTATCTGCAATAACCAGCCAACAGTCCCAGTACTAACGGTACCAGTAGAAGTCAGATGATATGTCCGTCTGGCCTTTCCTAGTACGTGTGCTACCATTATGCTACCGGTGTGAAACATGGACAATTACTGCAACTAATGAGCGTAACACCGTAACAACAGAGATGGGATGCCTTAGAAGGGCTGCAGGAGTAACTGTGAGAGATAGAGTTACGAATGCGGAAATTAGAAGACGACTAGATCTAAAATCAGCTATGCACATCATTAAAGAACAACAGATTAAATGGCCACCTCACAAGAATGCCCTAGTGCCATCAGCCCCAGAGTACCATATTTAAGAAATATAATGTGTACAGAACAACGGGAAGACCGGGTAAAAGATGGAGTGATGGTATCAAGCAGCCTTGGAGAAATGAATATCAACTTACAAAAAGTATTAGAAAGAAACCATAATAGATCTTTTCGTCTCCCTCCAACACTTCACTGGAATAAATTCAGTAGGAAAATGAAGAAGACGAAGAAGAAGGAGAAGAAAATTAAAGTATGCAGACTGAGTTGTCTGTCTGTCTGTCTGTCTGTCTGTCTGTCTCTTTGTCTGTCTCTCTATCTGTCTCTTTATCTCTGTCCTGCTCTCTTTCTGTCTCTTTAACTCTCTCTCTCTCTCTCTCTCTCTCTCTCTCTCTCTCTCTCTCTCTCTCTCTCTCTCTCCATCTGTCTGTCTTTATATATCTCTCCTGGTGTCGCTCTGGCTGTGCGTCTCGTTATCTCTCTCCTACTTTTTGTCTGTCTGACTGTGTCCTATTTGTTACCATCGGATATTCTCGATTCGAAATGGAAAACCGACAAGCAAGTTCACGAGAAAATTAGGCTTGAACGTCTGTGTGTAACTGTGACGTCTAAAGTTGCCAAAGTGTTAGAGATAATGGCCATTTTCAGTTTGTTCTCAAGGATTAGATTGCATTGCAAACAAAGTCAGGGAGATAATTAGGGTACCCCCTAATGACAGGCGCTGGGTGTTATTATTTGTATTATGTGCCCTTGATTGTACAATTGCTCAGCGAAGGATGCAGGTATGCTTGGTAATATTACGTTTTGAAGTTTAGTCGTAGTGAAAACATCTGTTTCTCTGACTGTTTGTCTATTGATACATCGATCCACTCATCTTTCTGCCTGCCTACCTGCCTACCAACCTGCCTACCCTCCTGTCTGCCTTCCTACCTGCCTACTTTCCTACGTACCTACCTATTAATTTCCTACCCACCCACCTATCTACCTGCCTACTCACATGCCTACCTACCTACTTATAAACCTGGCTGCGTGTATGTCCGTCTATCTGCCTACCTTTGTGTCTGTATGCCTGTCTTCTATCTGTTTATCCGTTTATCTACGCTGTCTGTGTCTGTCTTTTTATCTGTCTGTATTATGTGTCTTTCTATGTATCTGTCTTTCTCCTCCGTCTTTCTGTTATACGTCTGTTTGTCTTTGTCTCTCTGTCAGTCTGTCTGCCTGTTTGTTTATCCGCCTGCCTGTTTGCCTGTCCGTCTATCTCTATGATGTCAATCAAAGCATCTTTACATCTATCTACTTGCGAGCATAAATCAGCCCAGTCCTCTTTATTTGTCTCTTTGTATGCTTGCCCATCCGTTTGTCTGTCCCTCTATCTGTCTGCTATTCAGCCTGTCTGTCTATCTATTTGTATGTCTAACACTGTGTCTGCCTCCCAATCCATTCGATAGCTATTAGTCCATTCAATCAACGGTCCATCGTCTCATTTATCTATTCGTTGTCCGACTGTCCTTCCATTCTTCTGTCGAATTTATAATTTGTCAGTGCGTGCGTTTGTTTAATTCCCATTTTATCTTCACAATTAAATCCCAATGTAAGCACAAAACCCCGTTCATCATCATCATATATCAAATACGTTGTAGAATACCTCTCTTATCACAAAAATCGCATTCTGCAGAAGCAATCAAAGTTACATAACTTCCCCTTTGCTCAGCAGATCTTCTACGAGTTTGTCTCCCTTGCAGGCTCATATATCGTGTGTTGATTTGGTTGCCGCCTGTAATTTGTTTTCAGCTGACAAAATTACCCGCCACGTGCACGCCCTGCCTTAATCTACTTTACGACATGCTTGATAGGGCGCAGAGACCTAATTGTTAGCTAATGCGAATGGCTGTTCCCGGATCGTTCCAGGTGTTGTAGTCAATCGCGTTTTCCTCGCGTCCCACTTCCTAAATGTATACAACATGGGGTATTTTTGAAGGTCACTCGGGTGTGGGCGAACGGCTTAAATGCTTGTGGGCTCGAGTCCTGAATACTAGTTTGGCGTGTGCACAAAGTATAATTGGTTTCTCTCGAATATCAAGAAAACAGTAACAATGAAAACATTATCAAAGAAAAATGTGACATGGAAATAGACGGGCAAATCTTAACCATGTGGATACTTTTAAATTCCTATGGGGCATTTATAAAATCAGATGGAAGGTGCACAACAGGGATTAAGAGCAGAATAAGGCAAGCAAAGGCTTAATTTAAGAAAATGATAAGTATCTTGTTAAATAAATCACTATAACTGAATGTAAGAAGCGCTTAAGTGCTATATAGAACCTGTTTTGCTGTATGTCAGTGAATCTTGGAATGTAAATGAACGATTTAGGATGAAGGTGGAAGCAATGGAAATGTGGTTCCTAAGACAACTTTTGCGAATTCCTTGCACTGCCAAAGTAACTAACGACGATTGCATGAAAGAGGCTAATGAAACTATAACATTATATACAACAATAAGAAAGAGACAAACAGCATTGTTTGGTCATGTGATGAGACGAGAGGCATTGGAGAACATCGTGACGACTGGAAAGATCGAGCGAAGAGAGGCAGAGGCAGACCAAGAGAAAATATGATGGGTTGATTGATTGAGACGGTGGCATGGATGAATATCAGTAGCAGAGTTGATCCAGAACACGAAGGACCGAAATATGTGGAGAGACATGAACGCCTACGCCACACTGGCATGGCACTTGATGATGATGAATGATATCACACGTCCTCCCGATCTCTAGAGAGGTTAAATACCTAACTTTTCGCCTATGTGGGGGGAGGGGGGGGGGGAATGAAGGTATTTGCGCAAATTGTGCACGCTAATAATCCCACGGCGATTGGAAAACGCAATAACAGGGTGGTAAAGCCACTGTCTTGGCAAATGTGTTAAAGAAGACATTCTACCTACGGGTAGATAGAACCCGTTGACTTTGGTGGAATCTGAATAGAGGATGCAAACCTGAGACAAATGCAATAGGAAGCCGGACACACTGCCCTGTGAGGTGTATAACTTGGTGTGAGGTACTCGCTTCAAAATAGAAACGAGGAGGGGAGGAAAACGAGGACAATGCAAGAGCATTTGTATCCTGAGATCAAATATTGTTAACCCCACTTCTCTCTCTCTCTCTCTCTCTCTCTCTCTCTCTCTCTCTCTCTCTCTCTCTCACACACACACACACACACACACACACACACACACACGCGCGCGCACACACACACACACACACACGTTGTCTCTCAGTAAAAGTGGATTGCCTAGATTGGTATATGTATTGCCTCTATACTGAATAGTAATATTGTTATGCCTAAATTAGAATATATAGTGCCTCTATACACAACAGGAACATTGGAATGTCTAGAGTAGAATATTACATTACATTGGCACCTTGCCGTCTTGACAGACGATAGTTTGTGCTTTAAAAAGGCATAATAACTTTTACCTATGGCGGTAGCGAATGTGACTGATAAGGCCAATTTGCGCTGTAAATGTCCGTTCACAGTGGGTGCATGTGAACACGTGGTCATTTCCACCATAATGCACCATCTTACGTCTCACACGCTCTGTGTGTGACTTATCTGCAATAATTTTCTCCTTTGTCTTTATTCCATTTCTGATGTTTGCCCTCCATGCAACACGTTCAGTGGTGACTTGCTCCCAATGTGCATTATCAATGCTGTATCACACATGTCCCGCTTACACACAACTTTGTATCGTAGAAGAGGCCGACTCTGAGATCTCTTACCCATCTGTAATTCATCAAAAAAGATGTCCTTTGGTATTCTACCATCATCCATCCTCCTAACGTGTCCTATCCATCTAAATCTACGAAGACTGAGCATGGAATATATCGTCACACAACCTGATCTTTCCAATACTTCAGTATTTGTGATTTTGTCTTGCCACTTAATACCAAGAATTCCTCACAGACACCGCATATGAAAACTGTTTAAACGTTTCTCTAGAGTTGAATATATAGTACCTCTATACCCCATAGTGACAGTGGATTGTCTAGATTAGAATCAATAAGTAATGTAAACTTAGAGGTGGATGTCTATTATCTAATATAAACTGTGTTTCGCCGCTACACTCAAGTTTATAAATGGATAAAATAGACGTTTCGCATATCCGCACCTCAGGTGACAAGTGGAGAGATTAAAATAGACTTCGGAATTTCAATTTATAAAAGGGAACATTAAACAATATTGTTTATAACATTTATAATTCACGCAAAATCATGAACTAATGAATGATCGAATAAACGGATGAATGAATGAATGAATGAATGAATGAATGAATGAATGAATGAATGAATATATTATTCTCAGTTTTCCGTGTGAAGTTCCAAGTGAGGAAAAAGATTAGCATAGTTAGGTCAAATAATCCCACGATCCGACTTTCACAACTAACCGCTTGAAATCAAAATTAATAAATAGAGTTTTCATTTCAAGTTTGATTTCTGTGAAACCTTTGAGTGCTGTGGCTTTGTTAACTCGGAGTGCCTTTGACAGTGTCAACAGCAGTTGAAGTAAAAGGAATTGAATAAAGACGTAGTTTTTAAGAACAAACACGTTATGAAATTGTTACGGCGCGGTAGGGTATTAACAGGCGAGGCGCGATCTGTCTGTCTGTCCTGTCTGTCTGTCTGTAAATCAATCTTCCTGTCTGCCAGTCTGTCTATCTATCTATCTATATGTGTGCCTGTTTGTGTGTCTGTCTATCTGTTTATCTGTCTTTCTGTCTGTATGTGTCTATCTATCTGATCTCTCTGAATGTCTGTCTTAATGTATGTATGTTTAGTTTAGTTTAGTCGACCGATCAACATCACGACACACGGGTGTATCCCGTGAGTGCTCCGTTCTACTCCTAACTCAAGCCTGAGTCCGGAGAATCTCAGCTCAGTGCACGAACTCCGTAGCATCGACAAGGAACCTGAAATATTTTCGGTAGACTTTTAACTTTAAATTTTGCCCGAGCAGCACCTGTTAGGTTACTGTATATCGATTTCCAAGTGCCAAGGGATGTTTGACGTGCGCAACAATACACACGGGCGTTCTATCACACTACCAAGAGACCAGGGGATATTTTGTTACTAGAAGTCCAAGTGAAAATAATCCGTTCCATCTCCGGGAATTGAACCCGGGACCTCCAGCACTCGAGACGGACACCATACCTCGAGACCACTCACCCCCCCCCCCCCCCCCCCCCCCCGTGTCTTAAAGTATATTGTAACGAATGTCTCAGTGTATGTCTGATAATCTGTCTAACAGTAAGCCTGTCTGTCCACGCACACACTATTCCTATATCCTTTTAAGACCGCCTATCTGTCAAAACCTCCTTCTATCCATGTGTCTATCTCTTTATCTGTCTCATTGTCTCTCAGTTTGTATAGCTGCCATTCTATGTGATTGCCTCATTTTTGGGAACCACAGGCCGAGAGAAAGAGAGTCAAGTCAATTTTGCTCTAAGACAACACAGGATTACATGTATCTACACCATCTTACGCCCGTCTCCTCCCTGGATCCACTAACCCGGCCCCGAGATACAACCCGGCAGGCCCTTGACAAACCAGCCTGACTATAGAGCGTTAAGTGAAAACGTGACCTGGCTCAACAAAGCGGCAAAGACACTCTGTATATCCATCTGCCCATCCGCACCCACGCTCTGTCTCTATACTCCTCAGAAAATGTGGATCGACTAAACTAGACTCTAAGGTGCATGTACAGTTCAGAGTAGATGTCTATTATCTAAAGTATCTAAAGTAAATTGTATCTTGCTTGTACGTTCCAGTTTAGAAGTGGATAAAATAGACATTAAGCATCTCCGCACCTCAGATTACAAGTGGACATATTAAATTAGACTGTACGGACTTTCAATATATAACAGGGTGCATTAAACGATATTGTTGACAACATGTATAGTTGCATGTAAATATATAAAAACGCACATGAAACGATGTATGATTGAATAATTTAATGAACAACGAATGAATGAATGAATGAATGAATGAATGAATGAATGAATGAATGAATTTGCTTGTGAAAGTAATTTTCTCTTCCGAAGCAACCAACGCTTTGCTCCTTTTCTGTCTTTCACTAAAGTTACCGTGACCTATAGCCGGAAGAACTACTACAAGTGGCGCCTGGCCCTCTTACCGATAGCCGATAGTTTGTTACATTGTGCCTCAGAAAAAGGCTTAATTACTACAACCCGTGGTGGGGACCAGGGGTGGAGTTATACCGCTCCATAGCACAAAGCCTGGGCTGTATTGTAGAGACCACGTGTTGCCCATGACCTGTCTGATTTACTCCAGAGGAAAGGTAACCTAATACGTCTGGAACAGGGGGGTCAGCACGACCGAATGGATAAGAGCGCTGGCTCTTTAACTCCCGGTGTGCCTGTGCCCAAGTAGTGGGTTCAACTCCTTCACCGGTCAGTTGTTCTAAAGTGTTGACTTCTCGTCCTTGACTTGGGGACGTAAATTACACGTACCTCTGAAGTCAGAGTGGTTCATCTGATGGCGAGGGACATTGGAAATAGGGAAAGCTAACCCACACTAAAAAAGCCAGTTTAGGTCCACTAGAAGTAGTAGCACGGGTATGGGACTACGCTTGAGTTCAAAGAGAGCGAACGTAATAAACAGATCTTTGGAAATAACCGTAATAAACAGATCTTTGGAATAAACGTAATAAACCAGATCTGTGGAAGTGGAACAGGACAAGCTGCAGAAGCTGCCAGACCATCAAAGCAATGATATAACCGTTCAACTGTCGGAGGTTCGATCCTAGACCAATTGCTGAACAAAACTTGGGAACTGGTCTGCCCTGCCTTGACTTTGAGTCTTTAGGATGTATTTCCTCGTACAAGGATCAGTTTGGTACTCTCCCAATTGCGTTCCTCCACCTGAAGCTGCTGGCACAATGTGTTGTGTTTGATTTGTGAGTACCGCCCAACATTCGGCGCTAACAGAAAGCAGATAGTACCGTCTACAAACATACGGTACATCAGTCATATCTGACTAAGACCTGACTCACAAGAAGGAAATGGGACGCAGAGGTGTTTCCAAGGCACCAGGGCTGGGTTCTATACTGGCCAAGACCTATTGACGCGACCTCGCCGAGCGTCCTGGGCAACAGGTCCCTTTGGGGTCCTGGCTAAAGTCAGTAGGATCGTTGATTCCTCCGAAGTCGGAGTCTGTCTGTACGGCAAGGTACCACCATTCTGCACACCAATAAGCCAGACATGGAACAACGGATTAGTGGCGTGCAGAAGGGGGTGCGACGGCCCCGGGCATCCAGCTGGGAGGGGGACATCCAGTTAGGGAGAGGGGGCAGCACAGTGCAGTCGGAGGGGAGGAGGAATGAATGAGGTAAAGAACAATTTAGGGGCATCCAATCAAGGGGTTGGCCCCAGGCATCAAAGAACCTCTGCACGCCACTGCAACGGATACTCACTCAAACCTCAGGTCCTGTATGACATCACACTGATGTTGGACAACAGGATGTATTCATTCGACATACAGGACTTCACGCTGGAGTTCACAGTCAGCGAACACAAGCAAGCAAGCAAGCAACAAGAAGGAAATCGTGACAGTCGTGCAGATCGTGCCTACATCTACAAGGAAAGAAAATTATGTCATTTTGAGGCAAGTGCAGAAATTCAAACATCTGGGCACATGGAAAACATCAGATGGGAGATGTATCACAGAGATAAACAACTGAACAGGACAAGCAAATTCTGCATTCTATCAAATGAAGAACATGTTATGCAATACATGCTTGTCATTAGAGGTTGCAAAAATAATTCGTGCATGTTACATCGATCCAGTTTTAAGATACGGCTGCGAATCCCGGACAGGCAAAAAAATCCTTGGAAGTCTTGGAGATGTGGTTGTATAGAAGAATCCTGGAAATTAATTGGACAGCTGAAATGCGCAATCTAGACACTTAGAGAAAGACTAAGTAGCAACGCCAACTTATTACTATCATCAGAAAGAGGCAGTCATCAGTTTTGACCATATTATGAGAAAACAAAAACAACATGAACATGTTGTGACAACTGGACAGATGTATGTTGGAAAGAGAGATAGAAGAAGACAGCGAGAGAAATTCGTGTGTCATTGCACAAAAGTGAGTCTTCACACAAGTTGACAAGCAACATGTAGAGAGGACAGTCGGCAGGTACTTACTGATGATGACAGAAAGAAAATACTTAAACACATCAATGAAGTCAAATAGGTGACGGCTTTACTAACATCATATAAAAGATGCTTGAGAAGAATAGATGACAAAAATTAAGTTCAGAATGGATGAAAAAGATTATTTTCAGAATAGATAACAAAGATTTAGTTCAGAATAGATGACAATACTTAAGTTCACAATAGATGGCGTAGCTTAAGTTCAGATATATGACAAAGATTTAATGCAGAATAGATGGCAAATATTTAGTTCTTAATATTAGGAGCGTTCATTTGAAATCCGTTCGTGCCGCACCGCTCGTAATTGCGTACGTTGAACATGATCATGTCATAGTCATGTGATAAGTACTGACCAATGAATAAAAGAGCACGTGCTTATCGTCCCATGATGCATAGGTTCTGTTTCTGACCGTTGAGAAAATGGCCGGGTTGATTCAAAATCCGTCCAAAGAAGCGCAAAGAGTGGTGATTCAGTTTCTTTAATTTGAAGGATGTCGACCAGTGAACATTCGTCGAAGAATGCAGGCAGCGTACGGTAACAAATGTGTGCCGAAGACAACAGTGACAGACTGGGCACGAATGTTTCGGAACGGACGTCAGTTCACGACAGATCTTCGACGGCCGGGTCAAGCGCATATTGTTGCAACAGAAAAACCCATCGCCAAAACTGATGCAGCAGTAGAGATGAACTGTTCTCGAAGCATACGTTCGCTAGCAAAAGAATTTGATGTGTCAATTGGGACAATTCGATGGGTCGTTCGTAAGAAACTGCAATAACGGAAGATGTGTTCACAGTGGATACCACGGATGATGACCGACCACCAAAAAGAGGAACGCATGGGATGTGTTTGAACCACTTGCTGCGTTACAGAGTGGAAGGTGATGCATTTATCTTCCACATAGTGGCAGGCGATGAATCATGGTGTCACCACTTTGAGCCGAGCAGCAAAAGAGAGAGCATGCAATGGAAGTATGCTGGATCACCAAAAATGTCATGTTACAGGTTTCCGCTGGTAAGGTTATGCTGAGCGCATTTTTTTTTTTAACCATGAAGTGCTATTGTTGGCCGACTTTAAAGAACCTGGTGTCAACATTAAGTCTACCCACTACTTAGAAACACTAGACAAGCTGCAAAAAGCCATCAAGAGTAAACGACCTGGCATGCTTTCTCGCGGTGTGATTTTGTTGCACGATAATGCTCGTCCGCATGTTGCAAAGACTGTGCAGGAAGCATTAGCTTGGAAGAAGTGGGAAATTCTGCAATATCCGGCCTATGGTCCTGATTTGTCGGTGTGATTTTCATTTGTTCGGAGCTCTAAAAAAAGCTCTCAAGGGGCAAATATTTCACACAGATGCAGACGTAAACACTTGGTTCAGCTAGCAACCACAATCTTTTTTTTTTTTGTTTGCGGACGGCATTCGCCGCCTACTTAAGCTATGGGAATCTTGCCTGAATGCCTACAGCGACTTCTTCTGACCACCCCATGGTGCATAATTCATTCAAAATGAATGCTTTGTTTAATTCTGCCACACCTGTTAATGTTTCTTTCATGCTTTTGTAATAAAGCTATTAGAACGGGTGTCAAATGAACGACCCTTATAGATGACAAAGATTAAGTGCAGAATAGATGACAACAATTTAGAGCAGAATAGATCAAGCAAAGACAGCATTTCGGAATCTCTTGTAATAAATCGATGGCTACTGACCTACAAATTAGTTGCACGTTCTTTACAGATCGTCGGAATTAACCTCAGCCTGTTATGGCTTTTTTGTAATTTAGTACGTTCAGTAGTTTGACATTGTTTTCTGAACCACCTGCGCTCATACCACCGAAATCAACGCAAGGCAGTAGATTCCCAGTCACCTACAGCTAACTTCGAGCCCTCGAACCTATACGTCGAGGAAATTTGAAACTGCGGTTACTGCCTCAATGTCACAGACGCCAACAGAAAGAGTAATGAAATGTTACATCGCGCCTGCCCTACTGTCTGGCAGTGAATCGTGACATTATGAACGACCAAATAATAAAGAATTTAGATGTAACGACCAGTTCAATTAAAGCAACAAACCTGATGGGGGCGGAACCCATGACCCCCGATAGGCCATTGTTAGTTAGGGTCTAGCTACTACACTCGTCATCCTCCAAGGCCTTGCCAGCTGGCGTGGACGATCATGCCTCTCCACAAATTATTATCTCTGACGTCATAGATCATTTCGTGTGTTGACTCCCTTCCGTTCAATGTCACAAGACTATCAAGAATCTTCTCCCACTGTCTTCCGCTATCTCTCTTTCCGCAAATCTTTCCGGTTGTGACCACATGTTCCACTTTTTGTCTTCTCATAACGGGGCCCAATACAACGACTACTGCCTCTGTCCGATGTCTGTGATAAGTTGTCTTTGCGACTCAGCTTCTCTTAAAATGACCTGATCGCTCCTTTTGGCTGTACAGTTAACATTCAGCATTCTTCTATAAAACCACATCTTCAAGGCTTCCAGGGATTATTTTTGCCTGTTTACTAATTGTCCATGATTCGCAACCGTATGTTAAAACTGCGTCTCTTTAACATGCAAGAACTCTATTTTTGACTTTCAAGGACAGTGACTTATTGCACAAAACGTTCTTCATTTGATAGAATCCATATTTTCCTTGTCCAATTATGTTCTTTATCTCAGGGATGCATCTTCCATCTGTTGTTATCCATGTGCCTATATATTTGAATTCCTGCACTTGCCCCAAAATAACGTCCTGTACTTTTAATTGCACATTGAGGTGCAACCTGTTTCTCTGATATTATCAAGACTTCTATCTACACTACACTGCCGATGCTTACAACTATACAAGAGCTTAATGGATACACTGTGCTGACAAAGACACCCATCTGTCAAGCCTTGTATCTTCTTGTTAAACATAATTTGAAAGCCTCTTTGCGGACATGTCATCAGATTCCGACATCTGTATTCTGGTTCCCTTAAAATTTTTTGATTTCTGAAGATGGCGCAGTGTGCGTTCTACCCCAAGAAAGATCACCTCGGGTAATTTCCGTTTGAATGTTACTCGGTTTGAGAACGGCGTAATTTCGGAGGGGTGTTCATTTTAGGAATAAGCTGGTTTGCCAACCGGAATGTCGTCGTAAAAATGTGAACTTCGTTAAAATGATGTATGGGCGTTTTTGAAAGTTCATGGAGTACTGGATGGGACAGGGGAAAGGGCTCACAGGACCGAATGAACACACATACAAAACCACAAACACAGAGACACTTAGATACACTCGTGCACGCGCGAATGCACGCGCGCACGCACACACACACACACTTACATATCTTTGTCTTCCTCTGTCTTTCTGTCACTGTGTTTTGTATTCTCTCTTCTCTCTCTCTCTCTCTCTCTCTCTCTCTCTCTCTCTCTCTCTCTCTCTCTCTCACCCCTGTGTCTCTAACTCACTGGCCTGTCTTTCTATCCCTCGGTCTCTATGTTCTTTGTCTCTGTCTCTCGGTCCTCTCTCTCTCTCTCTCTATCTCTCTCTCTCTCTCTCTCTCACTCTCTCTATCTGTCCATCTCTTCCCCGTGTCTCTATCTCTCCGTCTTTGTGTCTTTCCTTATTACATACACTCTCTATCTCTCTGTCTACATCTCCCTGTCTCTGTCCTGTGTTTTTCCTTACTACTCTCAATATCTCTTTACCTCTCAGTCTCTCTGTTTCTTTTCTTTGTGAAGCTGCCTCTCTTCTGTTTTTCTGTCCTTATGTCTGTTTTTCTGTTTGTCTTTCTCAAGAACTAAACTGATGAACATGCAATAAAAAGTCTTCATGAATTTAATGTTCATAACTTTCCAAAGGCTTGCGAACGCGGCTCGTGAGCCGCTTACCAGGCGTTCGAAACTCAGCTGCGACCGATTTGTGCAGCAGATCGTGTCGCATTGTGTTACAACGTGTTGGTGTGGGAGCCGGTCGTATAGAAAGTAATGACAAACTACTGACTATAAAAACTTGCCTAGTACATCAACAGCAGCTGGTGTTAACTGCAACGTCCTGTAAGAGATATGCAACAGAAAAAAAAACTTTAAAAAAGAATAACGAAAGTAGAATCCTTATCAAGGATATATTTAGAAATTTATCAAGTACAAATCCAGACAAAGATTACGATATACAATATATATATATATATATATATATATATATATATATATATATATATATATATATATATATATATATATATATATATATATATATATATATATATATGTGTGTGTGTGTGTGTGTGTGTGTGTGTGTGTGTGTGTGTGTGTGTGACTGGCACCTGCCGTCCGTCTTGATAGACTATATTTTGTGAAATGAAGTTGTACCTCTCCATAACACAAAGTCTCGGCTGAATTTAGAAACCATGTGTTGCCCATGCAGCATGATCCCTCCCTCCGCCTGTCTAGTTTACTCCAGAGGAAAGGTAACACCAACACATCAGGAACAAGACAAGCTGCAGAAGCTGCCGGAATAGTAAAGCAATGCTCTAACTGTCCGTCTGTCGGAGCTTCCACCCCAGACCAGTTGCCGACCAAAGCTTAGGGCCTGATCTGTCCTGCCACGACATTTAGTCCTTAGGCTGCATTTCCTCGCACTAGGGTAAGGCTTGAACCCTCCCAATTGCACTCCTCCGCCCCAAGCTCTTAGCACAATGGGGGGGGGGGGGGTGTGGGATTTGGTAAGCGCCGCTCAACATTCGGCGCTAAAAGAAAGTAGGTAGTACCATCTACTGTCATACGGTAGCTCAAACATATCTGACTAAGTTGTGGCAAATATGTTACATACGACATTCGCAGACAACTGGCGCTGGTTTTCATACAATGGTATGAGTGTTGGTAGTTCAGAAGGCAATGGCAAACCACAGAACGTAAACTTGCCAAGAAATCACAAACAGTCGATATAGGCTGGTGTTGACTGCAACGTCCTTTTTAAAAAAATATCAAGGAAAATACTAGAAAATCTGAAGAGGGGGCTATTGAGCAGGGGTGACGGGGGTGTAGATTCAAGGTCAGACAGAAACCGACAGTACTTTTGGTGACACAATGGATAGAAAGAAGAAGGTTTAAAAATAAGAAATTAATATAATTCTTAATTGATTCTAACAATAGTGGCTTTGATGATGATGATGATGATGATGATGATGATGATGATGATGATGATGATGACGACGATGATATGAAAAAGAAAAGAACATCATCTTGTGAAACAAAAATATGAAGTAATAAAGAAGGAGGAAGAAGAAGAATACAATAATAATGATTTGATGACAAAGAAGAAGAAGAAGAAGAAGAAGAAGAAGAAGAAGAATAAGAAGAAGAAGAAGAAGAAGAAGAAGAAGAAGAAGAAGAAGAAGAAGAACAAGAACAAGAACAAGAACAAGAACAAGAACAAGAAGCAGAAGAAGAATGAAAGAAGAAAGAAAGAAAGAAAGAAAGAAAGAAAGAAAGAAGAAAGAAAGAAGAAAGAAAGAAAGAAATGAAAGAAAGAAAGAAAGAAAGAAAGAAAACATAGGACCAAAGGATAATAATTTAATAACAAAGAAGAAAAACTCAATGAACCAATGATTGAAATAAAAGCAAAAACATATACAAGCCAATAAAAATGATTAACCTGTAGAGATAACTGTCATAAATCAAGAATTAATGAAAACAATCAAATTACTCAAACTGATTATGCCAGATTGCACAACAATATTTATGAAGACTATATTTATCACCGAAAAATCGTAAAACAACCTGGCAGATCTTCGAGTCGCTAGCCCGTTCAATTTGAAGAAGAAAATGCCAAACTCTGGGAGTAAAGAAAGGGAGGCTAAATGGAAGCTTGGAGGACATTAGCGGAGGGACAGAAGACGCGAGACAGTTAGCGGAGGATAATATTGTTTCAAAATGTAATTTACAAAAAGAAAAGAACTGAAGAATCGCCAATTTTGATTAGCAGTGCTGAAAAGAAAAGACATTTCTACGAGAAAGATTGCATGAGAAAGGAAATCCTCCCTTATAATCTATTTTTGTTTGTTTTCGTTTTTGTCTGTAATGAAGGCGTGGTGGTGAAGTGTTTGATGCACTGGCTTGCAATTACTGTGGCGCGCGTTCTCGTTGCGTGAGTTGTCGATTCATAACAAATGTTCCGTTGTAGTTAGAAAACGGAGTTAACGAGTCTGGGGACGATTTGTCAGCAGACTGCATTGCTTTGCTTTTCATAAAGTTGTATGGGTGCCGGTCGTTGAGAAAGCATTGGCAAACTACTGAACGTAAACTTGCGAAGAAATCACGTAATTTCCAAAACTGCTAGTGTTGATTGCGAGGTCCTGTAAAGATATGCATCTAACAGCAACTGTTATATAGGATGGCGATTCCTAACCCTGACGGCTTGAAATCTGCTCCGGCCAGTTTTGAAACTGACTCCATTGCGTTGATTTTGATAGTACGTGCGTCGGTCGTTCAGAAAGCAATGACAAACTGCAGAACGTAAACATTGCCTAGTAAATAACAAGGAATCAAGATTGATGCACAGTCAAGTAACCCGCCACCTTGGGAGAAGTCTGTCTCATTCATTCATTCATTCAGTAGCAAGTCCTTTGCAGAACCTCGCTCCCATAACAACCTTCCGGAAAACCTCTCGATCATAAGCAAGATGTCCCGCGTCTGATACACCCATCTGGAGATCATCCGCCACATCCTGCACCCATCTTCTCTTTGGCCTTCCTCTTCCTCTCTTCCCAGGCATATACCCCTCCATTATTGTTCTCTCCAAACTTTCATGACGTTTCAAGTGACCAAAATATTTCAATTTTCTTTGTTTTATCGTCTTTAATAGCCAACCTTCTTCAATATTCAACTCTTGAAGTATGGATGCATTTGTTCTTTTCTTTACCCAAGATATTCTTAGAACTCATCAATAACATTTATATTCAAAGGCGTTTATGCGCTGTTCAGCTTGTTTAGTAAGTGTCCATGTCTCACAGGCGTATGTTGCAATGGGAAAGATGCATGCTCTTAAAAATCTAATTTTTGTAGTTCTATCTGTCCCACTCCATAATTTATTCAGCTGTTTTAGTCTTTGAAGAGCAATGAATAGTCGCCGTTTAATTTCTTTCATTGTGTCACCGTTATTGGTAATCAATGAATCAAGATATTCAAAATTTTCCACTACCTCCAATTTTCCCCATTAATGTATATTTCTTTCTCCATAGTAGTTTTATCTGTATGCATTATCTTTGATTTTGCTATGTTAAGATATAAGTTGTGATTTTCACTATTCAATTGGGTTGAGGCTATTAGGTTTTCTATGCCATTCTGTGTCGTGGATAGTAATACTGTATCATCAGCATATCGAATCTCCGGTATGTCATGACCGCCGATATTTAGGGCATCATATAGCTCCCTGTTTATATCATCTCTTACATTTCTCATTATATTTTCGGCATACAGGTTAAACAAATAGGGTGACAGCACGCAGCCCTGACGGACTCCTTGCTTGATGTCAAACCAATCTGATGCCTCGCCATCTATTCTAACTGCTGCTTGTTGGTCTAGATAGAGCATTTTTATGAGTTGTACTACATGTGATGGAAAGCCCATATTCCTCATGATTTCCCAAAGTTTATGATGTTGTACACAGTCAAATGCCTTTGAATAATCCACAAAACATGAGTATTGGTTTACATTAAATTCTCTGCACTTCTCTATTATTAAACGCATGTTGAATATGTCATCTCTTGTTCCTCTTCCTTGTCTAAATCCAGCTTGAACTACGTTAATCTCTTCTTCCATTTTCTTACGAAGTCTTCCCATTATGACTTTTAGTAGAATTTTACTTGCACGACTGATCAGGGCAACAGTTCTATAGTTGGTGCATAATTTCAGGTTGCCCTTTTTTCGGTATTGGAATGAAGATAGTTCTCTTCCAGTCTTTTGGCCATATACCATATTTCCAAATCTTTGTACATAATGCATGATATATGTGTATGCTTTCTTCTCCTCCCGCTCTAATTAGTTCAGCTGGTATCTCATCACATCCAGGTGATTTACCATTCTTCAGGTTCTTTATAGCCCATGCAATTTCATCTAATGAGGGTTCAGGTTCTGTCTCTGCTGTCATTGGTTCATGTATCTCATTCATATCCTCACTGTCACTCATATCATACATTCCACTGCAGTACTCCCGCCATCTTTCTAGAATTTGTCTAGATTCTGTTAAGGTATTTCCCATCTTGTCACGGATAACATTCAATTGAGGTTGAACATTTCTTGTCAATAACTTCATTTCTTTGAACATTTCATAATCTCTTCCAGTCTTATGATATTGCTCTATTCTGGTACAGCAATCTTGTATATATTGATTTTTGTCCTTTCTTGTGTTCTTTCTTATTTCTCGAGTTAAAGATTTATACTTCATCCTGCTGTTATCGGATTCACCTCCTTTCTGTTTCAGTTCCCTTCGTTGTTTTATTAATTCTAATGTGTCTGATGTAATCCATGGCGTACGTTGCTTTTTCTTGGTCGGAATTAAATCTTTTGCTGCAGTTATCAAGATATCTCTAGCTTGTACTGCCAGTTCATCAGGTGTCATTTCTTCTTGTACAGACATCAAGACCCCACCGCGATTCCTAACTTCTACAGTGTATGCATCCGGTATTTTTGTGAGATCAAAACGAAGTGGCCTTGGTCCTCGGATAAGCTTTTTGAGTTTTAATTTCAGATCTGCTTCTAATAACTGATGATCTGTATCACAGTCTGCACTACGTAGGGTTTTTGCAGATGTTATGCTTGATCTCCATCTTCTTTGTATTAAAATATAATCTATCTGATTTTTGGTAATACTGTCTGGAGACTTCCATGTGAAGAGTCTTCTTGGATGTTGTTTAAAAAGCGTGTTGGCTATCGTTAACTCATTTTCTGTGCAAAATTCAATTAATTTGTCACCTGCATCATTTCTATTTCCTAATCCAAATTTTCCTAAAACATGTCTCTCATTTTCAGCTCTTCCTGCACCTACTTATGCATTAAAATCTCCCATTATTATTGTTATATCATTATGGCCAATCTTATTTAATGTGTCTTGTAGTGTGCTGTAAAAATCTTCAATTTCATCCTCCTCTGCTGTTGAAGTAGGTGCATATATCTGTATGAGAGTTGTGCTTTTGGGACGGCCTTTAAGTCTAATAGTGAGAATTCTATCACTAACTGGATTATATCCCATTAAAGATTTTGCAATTGTCTTATCTAAACAAAATGACACTCCACTCTGGCCTCCGGCGTCTCTACCAGAATAAATGAAAATACTTCCATTTTCAGTTGTAAAATATCCCTTGCCGCTCCATCGATGTTCACTAATTCCTAAAATTTGAATGTTTAATCTCTCAATCTCATCACACACTACTCTAAGCTTTCCCTCATACAGACTTCTCACATTCCACGTTGCTATTCTCACTCTGTTTCTTAGTCTGACACAGGGGATTTCCTTGGTAACACAGTCAGGATTAACTCCGTCCTACGGAGTACTAGTACTGGTCCCTGTGTCACACTCTTCCCCAGTGTTATCTAATCTGCCTGGCCTGGGTGTCTCGCCACAGATCTCTTTCTTATTATGTTTTCTTTCATGGTTGCTATGGTTTCTTGGCAAGTTTTGCAGAAGGTAGTTTGCCATTGCTTTCCTTCTGGGCAGTGACTGTATTAGTCGGTGGCCATAGCCATTGTCTCTACTGATGAGATCATCTGCC
Source organism: Cepaea nemoralis (assembly GCA_014155875.1). NCBI lineage: Eukaryota > Metazoa > Mollusca > Gastropoda > Stylommatophora > Helicidae > Cepaea > Cepaea nemoralis. The sequence continues at coordinate 224,319 of JACEFZ010024706.1, read as the reverse complement.
TATCGCCGCAGAGTGCAAGACCATAACCAACAACAATCTGTCGGCTGCTCTCACACTCCATCCACCACCTGCTTCCATGGCTTCACGTAACCCTGATCGGGGGGCTAAACGGGTACTCCACCTTGCCCAAGGGTGTCCCGTAGACTAACGGAGGAAAGGAGGCGTCTTACATCTCCTTTGATAGGGGATACCCTACCCCGCTAACCGGAGAAGTCTGTCTAGAGAAAGCAAACCTTACACAAATGTATGCTGAATAATTACACTGACACATGAGTTGAGTTGAGCTAAGAACAGACATTACTACACTCAGAATAGACTGTTCCCTCATTCAACAGCCAGAGAAGAGTACACTGACATTTAAGGTTAATAACTAGACGTGACGCCCAATGCCCTCCCCTCGAATAAGGATTGAAGAAGAAGAAGGAGGTGGTGGATGATGATGAGGAGGAAAACGACGAGGAGCAAAAGAAAGACAAAAAACAAAGGCAACAGCTGAAGAAGAAGAAGAAGAAGAAGAAGAAGAAGAAGAAGAAGAAGAAGAAGAAGAAGAAGAAGAAGAAGAAGAACAACAACAACAACAACAACAACAACAACAACAACAACAACAACAATAAAAAGAAGAACAAGAACAAATAGAAGAGTAAGAAGACAATTACTACCACGACGAGAAAGAAGACGAAGCAGAATATATATATATATATATATATATATATATATATATATATATATATATATATATATATATATATATATATATATATATTTCATTATTAACACAATCCATTCTAATGGCCAGAGACAACTTTCGCTATTACCATCGAGCTACGTTTACCAGGTAATCTCAGCATATCTTTCTGTCATTTACTGCCTATAATACCTTGCGGTGTAGGACATGGGGGTCTTGAGCCTGAGGAATTAAGGCCGCATGGCTAGTGCAGTCGCCGCGAGCTGTGCAGATTAGAGTTTTCTTTTTGCCCCGGACAGGAAAAAAAAATCTCCACACCTTACCGAGGATTATAACCCGGGCCTCCCGAATGAGAGCCCGGCATTCTAGCCTCTCGGCCAGCCTCACGGCCAGCCGCTTCCCCAGCATATCTTTGCTAAACGAAAAACGGCCTCCATGCACAGCTAAATCTATACAATTATACAGAAGATTCTAGTTTTGACTTTCCCCAGCATCTGCCGGTTTGAAGTCTCCATATTTTAATTAAATAAAAATAAAGTGAAACAAACAAGTTTTCAGAAGCACAAACACGTGCGGGGCTTTGAGCAAGGAGAAATCCAGAAAACCAGGTTAAAATTTATATTTTTTAAACGAGTTTGCAAACAGGCAAGCAGATTTTGCGTGTTATTAAGGAAACCGGATGGTGTTCAGCGTTTGGCTTTTAATAGTCAAACTGGCAATACGATGATGCTTGTGTTTACAATGGTTGTCTTAGTGGAGGAACGAACAGATGGTATACTTTTTGCTGATGGAATCCTTCGTTTTGTTGATATTGTATCTTTCAAATCGTTTCTACTTCCTGCATCTCTAATTGTTTCTCTTTGCACATGCTTTATAGTTGTTAACATGAGAGTTGTTCCTTGTCCTGTGCAGGGAATTGCTAGTTTTAACAGACATTTTGTGCGAAATACATAGTTAACACACGTGTCTAATTTGTTTACCACTTAGCCATTGTATGAGAGCTGTTGAGCCTTTATTTGCTGCTACGTTATGTACTACGGGGCTTCAAATGAAAACCTTAAGTGTGATAGGAATTACAATAACCACGCCATTGTTTTGTAACCTGTCAGTATTGTTGTTAAAGATGTCAATAGTGTTAAGCAATTGACATCACGGTGCAGACGAACACGGTGACATCATAAGGACAGTTTAAAGATGACCCCGCACCACTTTTGTCATGCACCAAAGAGGAAGCAGCGTTCTGTTATCTGTTGTTTGTTTGTTTTGTTTTAAACCAGTGAAGGGGTAAAACCTATAGAAATTCATCGGCGAATGAAGGTCCAGTATGGTGATGCATGCCTGTTAATCCAGCAAGTGTATGAAGTCTGCTGGATTCTTGTGCGGGGAAACTCTGCAAAAACGGTTACTAAGTTGTTGTTTTTCCCACCGTCTTAAAGTAAGCTTGCGAAGTGATTGTCTCTCGTCTTGGCATAAAATATACAAGAATAACACCTTTAATGTAATTAACAAAAAACAAAAAAACAAAAAACCCCAGTGATTATGACCTTTCCAGCTGTGGGAGTTGTCTTGAATTTCTTTCTTCATGGTGATTGTGGATGATGCCACAACACTGATTGCCTCTTTTTTGTGGGGAGTCTCCGTGGCGAAGAGGTCAAGCCGTTTGACTCGGACTCCGAAGGTTGTGGTTTCGATTCCGAGCCGTGTCTATCGGTCCACGGGTGAATTTTTTAGGAGACTTCTGGGGGTCTCGCTGGAGCTTTGTGCGACGCTTTCCACGCTGCGTAAAGAGACTGAGCTATGTGAGGATAAAACTCGGTGCAATGAAGTCGACCCTGTCGACTTTTAAGCGACTTTTTTTTAAAGTGACCGCCTTTTTGTCTCAGGTTCAAAATGATGTGTCCATGTTTCGTCACCTGTAACAACTTTAGCCAAAAAGTTCTCTCCATCAGCATTGCAACGCTCTAACAATTCAGGAGAAGTTGGTTTTCTTTGCAATCGGTGGTCATTTGGGGGACTCCGAGGAACCCATATTGCGCAAAATTTAGAAACTAAGCGCATTTGCGCAACTAATGCTGACTGACAGATGTAAGGCCAATTGATGAGTTAGAAAAAATAAAAGTCGCTTAAAAGTCCACATTGTCGACTTCGGAATCGAACCCACAACCTTCGGGGTCCGAGTCAAACGGCTTGACCACTTCGCCACGGAGCATTCCTGTTGAGTGGTTATTCGCCTATCACCGTAAGAATAGTGCCAGCAGCGTATTTCAACATTTCTGCGTTGGTGGCTGTAGATGATGGTTAAGTAGAGGATACCATGCCGCCAGTGGGCCGTCTTCTGTTTTCACGCTTGTTGACGGTTTTTCCACACACTAGCCTTCCTCCGGTCTCAACGCCATATTTAAAGCCTCTGCTTTGTGGCTTGAGGAAATGACGTCATGACCAATGGCGAAGCTCTGTTTAGTTAGACTATATTTAGAATATTGTTGTGCCCTTCAGAAATCAGCGCTTTAGTTGATGCAAATTTCATCCTTTGTTTTAACTATCGACGCTAATTCCTTCCTTCTTCAAATTTGTATTTGAGTATGATGGTAGTAGTTGTTGGCGCTGTTGCAAACTGGATGGGTAGTTAGTTAGTCTTTCCTCTTGAGCCTAAGTCGGCGCATAGGGCAGAAGTCATGGCTCTCCATGTCCTGGCGGTTCGCTGCTACCTGTTGTAGATCTTGGATGTTCACTTGGCCGTTGAATGAGCCTTCTCTGATGATGGTTCTACGCAGGGTCTCTCTTGGTCTTCCCCGTTTTCTTTTCCCTACTGGTGACCATATGAGGGCTTGGTAGGGGAGTCTTGTCTTGTCCATTCTGAGTACATGGCCGATGTAGTTCCAACGGCGTTTTCTTATAAAATTGGATACAATATCTTGCTTAGTCTCTTGTCTTATTTGCGCATTGGTTTTGAAATCTGTCCACTGGATGTTTAGAATTCTTCTAAGACATTTGTTCTCAAAATTGTCTAATTTTTTTATCTAAAGCTACCGTTGATTTCCAACTCTCACATCCATACGTTAGCACTGGAATCACACAAGAATTGAAGATTTTAAGTTTCGTATGTTGGCTGAGTGACTTTGACTTCCAGATGTTTAACAGTTTATTGAAGGCACCAGATGCCAGTGAGATTCTAGATAATATTTCTGGTGTTGAGTCCCCTGTAGATGTCATTTTGCTTCCTAGGTATGTGAAGCTGTTGACTTTTTCAAGAACATGGTTGCTTAATTTGGTGTCGTCTGAACTGTTGGTAAGATCAATAGTTTTTGTTTTTGTGGTGTTAATTTGGAGACCAATTTGTCCTGAAACATTTTGGAGATGGTTTATTTTCTCTTGGGCATCTGGGTGTGTTGAACTCAAAAGCACTATGTCGTCGGCAAAGTCCAGGTCTTCTAGAATTTTGTCAACCCAATGGATACCCCTATTTGTGTTGTTTGTGCATTTGCGCATGACCCAATCGATAGCTATTCCAAAGAGCATCGGTGACAAGACACAACCCTGTTTCACTCCCGTTTCCACTGAGAACCAGTCAGAGTTGCCTGATTCTGTTCTCACGCAGCAACGTGTCTCCTTATAGAAAGATTTTATGATGTTGGTATATTTGGTAGGAAAACCATAGATGTTAAGTAGATTCCAAAGTGAAGGACGGTGGATACTGTCGAAGGCTTTTTGAAAGTCGACAAAGTTGGTGATTAATTTCGACTGGAATTCTACAGTCTTCAATGATTATTCTAAGAGTGAAAATGTGGTCTATACATGACCGTTTTGGTCTGAAGCCAGCTTGTTCTTCTCTGAGCCTTTCATCTATAGACTTTTTCAATCTCTCAAGTAACATGCTACAAAAAAGTTTTCCTGGTACTGACAGTAGGGTGATACCACGCCAGTTATTACAATCAGACATATCACCTTTTTTTGGCAGTTTAAAAATTACACCATCCTTCCACTGTTGTGGTGGGGATTCGTTTTGCCAGATTTCATTGATCAGCTGTAACAAACGTTGTAAGGTATTCTCATCTGCTGCTTTGAGCATTTCACCTGAGATGTCGTCTTCACCAACAGCTTTGTTGTTCTTCAATTTTTTTAATGGCTGCTTTAATCTCTTCCATGGTGAATGACTCACAGGAGGCATCTAGTGGTGGCATGGTGATTTCTCCATTCAGGTTGGGAACAGTGTCAGGCTGCGGTCTATTTAATATTTCTTTGAAATGCTTTGCCCATCGTTGCTTTCGGTGGTCATCGGATAACAGTAGTTTACCTTGTTTGTCTTTGATGGGTTTATTTGGTGTAGGTGAGTGATTGCATAGTTGTTTCATGATGTGGAATACGGTTTTGTTGTTTCAAGTTTTAGCAGCCGATTCGCCGTCGGCGGCCAAGCTGTGTATAAAAGTCAGTTGATCTTTTCGTGCGCTTGATTTCACCTCTTTATCCAACATGGAGTAATTTTGCTTGTGGGCTTCATATGAAGCTGTGTCTTTTGCAGAAAGAAGTTAGTTTTGCTTGCTTTCTTTCTTGAATCTTCGTCCAGGTGGTATCGCTTAGCCACTTCTTCTTCTGTCTTTGTACATAGCCGACTGTGTTTGATGCCGCACTTAGCAAGGTCTATTTCAGGAAAGTTACTTTCACTATTCGCATGGTTAGTGCAGGGAATTGTAAACAGCGATGTGGCGGTTACAAGATGTCAGTATACTACAGATGAACGGATGGATGAATGGATGGGTGGATGGATGGATGGATGGATGGATGGATGGATGGATGGATGGATGGATGGACAGATGGGTGGAGGGGTGGATCTAGGTAGGTAGGTAGGTAGGTAGGATGGATGGATGGATGGATGGAACGAACGACAAACAGACGAATTTTATTTTCAAATCGTCAAAAATTGGGCTCACAGGCCAGTCTTACATTCTGTCCTTCCAGTCACTCATCTTTAGTTCACCAATTATATACAGTCGAGTCCACTTAAGTCGAACTCGGATAACTAGAATTTCGCTTAAGTCGACGTTATTGGCTTGGTCCGGCCAAGATCCTTCTTTATCTTCGTATAAAAATTCCTGATAAGTCGAATTCAGTTAACTCGAATTTTCGGATTAGTCAAAAATAAAAATGAATTACCGACTATATAAATGTCCAAGTTTAAGTCGAATTGTTCAATCCACACCCCCCCCCCCCCCCCCCCCCCCCAAAAAAAAAAAAATTGTTTTGCGAAAGAATGTGTATTTTTAGTCAGCACGGAAAACAATCTCGCACATAATATGTCGCTACATGTAAACAATGGCTGCTTAGTAGACGAAAGCTTAAAACTTTGACTTTAAAAATAGAGATTGAGATGTTTGAAGAGGTTGAACATAGTGGGAAGAAGACAGTGGATATAGCTAGAGAATTTGGTATTCCAACATCGAAACGTTCCGGCATTTTAAAGCATAAAGACCGCTACAAACAATTGTTTTTTCGAATGTCAAATCGACAGTGATAGGCAGAGATCTAGAAGAACTGCTGCGTGCGATTTTGTTGATGCTGTTCTTTTAAAATGGTTCACTGTGATTAGATCGGCAAATGTAAGAGTAAATGGGCCTTTACTTAATGCGAAAGCAGAAGAATTTGCACGTCTTGGAGGTCAGACAGACTGGAATTACAGTGCTGGCTGGTTGGATCGTTTTAAATAACGACACTGCATCTCTTATCTGATCGCATTCTGGTATGAGCCTGGTGTTCCTTGCCAGTGAGAAGTCCTGATCGTTCGGGTCCCATCGATTGTCGGACGTCGGTCGCGGCGATTGGGCGATCTTGAGCATAGCCTGCGATGGGTGGCGTTGTGGTATTCTGTTATGATAATTTGGTGTGTCCAGTGTGTGCCGCGTGGTTACACACCCGCTTCACACGCGTGATCCGGGACTGTTTCCGGATCCGGTCAGGGATGTGCACTACTGACGAGCTCAAATGAGGGCGAAACTCGAGTCTAGTGCTTCCATATTGGCGTGGATAGGCCTTAGGTTCATACCAGAATGCGATCAGCGTTGCCAGTAGTGGGTTGTGCTCAATATTTAAATTTCAAATCCCGAAACAACCACATAATCAATTTGATTGTTGCTCACTGGATTTTAGGAGGCCTGGTGTTCCTTGCCAGTGAGAAGTCCTGATCGTTCGGGTCCCATCGATTGACGGACGTCGGTCGCGGCGATTGGGCGATCTTGAGCATAGCCTACGATGGGTGGCGTTGTGGTATTCTGTTATGATAATTTGGTGTGTCCAGTGTGTGCCGCGTGGTTACACACCCGCTTCACACGCGTGATCCGGGACTGTTTCCGGATCCGGTCAGGGATGTGCACTACTGACGAGCTCAAATGAGGGCGAAACTCGAGTCTAGTGCTTCCATATTGGCGTGGATAGGCCTTAGGTTCATACCAGAATGCGATCAGCGTTGCCAGTAGTGGGTTGTGCTCAATATTTAAATTTCAAATCCCGAAACAACCACATAATCAATTTGATTGTTGCTCACTGGATTTTAGGAGGCCTGGTGTTCCTTGCCAGTGAGAAGTCCTGATCGTTCGGGTCCCATCGATTGACGGACGTCGGTCGCGGCGATTGGGCGATCTTGAGCATAGCCTACGATGGGTGGCGTTGTGGTATTCTGTTATGATAATTTGGTGTGTCCAGTGTGTGCCGCGTGGTTACACACCCGCTTCACACGCGTGATCCGGGACTGTTTCCGGATCTGGTCAGGGATGTGCACTACTGACGAGCTCAAATGAGGGCGAAACTCGAGTCTAGTGCTTCCATATTGGCGTGGATAGGCCTTAGGTTCATACCAGAATGCGATCAGCGTTGCCAGTAGTGGGTTGTGCTCAATATTTAAATTTCAAATCCCGAAACAACCACATAATCAAGTCTCTGTAAATGAGAATTCCACACCATCAGCGAGCAGTGAGAGCAATGTTACTAGACATTTCAGTGGGGCCATTATTTGCTAGATTGTATAAAGAGCTGAAGATTGATCCAGAGGAGTTTGTGAACATTGACAATGATGTTTCCACTAGTGCCACTCTTTCAAGCACTGATATTATAGGGCTATGCATGCCAGTCATTCAACCAACAGACCCTTCCAGCCCTGACTCTGATGATGAGGATGACTATGGGCTGCAAGCACAACCTGTATCGTAGTCAGATATGTTGGCATCAATTGACAAAATTGACATTTACATGATGCAGAATGGATGTTCAAATGATGCAGGCACATCGTTTTGTGCCTTTAAACAGGCAATGGGAAGACATTTTTCACACGTCAAGAAGCAAAGCAAAATCACAGACTTTTTCTAATTAATTTGGAAATTTTCAAAACTAAACATTTCAACATGTCTGATATTGTATTGCTGTTTATTTGTTCACTACCTGTGTTTCCTAAGTGGTACAATCATTTTACTCAATGCTACTGCATGGTACACATGTATTAATGTAAATTAGTGTAAATATGTGTGCAGTCTGGATAAGTAGAATTTCTGATAAGTAGAACAAATTCCTTCGGCCCTAAAACTTCTACTTATCCAGACTCCACTGTATTGTACATATTACATTCACAGGAAAAGTGTTTCATTTACAGGAAAAACATTAGCAAATGAGTGTTGTGATCATAAAGAATGTATATCACCATGTTATGAGACAGGCAGCAGCCAGATAATACCTACATACATGCATACATACTAACATCATTTACACAGACAGACAGACAGACAGACAGGCAGACAGACAGACAGACAGACAGACAGACAGACAGACAGACAGACAGACAGACAGACAGACAGACAGACAGACAGACAGACAGACAGACATGTATTACTTTAGGTTAGCGGTCTGCAACTAAAAGAGTTAATTGCGCCTCTAATGTTGGTCGCGCCCCACTTTCCATTCCCGTGAAGAAAATCCTGACACAACAAAACACAAATATTAATAACGACGTTGATTGTGCGCCTAACAAAGAGAGTGACGACTACAAGGTACCGGTCGGGGGCAAATGCTCGGCAAGACTTTCAGAAACGAAGCTAATTTCATTGGTGGCCTGGTGTCACAGAATTTGAATAGCTTTGGTGACAACTGAGGGGATTTGTCACAACCTGGGCAGGTGGTCATTGTGTTGCTGTGGCGTGTAATGCGAGGTGGGGTTACCGGTTCTTTTTCTCGTCACTGCTGGCTACATGGGAGTCCAGGTAGCGAGGTGGCTAGAATGTTTGTCTGTGGGTCCAGTGGTTATGGGTTTGAGTTCTCATCGTAGCGTAGTTTTTACATGTACTCTCTGTGCTCTCTCTCTCTCTCTCTCTCTCTCTCTCTCTCTCTCTCTCTCTCTCTCTCTCTCTCTCTCTTTCTCTCTCGCTCTCTCTAAATTTATCTCTCTGTCCAGTGTCTTTTTCCCCCTGTCTCTGTATATCACTTTGTCTTGTGTCTCTCTGCCTCCATTTATCTCTCTGCCATGCTCTCTATTTCTCGGTCTCTTTATGTCCAATGTCTCTATCTATCTCTCTGTCTCTATCTATCTCTCTGTTCTGCTTCTCTGTCACTGTATCTCTATATATAAATCCAAGTCACTATGTCTCTGTCCTCTGTCTACCTCTCTATGGTGTTTAAGGCACAAGTAGATGGTATTCTCATCCTCTACCTCTTGGGAATGCGCTTGGAGTTTCCCCTTCGACGAAAAGTGAGCAGGGCTCGTCTTTCCAGAGACCAGCAGGAGTGTGATTCTGCAAGCCATAAACAGGGTTCGAAGAAGACAACGAACTTGGCGGCAATGATGTCTACTGGTGCAAAGCGAACCGTCGTCGTGGGGATGACGACAGAGGTGATCAGCCGAGGAAGAATATGGTTTCTCGAAGGTACTAGAGTTTGTGTGAGTGCACGAAACACTGTGCGCACCATTCTCTCTTCCCCAAGGGAAGGGTGGCTGGAGAACAGGCACAATTGGCAGTTGTGGCTCAAGTTAGAAACGACTCGGCCGTCTAGAAATAGGGTACGAACGTACAGCAGGAGAAAGTCACCCGGAGTCGTGACACCCTTCTCAATAGATTCAGGAAGGTAAAGGGCTGAAACATTCTTGGAAAGGGAAACGCCCTCTGATGTTCAGAAACCTCGTGTTGTGCTTGCTCCGCCACGGAAGTGGAGTTGGGATTCCCCTTTCCCCGAGAAAAGAGAAATTCACAGGTTTACATTTCTGTATGTCGACTGCTGTGGTTTAGTAGGGGATACTTAGCGCGCATTCAGAATTCCTGATACTGGGCTCTCACTTTGCCTCTCACGTTGCTTTTCAATAATGGTAAGAGCATCAGCCGTTCAGAAAGCAATGACAAACTTTGTTGGGACGTTACTATCAACCCCAGGTTGATTTTATAGCCAGTGGTATGTTCAGTAGTTAGCCATAGCTTTCTGAACGAGAAGCCAACGTTTGAGTCTACTTAATGCCAGTTGAACCGCCTATCGCGCCGTCACCACACCGGAAGTTGAACCGCCTATCGCGCGTCACCACACCGGAAGTTAAACCGCCTACCGCGCCGTCACAACACCGGAAGTTGAACCACCTGTCGCGCCGTCACCACACCGGAAGTTGAACCGCCTATCGCGCCGTCACCACACCGGAAGTTGAACCGCCTATCGCGCGTCACCACACCGGAAGTTAAACTGCCTACCGCGCCGTCACAACACTGGAAGTTGAACCACCTGTCGCGCCGTTACCACACCGGAAGTTGAACCGCCTATCGCGCCGTCACCACACCGGAAGTACCATATAAAATGGATGGTGGAAAATGGGAAGTAGGGTTGTGTCACAGTTATGACCTTTAGTAGCAGACATGTTGTATTATATATCACACTAAAGGGAGTTAGCAGCTGGTCTAGTGGCTAGAATGCCGGTTTATGCCACTGGAGACCCGCACACAGTACAGATAGATAGACAGAGAAAGAAATCCTCGGTAAGTTGTGGATTTTCTTCTGCTGAGGACAAAAAGAAAAACACTGACCTGCACAGTTCGCGGCGACTGCACTAGCCAGGCGGCCATAAATCGATAGGCTCAAGACCCCCCTCCTACACCGCAAGGTGCTATAGGCAGTAGATAGATGACAGCATAGGGAAAACAACTGTATAAAGTCTCGTGGGAGATACAGAAAGTCGCTTATGACAATTAATCATACCAGTTAAGATTGCCTAGATCAGTGGTTCTCAATCAGTGCGGATTCCCCTCCCCCCAACAACAAAAAGGGGGGGGGGGGGGATTTTGGGGTGTCCATGGGGGGGGGGGGGAATTAAGACCACAGATTGGCAGACTCAAAATGGCTTCAGGCACAATATCCTGGTTTTCTATGGAGCGTTTTGTTTGCTGAAGCAAAATTTCTGGCTTTCTGATGTCGTGTATTAAGTCACAATTCTTTGACGTTTTAAACTGTTTGTTTATTGTAATATGATTAATTTGATGCGTTAATAAAATATTGCGGATATAAGAAAATGCACCTCTTGAAGCTGACAATTTTAGAAAGAGGGGGGGGGGGGGTTCTTCTTCTTTCGTTCGCTGGAAAAGGTGGAATGACATCCTGGCATATGGTAAAAGGGTTCATGGGCCATACAAGGTTGAGAATCACTGGCCTAGATAATCATAAAAAAACGAAAACGGCCTTGCTGACGACGTCCTATTAAAGACATATACCTACTTTTAAACAACTGTATTTACCAAATTCCCTCACAATTGATCACGGAAACAAGTCTATTCACATAACCTCAGCGAAATTAAAAGTTTTCATCCAGCACATCAGACAAACGAAGTAGGTCAACAACGACATAGGTGCGTCTCTCCCAGGACTTTAACAATGCCGTTAGCTTAGGTACCATACATGTCCATTGACATCTGGCTCTTTGATCTTGGCGCCTGATAGAAGGCTGATAGTAGGTCACGGGAAATCCCCAGGGGAATGTGTGTGTTTGTTGTTGTTGTTTTTGTTGTTGTTATGCTTGCTCGCTTTGAACTCAAGCGTGGTCCAAACAAACTACTACTTCTAGTAGCACTGGACTGCATTTTGTGTATGGGTTAGCTATCAGGCGAACCTACCCTGACTTCAGAGGTACTTGTAATTTACGTCCCCAAGTCAAGGACGAGACGTCAACATTTTAGTCTAGCTGTCCGGTCCGGTCTAGGGATTGAACCCCTTACTTCGATGTCAGCACACTGGTTGTTTAAGGCAGCTCATAAACAAACACACATGCATTGTTTGGCGCTCATGAGAAGAAGGAAATGGAGATTAGAGGACGCACTAGACGAGATCAATATTGAACACTATAGTTACCGACCAGGATTCGAACCCGGCACATCCAAATGACGACGGCGCCTCGCTGCCGGAACAAGTGTACTTCGACGTATGATCAACTAGACACGCGCGTTCTTATCCATTCGGCCATACTGACCTCCCATGTGGGAAGCGAAAATAGCAAGTTCATAAACTACCTGACGTCGTTCATTATTCTATTAGAGAAACCAGATAATGCATAACAAGCAGCCGTTCTGAACAAACAGTCCCGCAATTATAGCCTAGAAGTCGGCGTGGCTGCGAGGTCTAATCCTCTTGTGCTTTAATTTATAGTGTGCTGACGCGGGATTGTGGGTTTATTCCATACACCAGCAGGTCAAGCATGCTCGAATGGATAAGAACGCGTGCTCTTAAACATCCGGTATGCTGAAGCCGAGGTGAAAAAGGGTTCAACCCCTACACCGGACAGTTGGACAAAAATGTTGACCTGTCATCTTTGACTTGGGGACGTAAATAAAGTCGGTGTCAGTTCACCAATGGCGAGGGACACTATTAATAGGTACAAGCTAATCCACACGCAAAACTCAGGCCAGCACTACAGGCAGTAGTGTGTATGGACTACGGTTGAGTTCAAAGAGAGCAAGAGCACACACAAAAAACAATTCCACACACCGGTCAGTTGGATTTAAAAGAAGAACTTCCCGTTCAGTAAGCGATGGCAAACTACTGAACGTAAAATTGTCTACTAACTCACTCTGGAGCTAGGGTTGATGGCAACGTCCTGCTAATGGCGTGTGCCATTGTTTTAAAGCAGAAGCCCGTTGCAGGTGTGTGTAGTGTTGGAACTATTACAGGCTGTAGGTCGGAGTGCAAGAAGCATTATTAAGTGTCTAGCTCTTCCCTCCCGTAGCGAACGGTGAGTGCAGGCATGGAGGCCACGCACACCCGAGCTTATGTCATTGTCGGCGGAAGCTCATAACGATCACACTAACCCACCCGCTGCTGAGGTTGTAAGTTCATCCATCATCCTATTCCATGCCGGTAAGTGTGGGCGGCCATGTTTCACCATCTCACACGATATCCAGAGTCGTGGATCAGTTTAGTGTTCTTGTCTCGGTTATGCTATGTGGCCAAGCCATCCAGGTATTTGCTTCTCTGTCTTCCCCTTGTTCTTTTCCCCTCGATCTTGCCAGTTGTCGCCAAGTTCTGAAATTTATTCCTTACAACGTGTCTATAAAATTTTGACTTGTAAGTTACTATATATGCAAGGCGCTTCTCATAAGTCTTTAGCCTGACCAGGAATGAGTAGGCGGAGAAAATTGAAATTTGGCACAGTGCTTATTCCTTCTCAATGTAGCCACCACCTGAATTTATGCATTTCTGCCATCTATGCGTGACCTTGAAAAGACCTTCAGAATAAAACAACATATTTTTCGAACTAAACCAGTTATCACAAGCCAGTATGACATCTTCGTCACTGTCACAACGATTTCCTTATAGCTGTTTTTTTTTAAGATTTGGGAAAAGGAAAAAAGTCTGATAGAGCCAAATCTGGAGAATATGGTGGGTGTGGAAGAATTTAAATATTCAAAACGTTGTCAGTTTGCAGAACAAGCCGTGCTTTATGGGAGGGCGCGTTGTCTTGAAGCAAAGGCAGCATTTGCGTTCGCGCTATCCCTCGTTTTCTGGTCACAGACTTTCTTAGTTTGATAAGGAGACCTACATAGTACTGCCCATTAACCGTGTTGCCATGAAGCATGTAATCTTTCAATATGACACCTTTGACGTCCCATAAAACAGTCAGCATCACTTTTCTTGCAGATTTTTGTGCTCTTGTCTTGACATGTGTTGGCGAGCCCGGGGTTTTCCACTGCATGCTGGCAATTTTGGATTCAGGGTCATAATGGTGAATCCAAGTCTCATCAACCGTCGCCATGATAGTCAACATGTTTTTCGACCGCCACATGTTGAGCAACTGACCACAGCAATCAACCCGTGTTTGTTTCTTTTCACATGTCAGCAGGCGCGGGACCCAGCGGGCACATACTTTTCTCATGTTCAGTCTGTTGTGTAAAATTCTAAACACTGTACTCTTACTCAGTTTTGCTGAACCCGATATCTCTGCAATTGTCATTTTCCTATCCTAGTCTATGATTTTCTTCACTTTTGCAGCATTTGCATCTTTACACTCTGAGGACGGCCGTCCTGATCTTGGCAGATCAGCAACTTGGGAACGGCCACACTTAACCTGCAAACACCAATTTTTACGGAAGCATACGAAGCACAGACTTCCTCAAACACTGGCACCATCTCCCTGTGTATTTCTATAGGTGTTTTTCCCTGTAACATCAAGAATTTTATAACAGTCCTGGCGTCTGATTTCTCCATTGTTCTGACAAACCGTTGGATGTGCAGATCTGGTCAATAGGGTGTGTTGTGCCATGCACCATATCAGGAAAACCAGTTGAGGAGGGAAATTCATAATTCATATGTCCATTACATAATTTTAGAGGAATATCACTCCTGTCCATAAGCTATAAGATACTATCCTCGGTATTACTAAATAGACTAAAACCATATTCAGAAGACATATTAGGTGACTACCTGGCGGATTTCAGACAAAACAGATCAACAATAGATCAGGTATTTATTTTACGACAAATGGCCGAGAAAAGATGGGAATATAAAAGAGATCCCCATAACATTTTTGTGGATTTTAAAAAGGCTTATGATAGTATCCATAGGAATAGTCTATGAAATGTTATGCAGGAATTTGGAATACCAAGAAAGTTAATCAACATGACCAGACTATGCATGGAAGATACTTATAATATAGTAACATAAAAATGCAGGAAATCAAGCCCTTTCCAAATAACATATGGCTTGAAACTGGGTGATGCACTATCGCCGGTCCTTTTCAATCTGGCTCTAGAGAAAGTTGTAAGGAAGGAAAATGTGCTATTGGAGGAACATCCAAACTGCTTGGTTATGCAGATGATATAGATATTATAGGGGAAAATGAACAAAAGACATTGTAAATATTGACTCACTTAAAGGAAAAAGCTCAACAAATGGGATTGATTGATTGATTGATTGATTGATTGATTTGGGAACCGACATCACAGCATTCGGGGCATTCCCATAAGCGCTGAACAGACGAGACAGAATATATGGCAATTTTAAGAGAAGAAACGGCTAAAACTCTGGCCACATACAAATAGATAATATGACCATTAAAAGAATGGAAACATACAAATACCTGGGTACAATCGTCAACTGCTCCATCATAATAAGGGAAGAAGTACAAGCTAGAATCAACTCTGGAAATAAGATATACTATGCACTACAACATCTGCTAAAATCAAATGCGCTATCTTGTAACACCAAGATCACAATATACAAAACACTGATCAGACCAGTTGTGCTGTATGGCTCTGAAACCTGGAGTACAACTAAAGGAGACGAAGCCTTGTTACAAACCTTTGAGAACAAAGTCTTAAGAAGCATTATTGGGCCCATTAGGGACACACAAAGTGGAGAGTGGAAAAGAAGAAGCAACAAAGACAATTATGATCTGTTTAAGTCCCCACTAATCACTGGTATCTTGAAGGCTAATAGACTGCAATGGCTGGGGCATATAGAAAGAATGGAAGATAATAGGGAAACAAAACTCGCTTACACTCAGGAAATAAATGACCGCAGACCCCGAGGTAGACCAAGAAGACGGTGGAGAGATAATATACATACAGACCTACAAGAACTTGGAATCAACGACTGGCAAGAGAAGGTCCACCAGAGAGACGAATGGAGACGGATTGTATCTGCAGCAAAGAACCTCAATGGCTCGGAATGCTGAAGAAAAAGAAGATATGTCCATTACAAATTGAATGAGCTAGACATGTGCCAAATTTCAATTTTCTCCGCCTAATCCTTCATGGTCAGGCTAAAGACTTATGAGAAGCCCCTTGTGTGTGTGTGTGTGTATATATATATATATGTATATATATGTATATATATATATATATATATATATGTATGTGTGTGTCTGCGTGCGTGTGCGTGTGCGTGTGTGTGTGTGTGTGTGTGTGTGTGTGTGTGTGTGTGTGTGACTCTGCTGTAAGCACCTCGTGAGATGCAGAGAAACATGTCTGGCAATTTAACGTGCAACATAATGTTCGTGGCTTCTGTTTAAATTCACTAAGGCAATATATTGTTTTCAGTTTTATATCTTATTAAGATCTATTATAATGTATGTGTGCAATTGGAATTCCATTTCACTCTTCCATCCCTTCTCTTCTGTGAGTGCTAATCAATGCCTACGTAATCACGGAATCAGCCAGGGACTCTGAGATGCTCTCGATTTCTTATTAAATATTTGTGTAGTACACAGCCGCTGAGATTTTTACTAAAGCAATGATGGAAACTGTTGCCAGCCCGAATCACTCGGGAATTCGGACAATGGATTATTGTGTCAATCTAGCTCGCGTGTGATGAACGAGGGCACCCGAACATCAAAGTCCTCTACACTAAATCGATGCAGTTCTGAGCCGGAACGTCCGGTCTCAGGGGCAGTCGTGTGGTCACTTAATTGGGGGCAACATCTGTCCCAGGTCTAAAGAGATTGATAATGTGACAGTTGCTTTGGTGTTGGACTTAATGACGGCCTCCTGATGATAGATCAGGGCAATCAAGGAACACAAGCTGTCGGATTATTCCACGCGTGTCGCCGTGACCAAGATAATTGTACTAGTTGACCTCACGGCTGCTAATTATTGTTCATTACCTCACGAGTGTCGATTGGCATGTACAAATATGGGCCTGGCACCATATGATCGATACATTGTGTAACAGGGCTCTTTTACTTCCCTACTTTTCCTCATGATGGGAGTCGGGATAGAATTGTGGGTAGACTCTCACCTGTCGGCCCGTTCTGTGTATTTATTAGCTGAAGAAGGCTAGTCACAGCAACGTTCTTTGTTTCACGAAATTGTGGCCTACTGGCTAGAACGCCGGACTCTCATTCGGGAGACCCGGGTTCGATCCCTCGGTAAGGTGTGGGATTTTTTTCTGTCGGATCAAAAAGAAAATTCTAACCTGCACAGTTCGCGGCGACTGCACTAGCCAGGCGGCCTTAATTCCTTAGGCTCAAAGACCCCGCTGCCATACACCGCAAGGTACTATATTGGCAGTAAATGACAGTTAAATGACAGTGTTCTGTAAAGCTGCATTATTTTAGGTATGGTTTGAGGGATTTTAATGCACTTGATTCCTTTCTCTTTAGGGAAAGTGTGTTTGATACCTTACTGTATTGGTTAATTACTTTCTCTTTAGGGTTAGTGTGTATAAGTATCTTACTGTATAGATTAATCCTTTGTCGTTCCTCCGAAGTCGGGGAGTGTCTGTCTGTACGGCGAGGAACCACCAGTCTGCACACCAATAAGCCAGACATGGGACAACGGATACTCACGCAAACCGCAGGTCCTGTATGACATCACACTGATGTTGGACAACAGGATGCCTTCATCCGAATAACAGGACTTCGCGTTGGAGCTCAAGCTAACGAACACAAGCAAGCAAGCAAGCAGCAATCCTTTGTCGTCAGTTGTTTGTCGCTGTACCAACTTCAATGCAGTATTATAATGCTCAATTTCTGTTCCGGTGTATATCACGCAAAATGCTCCTCACTGCCCCATGTGAAAAGTGGAAGAGACAACAGTGCAGACAAACCAACAGTAGGCACGGGCATACATCCAGGAGGCCATTGCCAGAACAACAATCCGCCACGAAAAGTACCCGTTCATCGTCGATGGAAGCGGCAGTCATTAGAAAAGCAACAGTTTCACACACATTATTGTATAAGGAAATATCAGCTAGTTCAGCAACCAGCCGTCCGCCATTTTTCTGAACATGCAGTTCTCAATACAAACCACAACTGACAGATTTAAAAGCATTCCACATAAAATTTCCCCCCCCCCCCCACCCCGCCCAGTGTAGCTCCACTCACGGAACTCAGTAGCTTGGTGACGGAACCATGTACTACCAGTCCAAAATAAGGACAATGTGAAAGCAAATAGTAGCCAGAAGCAAAAACACACCAGAGGCCTTAACAACTCAACAGCCAATCCCCCATATTGGACTGGTAGTCAGATTAATCCTTCTTATGTGATGTTCATGTTAGCCAATCTGCCCGGTAGTCAGGTCATGGAATCTGCATCAAGCTGGGTTTTAATATTAACCGTTGCTCCCAGGTCGACCTATATAAAAAGGGGTGAAAGGGATGTCTTTGGAAACAAAGAAGGCCGGCTGGTACTGCCAAATCAGCCATCCAGTGGCAATTGGTCTATACTAATATGTGTCTATAACCATAAGCCTAATGCGCTTTAAAACGTGTAGAGGGGTGATGTATATTGTGTATTTTTAATGACTGTGCAGTGTTTGAGAATATTGTCGGTCCAAGTTTTATATTCACGCTCTGTAAAGTTCATGCAACATATTAGTAAATACAAAACTTCGACCGTCTTAGTGTGTTGAAGATAAGCTGTCTTTGTTTCTTAGTATGTTGGAGATAAGCTGTCTTTGTGTCTTAGTATGTTGGAGATAAGCTGTCTTTGTGTCTTAGTATGTTGGAGATAAGCTGTCTTTGTGTCTTAGTATGTTGAAGATAAGCTGTCTTTGTGTCTTAGTATGTTGGAGATAAGCTGTCTTTGTGTCTTAGTATGTTGGAGATAAGCTATCTTTGTGTCTTAGTATGTTGGAGATAAGCTGTCTTTGTGTCTTAGTATGTTGAAGATAAGCTGTCTTTGTGTCTTAGTATGTTGGAGATAAGCTGTCTTTGTGTCTTAGTATGTTGGAGATAAGCTGTCTTTGTGTCTTAGTATGTTGAAGATAAGCTGTCTTTGTTTCTTAGTATGTTGGAGATAAGCTGTCTTTGTGTCTTAGTATGTTGGAGATAAGCTGTCTTTGTGTCTTAGTATGTTGAAGATGAGCTGTCTTTGTGTCTTAGTATATTGGAGATAAGCTGGTTTGTGTCTTAGTATGTTGAAGATAAGCTGTCTTTGTGTCTTAATATGTTGGAGATAAGCTGTCTTTGTGTCTTAGTATGTTAGAGATAAGCTGGCTATGTGTCTTAGTATGTTGGAGATAAGCTGTCTTGTGTCTTAGTATGTTGAAGATAAGCTGTCTTTGTGTCTTAGTATGTTGGAGATAAGCTGTCTTTGTGTCTTAGTATGTTGAAGATAAGCTGTCTTTGTGTCTTAGTATGTTGGAGATAAGCTGTCTTTGTGTCTTAGATGTTGGAGATAAGCTGTCTTTGTGTCTTAGTATGTTGAGATAAGCTGTCTTATGTCGGAGGATGTTGGGATAGCTGTCTTTAGTATGTTGAAGATGAGCTGTCTTTGTGTCTAGTATGTTGGAGATAAGCTGTCTTTGTGTCTTAGTATGTTGGAGATTAGCTGTCTTGTATGTCTTAGTAGGTTGAAGATGAGCTGTCTTTGTGTCCTTAGTATTGTTGGAGGATAAGCTGTCTTTGTGGTCTTAGTATGTTGGAGATTAAGCTGTCTTTGTGGTCTGAGTATGTTGGCAGATAAGCTGTCTTTGTGTCTTAGTATGTTGGAAGATAAGCTGTCTTGTGTCTAGTATGTTGGAGATAAGCTGTCCTTTGTGTCTTAGTATTTTGAAGATAAGCTGTCTTTGTGTCTTAGTATGTTGGAGATAAGCTGTCCTGTTGTGTCTTAGTCTGTTGGAAGATAAGCTGTCTTTGTGTCTTAGTAGGTTGAAGATAAGCTGTCTTTGTGATCTTAGTATGTTGAAGATAAGCTGTCTTTGTTTCTTAGTATGTTGGAGATAAGCTGTCTTTGTGTCTAGTATGTGGAGATAAGATGTCTTTGTGGTATGTTGGAGATAAGCTGTCGTTGTCTAGGTATGTGAAGATGAGCTTTAGTCTTTGTGTCTTACTATGTTGGAGATAAGCTGTCCTTTGTGTCTTAGTATGTTGGAGATAAGCTGTCTTTGTGTCTTAGTATTTTGAAGATAAGCTGTCTTTGTGTCCTTAGTATGTTGGAGATAAGCTGTCTTTGTGTCTTAGTATGTTGGAGATAAGCTGTCTTTGTGTCTTAGTATGTTGAAGATGAGCTGTCTTTGTGTCTTAGTATATTGGAGATAAGCTGGTTTGTGTCTTAGTATGTTGAAGATAAGCTGTCTTTGTGTCCTTAATATGTTGGAGATAAGCTGTCTTTGTGTCTAGTATGTTGGAGATAAGTGACTATGTGTCTTAGTATGTTGTAGATAGCTGTCTTTGTGTCTTAGTATGTTGGAGATAAGCTGTCTTTGTGTCTTAGTATGTTGGAGATAAGCTGGCTATGTGTCTTAGTATTTGTAGATAAGCTGTCTTTGTGTCTTAGTATGTTGGAGATAAGCTGACTATGTGTCTTAGTATGTTGTAGATAAGCTGTCTTTGTGTCTTAGTATTTGGAGATAAGCTGTCTTGTGTCTTAGTATGTTGGAGATAAGCTGGCTATGTGTCTTAGTATGTTGTAGAATAAGCTGTCTTTGTGTCTTAGTATGTTGGAGATAAGCTGTCTTTGTGTCTTAGTAGTTGGAGATAAGCTGTCTTTGTGTCTTTAGTATGTTGAAGATAAGCTGTCTTTGTGTCTTAGTATGTTGGAGATAAGCTGTCTTTGTGTCTTAGTATGTTGGAGATAAGCTGTCTTTGTGTCTTAGTATGTTGAAGATTAGCTGTCTTTGTGTCTTAGTATATTGGAGATAAGCTGGTTTGTGTCTTAGTATGTTGAAGATAAGCTGTCTTTGTGTCTTAGTATGTTGAAGATAAGCTGTCTTTGTGTCTTAGTATGTTGGAGATAAGCTGTCTTTGTGTCTTAGTATGTTGGAGATAAGCTGTCTTTGTGTCTTAGTATGTTGGAGATAGGCTGTCTTTGTGTCTTAGTATGTTGGAGATAAGCTGACTATGTGTCTTAGTATGTTTGAGATCTGCTCTGTGTGTGTGTGTGTGTGTGTGTGTGTGTGTGTGTGTGTGTGTGTGTGTGTGTGTGTGTGTATTAGTATGTTTGAGGTAAGCTTACTTTGTTTCTTAGTATGTTTGGGAAAAGCAGATGTTGTGTCTTAGTATGTTTGATGTAAGCTGTTTTTGTGTCTCAGTGTGTTGGAGATGAGCTGTTTTTGTGTCTTAGTATGTTTGAGATAAGATGTTTTTGTGTCTTAGTATGTTGACGATAAGCCGTTTTTATGTCTTAGTATGTTGGAGATAAGCTGTTTTTGTGTCTTGGAATGTTGGAGATAAGCTGTTTATGTGTCTTAGTATGTTGTAAAGAAACTGTTTTTGTGTCTTATTATGTTGGAGGTAAGCTAATTTTGTGTCTGAATATTTTGGAGATAAGCTGTTTTTGTGTATTAGTATGTTTGAGATGAGCTAAGGTATGTTGAAAACAAGTTCGCTTTGTGTCTTAGCCCCTTTAAAAATGTTTAGATTATTCAACTGGTTGTCTAAAGAAATTTATGAATTCTTTTGTAAAACTACATCTTTGAATCTTCTTGGAATTTGTTTACTGCCTACTATCTGCCAGCATACACAACCATATGTTTCGTTTTCTCGTTTTGAACTCACGCGTAGTCAATACAAGTACTACTACCACTATGCACTGGTCTGATTCTTGCGTGTGGATTAGCTTTCCCTATTACCAGTATCTTCGCCATAGGGCGAACCCACTCTGACTCCTGAGGTACTAGTAGTTTATTTTAAGTATGTATGCAGACAGGTATGTATGTATATGTTTATGCATGTTTGTATATGTATGTCTAACTGCCTCTCTGTGTTCATGACATGGTAATATGCAGGCTTGTCCATGGGAATGGGATTCCCATGGGAATCCCATGGGAAACGTCCCATGGGATGGGATGCGATGGGACAGCACACATTGGTATTTCCAATGGGACACATGGGACAGTAGCCATGTCATAGCAACTTGATCAACGTCAGAGCTACCCTTAAGTTTTGTTTTTTAAATTTATTACCTTTTTAAAGCCTTTTATCCTCACGCTGCAAACAAGGTATATAATTACACTATATCACGGCAAACAGTGACTCGTTCTATTTTGGCGCAAGGAAAATTGGCCAAACTGCATTTTCAAAAATTGTTTCAAAATATGGCACAAGACGCAGAATGTGCAATTTCGGGAATAGTTAACTTTTAGTCTGCAAGACAAACATATATTTTGCCATATGGGGGAATTATTGCATGTGGACTAGATCGAAATTGGGAATGGATTACTTTTCCCCTGTCTCTTATAAACATTGATAGTAATCAATACATACTGCACAGTTTACGCACAGTTTTTTTACAAGCGAATTTATTGCCGAATCTACCACATTCTCCAGTCTATTGTTTGTGTGTACTGATAATGCAGCAAGCATGACGGCAGCATTTTATGGACGGTTTGATACCGATACAGAAATGCACCGATCTGGTTGTACTGAGCACAGGTTATCAACATGCATTACTGATAGCTTCAGCAGAGGCGTGATTTCTGAACGGAATCAGTTTATGGATCAACTTTCATTTATTGTAACATATTAAAATATACGTCAGGCAAAGGAATCACAGCTGCCATTTTCCAAACCAACAAAATCTGTAACATGTGAATGACGATCATATTACCAACGTTTCAATGCCCATTAAAAAAAAAAAAAATTACTCGCATTACTTTAATGAAGATGATGAAAAATTCTTAAACTACATTCCAAATATTGCTCAGATTAAAGGAATGCTGTACATACATGAGAAATTCAAAACTTTATTTGACAAACTAGAAATTGATGGTGCTGCATCTCATTTAATTTTGCTGGTATACTTCCTCCTAGACTATCAGTTGTACAAAGTTATTGGTGATATTGACGAATAGACTTCCAGCAGCATGGTGAAGAAATATTGTCAGAACTTTCAGAAATTTATTGGAGAAAAACTATTGCGGCAGTTCTCTGGCAGTTACTGCAGCATTCCTTACTGGAGTTGACATTAAAGCCACAATAGAAGACATGGTCAAGTCAGTTATTACTAAGAAGAAAGGGAATGTGGATCCAATGAATAGGCAATGATTTTTTTTTTTTAAGCATATCCTTTACAGGACTTAGCTGTCAACACCAGCATCTTTCAGCTGTATGTTGATCTCTTGGCAAGATTACGCTCAGTAGTTTGCCATTGCTTTCTGAGCGGCCGGCTCAGTATCCCGCAAGTCACGAGCGGGGGTCGAACCGCATCAGCTCTCGCTCCGCTACGAGACTCTGCGTGATAAACGGGATTACAGAGAGAAAGTGTTGTAACCCCACAGCCAGAGAGACCGGCAGGCAATGATTGGATCGCTTTTTCTAAGTCTGTTGTTCCAACTAATATTTCATTCATCGAGGATTAAAATCTTTCTTTTGAATCATCTGCTGTATGTGAGGTTGCAGGAATTGTGAACAAAAGCCGAAAAGTGATTTTGACTTATTTTTTTTTATCCTCCACCAAACAAAGCACTTTAAGTTTGATGACCCCAGAAACAAATGCCTTGAGGATGAAGTCACCATATTTCAAAAATTACAGCAACCAACTTCACAATCATTAAATTATTGGAAAAATGAACATTGGTTTCCACTGCTAACAGCAAGTGCGAAGATTGCTTTGGCCATACCAGTCCTCAGCGGCAGCAGAGCGCTTATTTAGTGCAGTTGGATTGTTGTTGAGTAGGTTACGAAAACGGATGTTACCAGCTCTCGTTGTAAACTCTGTGTATATCAGATTTGCATGTAAGATGAAAATTGTGGAAATGGTTTAGGGATTACCTGGATTAACTGAATTATTAGAAACAGTCGATCAGCAGGAAATTGATAATGTGCTGAATGAGCAGAGTGACGCAGAAACAGAATGAGAGTGTCAGAATGACGCTGAATTCTCATATTTAGATTAAAACTTTGTTTTAATAAAATAATCTTGAATTTTAACATTAATAAATTCTGTGGCTTTACATGTCTCTTTGTACATGTAGTCTTATTTAGTAGACACTAACCCTAAACGTCCATAAATTTCATAATTTTATTTGAACTGTATTCCATATTAATATTATCATGGGAATCCCATGATATGGGATGGGATGGGATGAGACAGGCATAAATTACCATGGGATGGGGTGGGATGGGACTGAAAAATGTGTCCCATGGACAAGCCTGGTAATATGCATTGTTTATGTTCCCAACTTTCATCTGACAATGTTTATTTTTCCTACGTGAATGTAACATGCACAATAATTAATTGATGTACGAAAGATAAGTGATTGGTAGGGCCGAATGTAAGACGGGCCTGCGTGTCAAATGTGTCACCCTTTGAAAATAAGTTCGTTCGTTCGTCCCCAAACAAGGTCGAGGAGATAGCATTTTATCCCAACAGCCATATGTTAAAAATGATTCTATGTAAGAATTCGCAAGAATTCGTTTTCTACCCTCCAATCATGGGTGTATTGCATAAGATGGTCTTCACGTTATCAAATGTTCACTTTTAGTGGCACTATAAAGTACAGTTTAGTCCTTTCTCCTTGGTGTTAGAGTGTTAGTCGCATTGAATTTACAAGACGACGTAATCAAACCCAGCATTCTTTGTCTGTTTGGTATTTTAACACATTTCAACACATCGCATGGTTAAGAGCGAACTTACTTATCCACTCGTCGATGCTGACCACCACAATACTCATGACAGTAACATTGTAGCTCCCCATCAACTTCGGATAACGCACCCTCTCCCCATGCCCCACCCTACCCCTTGCTTTACTACATTTGAGTTGAGTTAAGAACCGACATCACTGCATTCAGGACATTTCCATATGTACTCCGTCTCCTCGTTCAACAGCCAGCGAAAAGTCATACAGCATATTCTTTGAATCCGTAATAAATACAATATGTGTTGCGATAGTCTCATCTAACCAACGGAATACCGCTGTTACTGCTTCCACCTCCATTTTCATGCTGGAGGTTGTAGTCTCATATGTCAGACTTTCCTTTTTCAAGACTCGTCCATTAGCCTTTGCAATAAAGCCCCAAGCAACTACGTCTGTTTCTCACCACTGACCTATCGGTGTAGATGACAATGTCACCTTGATGTGTGTTACTCTAGATCAGTTGTTGCACTTCAAACTCAGTGCGGCCTTCTGCCCATTCTCTGCACTCACGACCCAGTGTTACTATTACACTGTGCCAGTCCGTCATGTATTCCTGAACTTCAACTCACTCTTTTTCACTATTGATGGTCTCCAGATCACACACCTGACGTATAGATATTTCTGCCTGTGCCATCCAGGACCTGCGTCGTCTTAGTCTATGACCCTTGACCACACCCATGGCTTCATCCAGGGGGTGATCCCTGTCTACTGCAACTCCCAGGTACCATTTGGCCTGAATGACCTATGCCTATCTGTCATTGTTGATAGCCCCAAGATATGCCTCATACATATAATTGGTGTGTCCTTTGTGCGCCACAGGATTACCCTCATGGCAGAATTCTGTACGCGATCCAACCTTTCAAGCTCGTTCTTTGATACTATCAGCAGCCCCATACCATACTCAATGACAGAAATTATTAACTGCTGAAAGAACCTCTACAGCATCCTCTGATCTTCCCCTGTTGCTGCCATCGCCTTCAATGCATTAAGTCCCCCCCCCCCTCCCCCAGCTTTCACCACCAAAGACTCCACAAAATCCTTAAAAGACAAACACCTGTCAAAGGTGCTATCCAAGTACTTCAATTTACTCTCTCTACAAAGAGGACATCCATTCAACATAATACCTGGGTCACTTACCTTGATGATCCGGTTATCCAGTGAGTACTACCCAACCGATGCCTCGTCTGGACTTATAACGGTTCATGCGTCCATGCACCACTCTGCCACCCTGTTTACTGCCTCCAAACTGGCCCTGTCTCTGCCCTGTCTGTACACAAACACATCATCTGCAGATCTCAAGATTCTACCCATACCTGGTGTCTCAATAGTTGCTATTTTGCTGGCGTAGACATTAAAGAGCACTGACGGCATGGCAGATCCCTGTGGCAACCCAAGTGTAATAGTACAGGGGTCAGAAGTCCAGGAACCCATGCGCAGTGCAACCTTACGCTCATAGAGGACCGCTGCAACCCATCTGACAAGGCAAGGGCAGACTTCCATGTCTAACAGGGTGTATATCAACCGATCATACCTGACCCTGTTATACGCATCATCCAGGTCAAGAGCTACCGCTATTGTCTCTTGTTTATCATGGAAACCCTCGTAGACATCAAATGCTAAAGTTGCAACATTGGCCCAGGTGTCCTTCCCAGGCCGGTAACTCCCGAGCCCTTTGGGAAGCAGATGACGACTTTCCAAATGTCACTGGAGCCTGCGTGGTACTATCTGTCCGAGGACTTTGCCATACGTGTTTTGCAGGGTTATGATTCGGTATCCATTAAGTGTGGAGTGATATTTACCTGGCTTTTGGAGTGGGACCAGGTAGCTAAGCAGCCAATCGTGAGGTGTTTCCGCCGGATTTATTCTTAGGTTGAAACTAAGAACCACCTCCTCAAAATCCCCATCATTCAAGTTACTCATATGGGTGTACCTCACCCCATCCGGACCTGGCGCTGTGTCTTTGGCCCACTTCAGTACCCTTCTAATATTCTCCACCTTAATCTCACAGTTCTCCTTCCTAGTGACCCGTGACACGGCTTCTCTTGCCATATCTCTAATAGCTCTATCTTGCTGATCCGTGTGTGTTAAAACTCGTGCAAGGAAAGCCTCCCCTTTGTCCTGGTCAGTTGTCATAGGTCGGTTGGTATTATCATAAATAGTAAAATGTGTACCAGGTATCGCCTGTCTCTTCACCTGCCGGTGCAGCCTCCAGAATTTACCCAATGTCACATCCCACCGACTTCATTGATAAACTGTTCCCACTTAATCCTCTTTGCCTCTTCTGCCTGGAGTTTAAAATCCTGCACCTTTACTTTTTTATATCTTTCAGCCTCCTTCAATTTTGTGCCAACTGAATTGGTTGCTCTCCGCACCCTCTACCAATTCCTTATGGCCGCCCTCTTTTTCATCCATGAATTCTCCACCTCTGGTGTCCACCTTGGTGGTTGAGTGAAGATTCTTCTTGTTGGTTTAGATCTTCCCTGTGATCTAAGGTCCCTCGTCATTTAAACAGACACCATCCGTTTCAAGCAAGGCCTCAGCAAGAGCAGTCTCCTGTCTGTTCTCTCCCGACCTGTCCCAGTCCTTGGCGCGGGCATTGAAGTCACCACATATCAGACACCTGGTACCAGGGGTATCCACTGAACCTTTCAGCCAGTCCCAATTCTCCCTGCTTATGCAAGATTCCCCATTGCTTTACTACAGCAGTTGATTGACAACAGAGGTTGAGTGGTCTCTAGGCATGGTGTTCACTTCGAGTGCTGGAGGTCCCGGGTTCAAGCCCCGGTGAGGACCGGGATTGTTTAACGTGGACTTCTAGTAACAAGTTTCCACTGCTCTCTGGGTAATGAGATCTGGGTAATGTTACGCACGTAAAATTCCCCTTGGCAGCTGAAAATCGAAAACGAGTAGCCTAACGGCGCTGCCCGGGCAAATTTTCGAGTTAAAAATCTTCCCGAATTATTTCAGAAGTTGTTGCACTGAGCTGAGATTTTCCGGAATCAGACTTGAGTTAGGAGTAGAACGGAGCACTTAAGGGTTACACCCGTGTGCCATGATGTTGATGCATCGACTAAACTAAATTGAACTAAACTAAACTAAACATTGACAACAGAGACATCATTCCGGGGCTAGACAACACCAGCTATTTGCACGTCCTTTACAGGACATCACCATCGACCCCAGCAGTAATGGCTGTTTATGAAGTACTAGCCATTTCTGAATGGCTGACAGCTCATACTATTATGAAAATCAACGCAAAGCAATCTACTCAAAAATTGTCTGCGACTAACCAGAACCCAGTAGGTCGGTAATGTGAAACACGTGTGTACATGTGGTTCTTCAACGAGGCTCTATCAATCATAATGTGAAACATGTGTACATATGTTTCTTTAGCGAGGATCTATTATAATGTGAAACACGTGTACATGTGTTTCTTCAGCGAGGCTCTATCGTAAAGTGAAACTTGCGATATCATTACAATTTTCAATTATTATATCTTCTAAGGTATTCTTAATCGCTACTTCTTTCCTCTAATTCTATGAATGCGAATCAATGTCTGTCAGTTTATTACTCATACTATTTGAATGGTCTCCCGTGTTCCCCAATAACTGACAATTTTACGTAAGACTTGTGTGTTGCTCGAAGCCGTTCCCCACACTTCACCATCACATCAGCTGGAAATAATAACCATTGGCTAATACAATAAACCGCCGCTGTTTATGATTGGTGGTTCAATTGACGCGCCTTTGCGGTGATTGGCTATTGAGGTAGCTTCCGCTTCAAGCCATATGACCTTGACACTAACCACAGACCAATAGCATCAATACAATTACCACTCAACCTTGAACTTACACACACATTAAATGTATTCGGGAAGGAGTTCCCAGACAGAGAATTATCAACGCCCCAGGAACCATTGGGGTCAATTCACAGAGCATAAGAAATGGATTCACAGGCATTGGACGTCATCATCATGAGCCTTGAAAACTGACGTAGGCGATCGTGTTTCTTCATAGATATAGATCTTGGTTGTACTGGATCAAACCTTTTGATGTCATTCCTCCATGCCATAGTCACAGAATGACTACCTGGTCAACATGGCGAATAGGCAGATGTGTCGGTAAGGCCTTGGAGAGCTGATTATCTCCTGGCACGGTGTGTTTATGTATGCTTCCCATGTTTCGACTTGAAGAGTCCAGTTGCATCGTTCAGCTAATGAGCTAGTCATGCATCGAGAACACTTGTTACTGCAACGAGGCGCTGTCGTTATTTGAAGATGATATGTTCGAATCCCGGTCGGTAAACATAGCTTTCAATTTTTATATTGTCAAGTGTGTCCCCCCCCCCCCCCCCCCCCCCCCACCCCCCCCTCCCCCAGCTTTCACCACCAAAGACTCCACAAAATCCTTAAAAGACAAACACCTGTCAAAGGTGCTATCCAAGTACTTCAATTTACTCTCTCTACAAAGAGGACATCCATTCAACATAATACCTGGGTCACTTACCTTGATGATCCGGTTATCCAGTGAGTACTAGAGTGTGTCCTCTAGTCTACTACTTCTATGAGCGGCAAACAATACATGTGTGTTTATCTACAGCATTTTACAGAACTTTACAGATGCTGA
>JACEFZ010024706.1:125000-190000 GCA_014155875.1 Cepaea nemoralis | reverse complement strand
AACAACAATGTGCCACTACAGCCTCATGTTAGCCACGAAGCAGAGCCTGTAGTTGGTAGTCGTAACATACCTGTGAGACATCAACTGTACCAATTTCAGTGTTACCCAGAATTGTTACACCACACACGTTTTAGCCCAGGTACACTTCGTCAAACTCTTATGATGTCGGTGTACCAACGACAAACACAGCCTTTTATTTGCTAGCAATTCAGCACAAAGCTACACTGGATCTCGGTACAAGAAAGAGCCTCTCCTAGAACCGTTATCTAGATGAATTACTGAAAAACGAGAAGTAGGTTGTGAGCTTTACCAAAGCACGACTACAAAAAACATCCGTTTTATTCCATCCTTGGATAGCCGTTCAAGCTTGGTCACAGATAAGTGAAATCTATACTTTCGTGTATTTGTTAGTCTATTTTGTTTGTTTTTCTGAGCTGACGAAGGCTTTTGCTGCAACGTCCATTTTGTTTTTTGTAGTCGTGCTTTGGTAAAGTTCACAACCTACTTCTCGTTTTTCAGTGATTCATTCATTGCTTTTCAAGTGTTACCGCAGTTCCCCTTATTCTTGTAGAACTGTTATCTGCACATTTTGTTATTATTTTATATAGTAACGTACTAGGTTATACGTGACTATAAACATTGACTTGTATTGACTGTACATTAATTGATAGTACTTAGTTGTATATCTTTTATAATACGTTTTATTGTGTTTTTACTGTGAGTGGGTGGGTCTTCACTACTTTTCCTTACTGATCTATATAGTTATTCTTATATATTGGCAGAGATTTTACTGTTTCTGTTTACTTTAGAGTGTGTATTGTAATAAGGGACGACAGTTGTATTTATTGTGTGTGTGTGTGTGTGTGTGTGTGTGTGTTTTAAAATTTATGATAACGTATTGTTGAAATGTCTAATAAGCATGAACACTGGCTCAGCAAAGATGGGCTCAGAGTCGGCCATTTAAATATCTGCCATCTATTAGGGAAGCTGCCGAACTATCACTTATACTTTACCACAATTTTCACATGTTCCGCGTTAGTGAAAGTCGATTAAATGGTAACATCTCAGAAGATGATATCGCTTTCAGAGGTTTTAAAGTTACTAGAAGAAGTCTTTATCAGAAACAATAGACGGGTATGGCAGTTTATATTTCTAATTCGCTAACATCCACCGCAGGCTAGATGTTGAAACCTGCGAGATTGAGTGTGTATGGCTTGAGGTTAAACTTTAAAATCGCATACTCCTAGTAGTTGGCTATCTTTATCGAAACCACAGTGCAGGAAACATCAGGAATTAAAAATTCACTACTATGATGGATGTAGTCTTTAGTAATGCTAGAGAAATCACACTGCTAGGAGACTTCAACATACACATTAATAAATTATACAAAACATGGGAAAACATAACAAGTCATATAACTTCCAACAGTTAGTCAAACAAGCCACTAGAATAACACAATTATCTGTTACACTTATAGATCGCATTTATACTACATGTGCTGACAACATTACAGAATGGACTGTACCTATTAATGCAATGAGCGATCACTACCCAGTATGCTGCTCATGGTGGGGAAAAAAAGGTACAAACACTCCGAAACACAAACACAAAAGTATAAATTATAGGAATTGTTAAAATTTCAATCAAAATGTCGTTTTACAAGACTTGATCAATTAATCTCTGGAGTATGTTTACCAGGTTCCTGACCCAGATGATGCTCTGGACCACTGGCTTAAAACCTTTCAAAGTGTATTTGATAAGCATGTTTCAATTAAGGAATTTCGAGTTAAACAATACACTAATCCTCCATGGATCACGCAGGAGTTAGTTGAAATTATGAGAGACCGGAACAGGGCACATATAAGTAGAGATCTAATCATGTACCGCAGTCTGAGAAAAAAAGTTCAATTTGTTATTCGAAAGGAAAAGAAAAAAACTATTTTAAGGGCTTAATAATAGACAAAACCAACACCAAAGATATATGGAAAGCAATTAATACCTTGACAAACACAAGTCATCACGATCATTACCATCAAATCAGATTGCATGTGTCAATCCGACATAAACCAATTGAAGGCTGCACGATTTTTCTCATGACATATCTTTATTGTCATTATTTTGTGAGAAAAAATGTTATAGAGACATTCCCATCAACATACCGCTAATGACAACCACTGAAGTAGTTACTCATCTCAGTAACCTAAAAAACAATAACTCATCAGGAATAGGTGGAATAAGTAATCGGATCCTTCGCTACGCTGCACCGGAGATCTGCGAGTCACTAACTTTTATATATAATCAATGCCTCACCAAAGGTCACTTCCCATAATCCTTTAAAATCACTAAAGTGTATCCTCATTTAAAAACTGGTTCATTCGACGTTCGTCTCATGAGTAACTATATGCCGATTTCCATATTATCCTCACTATCCAAACAGGTAGAAAACAAGATATTCATAAAGGAACATTAGAACATTTAGTTTGCCACAAACTAGTAGTTGACAGTCAGTCAGGGTTTCGGCCAAAATATTCTTATCATACGGCACTAACAAACATGGTAGAAAACAGGCGTCAAAATATTAACAACAATACTCTATGTGGAGCGGTGTTTGTAGATGTTACAAAGACATTCGATATGCTAGACCAAACTATTCTAATTAAAAAACTATAAACAATGAAAGTAAGCTTTAATATAGTGACATTAATAAAAATAATTTTTATTAGACAGAAAACAAGTAGTCTCACACAATAAATCTTTATCTCAAGACATCACCATTAATATTGGAGTACCTCAAATGTCTATACTCGGCCCTCTATTATTTGCCATTTATATAAATGACCTTCCCTTATATCTTTCGTCGTCCTGCGATCTATTTGCAGACGACTGCACAGTATATACAAACGCTAAAGATTGTAATGTGCTAGAATCATCCTTGCAACAGGAAATAAACAGTATAGTTTACTGGAGTCATGAAAATCACATGCACATTAACACTTCTAAAACAAAATCTATGTTAATAGCATCAAGGCAAAGACTTGACACTGTAAACTCGCAGAGAACCCTTCAGCTGCACATTGGTAGCACGCCTGTAGAAAGTGTAACCGAGCACAAGGCACTGGGTCTTATCGTTGATCAATATATAACCTTTAATTCCAATGTTCATGCTCTCGTTAAACAAAGAGCCAAAGAAAAGTATACCAACTTGCCAAACTTAAAAA
This sequence comes from Cepaea nemoralis, assembly GCA_014155875.1. NCBI lineage: Eukaryota > Metazoa > Mollusca > Gastropoda > Stylommatophora > Helicidae > Cepaea > Cepaea nemoralis. The sequence continues at coordinate 186,782 of JACEFZ010024706.1, read as the reverse complement.
TTTCCTTGACGAAAACACATAAAGATATTCTATTCTTCCCACATACAAACACATATTGATTATAGCTCCCCAATCTGGGATGGATGCTCCAAATAAAGACCAAAAGGCCTTTATTCATTCCAGAAAAGGGCAGTGCGTTTAATTAATAGTGAAAATCTTACCGATAATTCTAACCTACATGAACGTCTTTAGTTACTGCCACTCTACACACGCCTACTCTTTAATAAAGCTAAACTATTTCACAAAATTCTATTTCAAAATGCTCCAAGCAATGTATGTATGTATGTATGTATGTATGTATGTATGTATGTATGTATGTATGTATGTATGTATGTATGTATGTATGTATGTATGTATGTATGTATGTATGTATGTATGTATGTATGTATGTATGTATGTATGTATGTATGTATGTATGTATGCATGCATGCATGCATGCATGCATGCATGCATGCATGCATGCATGCATGCATGCATGCATGCATGCATGCATGCATGCATGCATGTATGTATGTATGTATGTATGTATGTATGTATGTATGTATGTATGTATGTATGTATGTATGTATGTATGTATGTATGTATGTATGTATGTATGTACGTACGCACGCACGCACGCACGCACGCACGTACGTACGTATGTCGGTCGGTCGTCGGTCGGTCGTCGGTCGGTCAATCGGTCGGTCGGTCGGTCGGTCGGTCAATCGGTCGGTCGGTCGGTCGGTCGGTCGGTCAATCGGTCGGTCGGTCGGTCGGTCGGTCGGTCATCGGTCGGTCGGTCGGTCGGTCGGTCGGTCGGTCGGTCGGTCGGTCGGTCGGTCGGTCGGTCGGTCGGTCGGTCGGTTGGTCTGTCTGTCTGTCTGTCTGTCTGTGTGTCTGTCTGTCTGTCTGTATGTATGTATGCATGCATGCATGCATGTATGCATGTATGCATGTATGCATGCATGCATGTATGTATGTATGTATGTATGCATGTCTGTATGTCTGTATGTCTGTATATGTGTATGTGTGTATGTGTGTATGTGTGTGTGTGTGTGTGTCCATCCGTCCGTTCGTCCGTGTGTCCATCCATCCTTCCTTCCATCCATCCATCTGTCTGTCCCTCTGTCTGTCTGTCTGTCTGTCTGTCTGTCTGTCTGTCTGTCTGTCTGTCTGTCTGTCTGTCTGTCTGTCTATCTATCTATCTATCTATCTATCTATCTATCTATCTATCTATCTGTCTATCTGTCTGTCTGTCTGTCTGTCTGTCTGTTTATCAAGCTATCTATGTCTGACTATTTGCAGGTAGGTATGTAGGTTTCATCGTGTTTACGAACGTTCATATGTACTATGATATGTAGATAAATTTTAGGTAGGTATGTAGGTACGTAAGTAGGTAGGTAGGTAGGTAGGTAGGCAGGTATGCATGTCGGTAGGTAGGTCACTAGGTAGATAGGTAAGTAAGCTTTTAGTTAGGTAGACAGGCAGGTAGGTAGGTATGTAGTTAGGTAGGTATGTAGGTTTGTAGGCAGGCAGGTAGTTATGTCATGAAGTAGGTTGGTAGGTAGATTGGTATGTAGACAGGTAGGCAGGCAGTTAGGTAGGTAGAAACGTAGGTCGGTCGATCTGTTTCTGTCTGTCTATACCCTGTTAAACTACCTAACTGCCATTATACCGTCTATCCTCCCGCCTATCTGTCTTACTGTCTACGTGTCCTTTCCCCCTTTATAGTAATGAGTGTTATTTTCTTAACAAAACTGTCTTTAAACATTGCTAGACTCCCATCCTATATTTTCTTTGTAAATGAACGCCTTTACCAGTCGCTTGTCCTATACGTAGAGTTACCAAAAACGCACGCATTGTCATGCAACCACACGGGCAGATAAAGTCAAGAGGTAAATAAGTGCATTACTTCGGGCCCTCATAGATCATATATCCCACACATTCGGACAAAACAAGAGGAAAATAATTGTATATCTAAACAGTCCATATAGTTCGTAGGTCCACTGCACTGGAAAACAAAGACAAGTGGATCTAATATCCATAACACAAGCAGACAATGACAAGAGGAAAAGAATTTTATACCACAGGAATCTACGCAGATCTTAGATCAATCACACGGGCAGACAAAACAAAGATAATAATTGTATCGCAAGGACCCACATAGACCTTAGTAGATCCACCAACCAGAAGGCAAACAAAAGAGGAAAATAATTGTATTTCGGAACCATCCTCGTAGATCGTAGGTCCACAACACAAAACAGCAACACAAAAGAGGAAATAAATGTATATCAAAACCATTCACATGTATCGTAGGTCAACCACACAGGCAGACAATGACAAGATGGAAATAAATGTATATCAAAACCATCCACATATATCGTAGGTCCACCACACAAGACAGACAAAGACAAAGCAAAGAGGAAAATAATTGTATATCACAAGCGTCCAGATGGATCTCAGATCCACCACACAGACATGTATGTCTGGCCTTAGCGTGATGTATGAACACATGACTAAGTATTCTAAAGTGGAGTCGCGATCTCAAAGATAGGAATTTTCGTGACGTCCAAAAATAAATGGCGGAGAACATTTTCTCCACAGATTCAATTTGTTCCTTGGATATAGAGAAACAAATTTGTTGCCGTCTTTTTCTAAATTACTTTCTTTCTGGCCTCGTTGTACTTTTCTGTTGATATTTGCTTTTATATTGCGCTGGTTTTTTTTGTTTTTTTTTGGTTTTCATTCAACTTTGCATACATTGTCTGGTATTGTTGTTGTTGTTGTTTTTATTGTTATTGTCTTCTTCTTCTTCTTCTTCTTCTTCTTCTTCTTCTTCTTCTTCTTCTTCTTCTTCTTCTTGGTAATCATCATTATCACCATCATCATCAACACTAACACCACGAGTTTCTTCTTCTTCCTCGTCTTCCTCTTCTTCTTCTTCCTTTCCTTCTTCGTTTTTAACTTCTTCTTCTTCTCCCCTTCTTCTTCCTCTTCTTCTATTCCTTCTTCTTCGTCTCCTTCACCTTCTTTTTCTTTTTACTGTTTCTTCTAGCTCACCATTGAAGACACTGGGGCCAAGATGCAGGCACAAGAAACTAATGAACCACCTTGGAACTGGAGAGAGTAGCTATCACTTGCTCCAGAAATTCTGATGATAGCAATGACGACAGTTCATGTTGAAAATTGCATAACTGATTATCTGTAACTTTTAGTGGGTAGTAACGTGTGAAAGTATGTAACTCATGCACGACATGACACTTGACATTGCGCATGCCTTATTTGCTTATTTTAATAAATCATGCGTCGTCTCCACAATGAAGATGGCTGTAATAGATCTCCAACACTGTCTGTCACTCGCATTGATTTACATTCTGCCAGACTGCTGTTCGTCCATCTCTTGATGTTGTCTTCCCGATTGTATCGTTGTCTACCTCTTGCTTGCCATCAACCTTACCCTCTAGTAAGGGTTTTTATAAGACTGTTATGCCTTTTCTGGAATCGCAGTATCCACCTCCCCCACCCCCCCCTCCCCTCGACGAAATGGAGAAATAATAGTTCATAAAATCGTAATAATGAAAAATAAAATGGACACAATACTCAAAACGTTTATTCTGAGACAACAGTGTCAATAAACTATCATTTTATAATACTCATAACGGACCAGATATACTAAAGACTGAAGTAGAGAAGGCTTATTTTAAAAACAACGCAAAATCAACCCGACAGCAAACATCAATTAGGAATTTAACGGTTACATTTTCACACATATTACGTCGCGACACAATAAGGTGAATAGTTTCTTTCCTAGTCGCCTGTTCGTGCCAAATTTTCTTTGAAATTCTTAAAACTTAGTCAAAGACGCCAAAAACAATAGTTTGCACGATTTTTGCTTGTAATATTTCGCTGCATCTCTTCGTGTAAATAATCAATCAATCAATCATGTGCCATGCCGGAAAGCGTGGGCGGTCATGATTCGCCATTTCACTCGATCACCAGAGTCGTGGGTCAGCTCAGTGTTCCTGTCTCGTCCATGCCATGTGGCCAAGCCATCCAGGTATTTTCCTCTCGGTGTAAATAATGCAGAGTTATATATCATATGAAATTTATAGCTATACCAGAAAGATCAGGAGCAATTGAAAGCGGAAATGTTTGCACGATTAACCTCATAAATCATGTCATTAAGCTTCTGCTCAGAATTATAATGAGAAGAACAAGGAAGAAAACAAGAATGGAAATTGGTGAAGAACAGTATGGATTTGTGGAAGTAAAAGGTACAAACAATGCAATATGTGCATTACGAACACTATTAGAAAGACCAATAGAGACAAAGAAAGACATATATTTGTGCTTCATGGATTATACTAAGGCATTTGATAATGTAAAACATGATGAACTGATTAAAATGTTGGAAAATATTAGCGTTGAGGGGAAAGATCTCACAATAATAAAACATATTTACTGGAACCAAGTAGCAGCAGGTGTGCTGTATTGTATGGATTGTACGGATTTGGTGTGGTGGAAGTGTTCCGTATATCTTGGATTTCAGGTGCAGTGGTTATGAGTGGTCTGCGCACCTCTGGCCTATTAGTACTTGATGTGAGGGGAGTATGTAGTCTGGCTTCAGTTACAGGTGGAGTAGCTAAATGTGTCCTACACGATACTGTATTGGATGTATGTTGTGTCCGTTCTCTGCATTTGATATTTTGGCGAGCAAGCTGGTGCCCAAGTTAGACAAATGTATTTGATCTTTATAAAGACGCTTTTTTCGTGCCACCAGCCTGTGAAGCGAAGAACTGCGTGTTGTTGATAAACGGTATGTTGTTGTGAGAACAACATTTCTGCAATATGTTGTTACTTATGTCAGCTAGACTACGCTGGAATCCATAACTCGTGATTTGATGGAGGAGTAGAAAATAGACGAGTTAGGAAAAGTGTGACGTACACCGTTCAAGAGTGTCAGCAGTTGAGATACTGTGATTTGTTGGTTGTTCATGGTGTCGTTAATACCAATGTGACCGCTTGCCTTTCTAACGTTATGATTTACAGCCAACTTGCTAATCTTGTCTGTTAGCCGGTCAACACCAACCCCAGGCAATAGGATTATGGAAACATGTCTTTGTCTGAAGTGTAAAGAATCGCCTATTATAATCTGTATACAGTCGGGTCGTGCTGTCTGTATATGTTGGTTGTAAGTATGCCTTGCCCGTTGTTTCTTTCATTCAGAAAGTCTCCATGTGACTCTCCCTGTGTTTCCTGCAGGCGTGCGTTGTCTGTTGGCAGTGTACTATAGCACTGTACGTTTTCTTACGACTGATCTTGAAGCATTCTGAATTTGTTGCTTATTTTTGCATCAATGGGATAGATAGACTGCTTGTAGTGTGTTATCTTCCCCTAGATGTTGGGGTTTGTTTTCGCTTTTTTGGTTAGTTATTTGTTTTTGATGAAACTGGGCTTCTAGGTTCTCCGAGGTTGATACAGTTACTTGGGAATTACACGCTTGTTCAGTTGGGTCGGTGGTGGACTCATGCTATAAAGTTTCTATTGTTTTTCTTAGCAACATATCGTCCTCTCTCAGGAGCGTGACTTCTGCTTTGAGAGCAGTGTAGTCACTGCTGGCCTTGCTGTTCGCTTCAATGTTCGCTGTTACATTAACAATGAGCGCCTTTAAGGATTGTTCTATTACCCCAATGCGCCGATGACAATCGCACGATTGTCCATTGATAGTTGGGATGTTATCTAAGGTTGGCGTCAGGTCTTAGTCAGATATGACTGATCTACCCTATAACAGTAGACGGTACTACCTGCTTTCTGTTAGCGCCGAACGTATTTGGCGCTTACCAAATCCGACACCCCACATTGTGCCAACGGCTTCGGGCGGAAGAGCGCAATTGGGAGGGTACAAGCCTTATCCTGGTGCGAGGAAATGCAACCTAAAGACAAAATATCATGGCAGGGCAGACCAGGCCCTAAGCCTTGGTTGGCGGCTGGTCTAGGATCGAAGCTCCGATAGGCGGACAGTTAGAGCATTGCTTTGCTGATCCGGCAGCTTCTGCAGCTTGTCTTGTTCCAGATGTAGAGGTGTTACCTTTCCTCTGGAGTGAACTAGGCAGGCCGAGAGAGGGATCATGCTGCATGGGCAACACATATCTATATTTAGCCCAGGCTTTGTGCTATGGAGAGGCTAATAACTCCATCCCTGGTCTTAACCGGTCTCGGAATCAAAGCGAGAGGCAACTGTTAAGGGTTATAAGTCCCTGTCAGTTGGCGTAGACATGGGGCGCCACGCGTTGCCTCTGACGGTGGGAGACACCTACAGGTGTCACTGATCAGCTACCGCCCGCCTCAAGCTGGGCAGCCCCCAGCCAATTGGGTGCTGATCCGCCACAGCCTGCCTGCTTCAATGGGTGCTTGGGGCTAGGACAAAATCTGAATCGCAGGCTGTAAAACCAATGCACCAGGTACTAATAAAAATAAAATAGAAACCTCAAGCTACGGCTTGCAACCTGGAACGTGAGAACCATGTGTCCAGGATTTTCCACTGACTTGACCAATATTGACGATGTGAGAAAAACGGCTGTGATTGATGCCGAACTCAATCGTCTTAACATTGATATTGTTGGCATGCAGGAGACTCGCCTCGCTGAGGAAGGGTCACTTAGGGAAAACAATTACACCTTTTTTTGGAAGGGTAGAGGGCAGGCAGAAAAAAGGCAACACGGTGTGGGTTTTGCAGTGAAGAATTCGCTACTGGGAATGATTGAAATTCCAGCAGGAGGAAATGAAAGACTATTATCCCTGCGCTTGGCAACCTCTTGTGGTTTTGCCACCATTATTACTGCATATGCACCGACACTCGATTCCTCTGATGATGTGAAGGATTCGTTCTATGAGGAGTTAGACTCCGTGATCAAGGCAGTTCCAAAATCTGACTACATTTATATGCTCGGTGATTTCAATGCTCGTGTGGGCAAGGACTCGAGTTCATGGCCAGTGTGCCTTGGAAAATACAACATCGGTCGCATGAATGAAAATGGGCAAAGGCTGCTGGAGCATTGCACCAGAAATGACCTATGTATTACAAACTCCTTTTTTAAAACAAAAGAGATGCATAAGGTCACATGGAAACATCCAAGATCCGGCCATTGGCACCAGCTGGACTTCATCATCACACGGAGACAACATCTGAACCATATATCATTGACTCGAAGTTACCACAGTGCTGACTGTGATACGGATCATTCTTTGGTTGTTGCAAGGGTTAGACTGAGACCAAAGAGAATCTACACAGCTAAACACAAATCTAGCCCCAGGATTAATATTATTAACACTCACGATCCTGAAAAGTGCTTTCAGTTTCAACAGCAACTTGAAGACGCTTTCACTGATACACCAGAAAATTTTACAGTAAATGAAAAGTGGGGTCAAATTAAGGAAACTCTTTATAAAACTGCCGTAGGGGTTTACGGCACTGTGGATCATAAGAGGCAGGACTGGTTTGCGGCAAACAGCCGAGACTCTGCAGCCCTTGATTGATAAGAAGAAGATAGCTCTCTTAAGAAACAAGGAAAGACCAACGCGTAACACTCTGAGTGAGCTAAGGCAAGCTAGGAAGGATGTGCAAAAGGCTGCCAGGCAGTGTGCAAATGATTATTGGATCAAGTTATGTGAGTCCATTCAAATCGCAAGTGATAAGGGAAACATCAGAAGCATGTATGAAGGAATAAAGAAAGCCTGTGGTCCAGTGATCAAAAGAAGTGCACCATTGAAAACCTTGACTGGAGAAATCATCACTGATAAGAAACAGCAGATGGACAGATGGGTAGAGCACTATTTGGAGCTTTACTCAAGTGAGACCAAACTAGCGGATGATGCCCTCAACGCCATAGAGGCTCTACCAACTCTTGACCACCTGGACACACTTCCCACCATAACAGAAGTTAAGTGTGCTATAAATGAACTTGCATCTGGCAAGGCTCCAGGTAAGGATGGGATTCCAATAGAGGTTATCAGGAGTGGGCAAGACACACTCACTCTACAGATCCACCAGCTAATAGAGCTATGCTGGCGAGAAGGACAAGTCCCACAGGATTTCAAAGATTCAAGCATCATAACACTGTACAAGAACAAGGGCGATCGGAGCGACTGCAACAACTATAGGGGTATCTCACTTCTGTGTATTGTTGGAAAAGTATTTGCCAGAATTGTTCTGCGCAGACTTCAAGTCCTAGGAGATCAAGTCTACCCCGAATCACAGTGTGGCTTTCGACAGAACCGGTCTACCATTGATATGATATTCTCATTGCGACAAATGCAAGAAAAATGCCGTGAACAGAATCAACCACTGTTTATTGCCTTCATCGACCTCACAAAGGCATTTGATTTGGTCAGTCGTGAGGGTCTGTTCAAGGCACTAAAGAAGATTGGCTGCCCACCAACTCTTCTGTCCATTGTGGAATCGTTCCACACAGGCATGAAGGGTATAATCAAGTTTGATGGTGCAACTTCTGAAGAGTTTGAAATCAAGAGTGGAGTTAAGCAAGGTTGTGTACTAGCTCCCACCCTCTTTGGAATATACTTTTCACTTCTACTGAAATATGCCTTTCGTGATCAGGATGGTGGTATATACATTCACTCACGCTCAGATGGCGGCCTCTACAATGCTCAGAGATTGAAGGCCAAGACCAAAATTAGGAGGGTACTGATCAGAGAGTTGCTTTTTGCAGATGATGCTGCAGTTACGACCCACTCTGAGGAAGAATTGCAATGTCTACTATCTGCATTCTCCAATGCTTGTTCTGAATTTGGTTTAACAATTAGCAAAAAGAAGACACAGATTATGTCACAAGGTGCACATGGGGTACCATCAATCTTTATTGACGACGCCGAACTAGAGATGGTAGACCATTTTACATATCTAGGATCAGTGGTAAATAGCAAATTATCCCTAGATCAGGAAATCAACATCCGGATTGGTAAGGCAGCAACAACAATGAACAGGTTAAGAAAAAGAGTCTGGGAGAACAGGAAGCTTACTGCCAAAACAAAAGTCCTTGTCTATCAAGCCTGTGTCCTTAGTACTCTTCTTTATGGCAGTGAAACCTGGACAACTTACTCACACCAAGAGAAACGTTTAAACAGCTTTCATATGCGGTGTCTGCGAAGAATTCTTGGTATTAAGTGGCAAGACAAAATCACAAATACTGAAGTATTGGAAAGATCAGGTTGTGTGACGGTTTATTCCATGCTCAGTCTTCGTAGACTTAGATGGATAGGACATCTTAGGAGGATGGATGATGGTAGAATACCAAAGGATATCTTTTTTGGTGAATTACAGATGGGTAAGAGATCTCAGGGTCGGCCTCTACTACGATACAAAGATGTGTGTAAGCGGGACATGATTGATACAGGCATTGATAATGCACATTGGGAGCAAGTCGCCGCTGAACGTGTTGCATGGAGGGCAAAGATCAGAAATGGAATAAAGACAAAGGAGAAAATTATTGCAGATAAGTCACACACCGAGCGTGTGAGACGTAAGATGGTGCATGATGGTGGAAATGACCACATGTTCACATGCACCCTCTGTGAACGGACATTTACAGCTCGAATTGGCCTTATCAGTCACATTCGCTACCGCCATAGGTAAAAGTTATTATGCCTTTTTAAAGCACAAACTATCGTCTGTCAAGACGGCAAGGTGCCAGTGATGTTATCTAAGGCTGGTATGTCTTCTGCCACTATTACGTTGGTCTCTACGTTGTTGTGGAGGTGCTCCATTGGAATATTCAATGGCCAAGAGCACTGATTGGGTTGCTGGCCTCGTGATGATGGTATTGTCACGTTCACTCGTCATATGTGTTAGTTGAGAAACATTGTCTACTGTGATGTCGAAAGCTGTATTTGTAGGCTGTGTAGATTCTGTTTCCTCACTCGAAACGAGTATGCTTATGATATCTTGTGTCTATTCAATTCAGTTCAATTCAACTTTATTTTAAAAGGGTTATAATGTCTATGATAATATAGATAGACAGACAGGCAGACAATTAGACAGGCATGCAACCAGACAAATAGGCATATTAACAATCAACATTAACACAGTATTATCATTGCATTTTCTCAGTACCCTTTAATTTAATAATTAATACCCAGGAGTCTCCGTGGCGAAGTGGACAAGCCATTGTCCTAGTGCTCCGAAGGTTGTGGGTTAAATTCCGGGCTATGTCTTTCGGTTCATAAGTGCATTTTTCTCGGAGTCTCCTTAGGGTCGCCGGAGCTACGGAGTTCGTGCTTTGTGTGATGCTTTCGGCAGGTCATCCTGCCGAAAGAGACCGAGCCATATGGGAGAAAACCTGGGGCAATGAAGTCGATTCTATCGACTTTTAAGAATCTAGTTTTCTGTCTTCTTCTTAATACCCTTTAGATCATTAGCTACAGCAGCAATTGCTCGAACACTATAAACAATTTATTAAGTCATCAGTCTCGCTGATCCTGGCCGGAACGAGACTGGCAATCGGATACCTATCCTATAACAAACAGCCGCCACCTGTGGAAACATCACAACATGGAAACTCATTAAGCGAGGGATGAGCCCGTTCTTTTGTTAGATCATTTGGCAGGGGAAATGGAGATTTAGGCTGGAAATTGTGTCTTGTGCCAGAAAAGAATGGGAAAATACCAGCCAAGAACGCTTCTCATGTCCAGTGATTGTAAACTTCTTTCTTTCTTTCTTTCTTTCTTTCTTTCTTTCTTTCTTTCTTTCTTTCTTTCTTTCTTTCGTTATGTTTGTCTTTTTCTCTGTCCGTCTTTCAATCTTTCCCCTTTTTCTCTCCGTTCCCTGTCTATTTCTTTCTTTCTTTCTTTCTTTCTTTCTTCTTTCTTTCTTTCTTTCTTTTTCTTTCTTTCTTTCTTCTTTCTTTCTTTCTTCTTTCTTTCCTTTCTTTCTTTCTTTCTTTGCTTCTTTCTTTTCTTCCACTCCGTCTTTCATCTGATGTCTTTTTATTTTCTGTCTTTTTTTCTTTCTGTTATCCTTTGTGTTGCTTCTTCTCCTTTCTTTTCTTTGTCTTTCTTCTTCTTTCTTCTTCTTTTTTTGCTTTTCTTTTTTCTTTCTTTCTTTCTTTCTTTCTTTTTTTCTTCTTCTTTCTTTCTTTCTTTCTTTTAGTTCTTTCATTATTGTCTGTCTTTCTTTCTTTCTTTTCTTTTTTTCTCTTCTTTACTTTCATCTTTGTTTTGTTTTCTGACTTTCTCTCGATCTTTGTTCTTTCAAAACTTAGTTCGAAACATGATCATGGACTTTCTCCTGGTTTGAAATGATTGATTGTTTGTGATTCTTTCTTTACTTCTTCTTTATACACAGAAATGTCTTTCTATGACTGCTTTAAAGAAAGTCAGTCACACGAAACCGAAAGAAGACGACTGGCTCGTAAGCCTTTTGACTCATCTTGTTTTCTTCTGTGACATGTATGGCCGAAAGAAGTAAGACAGGGTTATGTCTTACATAAGCGCTACTGGTGCGGCCCGGTCACGAGAAATGAGTATAGTGTTTGTTCCTTGGTAATTTCAATTTACGCTTAATGCCAGGTAGTGACATATGAGATGTCACAAACATGACAAGTAGGTGTTCTCGGAAACAATATACAAAACAGTAAACTTTCTGTAACCTGTCAGAAGTGAAGGTTTGTTCTCAGATCTATCTATCTATCTATCTATCTATCTATCTATCTATCTATCTATCTATCTATCTATCTATCTATCTATCTATCTATCTATCTATCCATCCATCCATCCATCCATCCATCCGTCCGTCCGTCCGTCCGTCCGTCCGTCCGTCCGTCCGTCCGTCCGTCCGGCCGGCCGGCCGCCCGCCCGCCCGCCCGCCTGCCCGCCTGTCTGTCTGTCTGTCTGTCTGTCTGTCTGTCTGTTCTGTCTGTCTGTCTGTCTGTCTGTCTGTCTGTCTGTATAATTAATATAATTCTTCGCTATGCCGCACCAGTCATTAGTTTGTGGTTAACGTTCCTATATAACCAGTACCTGGCCAAAAACTACTTTTCATCTGCATTTTAAATTACTAAAGTGTATCCTCTACTTAAAAATGGCTCAATTGACAATAGCGGTTTAGGCAATTATAGACCTATCTCCTTACTATCGTCGCTGTCAAAGCCTACAGAAAAACACATACATAAAATAACATTACTCCATTTAATTAACAACGATCTAATAATTGATAGTCAATCTGGGTATCGACCTAAATATTCTTGCCATAGTGCTCTAACGAAAAATGACCGATAACTGGCACTTAACATCAACAACGGCAACATTTGTGGAGCAGTGTTAGTAGACTTTAAAAGGTGTTTGATATGGTAGATCACGATATTTTAATTAGAAAATTGAAACAAATGAAGACAAGCGCCAATATGGTAAACATAATTACGTCATTTCTATCCGCCAGACTAGTCGTGTCCTTTCACAACTGTCTTATCAAGAACCCCACACCTTATTAGTTTGACTCAGGGTTCAATACTAGGTCTGCTACCTTTTGCAGTTTATATTAACGATCTCCCTTTATATCTCAATACAACTTGGGATCTATTTGCATATGACTGTACTATACATACTAGTCAAGAGATACCGTTGTGAATTAAAGAATTCTTTACAAAAAGAATTGATAATCTTACTAGATGGAGCAATGAAACCAGCATGTAAATTAGCATCGACAAAACCAAATCCATGCTAATAACGACCAGACAAAAACTACAGACACCAGCCATAATTCTAAAAATAATTGTATTCATCCAATATCCATTCACATCTCGATTATTGTTCCATAGTCTGGGATGGTTGCCCTAAATCTAATATGAAACGATTATGTTCTCAACAAAACCGCTCTATACGTCTAGTTTCTGATATAAAGCACGTTGAAAGTAATAAGTTTATACAGTCATCTAAGGCGTCTACCAATTCGAAAGCGTTTCCTTTTCAACAAAGCCAAATTAGTGAATAAAATTTATATCTCAAATTACCGCAGTGTATCTTCTCCCGTTGATTCAATCCAATGCAATGAACAGCAAGCGCTTGAAAGCGCAGATTGACTTATACAAAACATATTTCGCCTATTCTGGTGCTCACTTATGGAATGACCTTCCTCCAGATCTAAAACTCCAATGAGTCCCTACACATTTAACCGAAAACTCTTTCAATACTTAATCCATACCGACTATATGCCACCATAATTAACCTACTGGTATAATTGTTCACTGTGTGTGTGTGTGTGTGTGTGAGTGTGTGTGTGTGAGAGAGAGAGAGAGGGCGTGAGAGGGTGAGAGAGAGTGAAAGAATGAATGTGTGTGTGTGCGCGTGCATGCGTGTGTGTGGGAGAGAGTGAGTGAACGAGACAAGATGAGGGAATGTATGTGTGTCCGGGCATGCATGCGTGCTTGTATGTGTGAGAGTAAGTGAGAGAGTATGTGCGTGCGTGCGTGCGTGTGCGTGCGTTCATGCGAATGTGTATTTGTAAGAGAGTGAGGAATGTGTGTGTACTTGTCTCTGTGTGTGGGAGCATCACTACTTTTTACGTTACACAATGTATATGTATAATTGTTTCATAATCATCATCATCATCATCATCATCATCATCATCATCATCATCATCATCATCATCATCATCATCATCATTCATCATCATCATCTTTCAATTCTGCCGTCAAGCGTCGTGGGGAGGAATAATTTGCGCTCCAGAGCCCGATGAGCGGCACTGGATAGTGTCATTCCGTGTGATTGTACAAAGTCTTTGATGTCAATCCATTTTGTTTCTGGACGTCCTCTTGGTCTCGTCGCAGATGATCTTTGTAAAGCCAGTGATGGTAGTTGGGGGTGCTGCATTCTAACTACACAGTCAAACCACTTGATCTTCTGTCTTTCAATAAATGTTGCACAAGGTGTTGATCCCACTGTCTGTCTGATATCAGCATTTCGTACTCGGTCTCGGATTGTTAAGTTGGCAGCTCTCCTCGGGCATCTCATCTCGCTGGTGTTGATTTTGCGAAAGTTTTATTTGGATAGAGTCCAAATTTGAGATTGGTGGCATAGGATTGGTGTGAATATGTTGTTTATTATCTGTCGTTTTGCGGACATGGGTATATGTGGATGTTTCAGTATGGGTGATAGTTGATATGTAAGTGCACTAGCTTTTTGACACCTCTTTTCGATTTCTCTGTCCAATCTGCCATCTTCTGTGATCATACTTCCAAGATATCTGAATTCTTTAACTTGTTTCAGAGTTGTGCTATTTATCTGTATACTTAGTGGACCTAGGCGAATCTGCTAACTTGCATTACTTCAGGTTTTGGTTGTGTTTATACTCATATTGAATCTGCTGCATGTTGAACTCAGATTATTAAAATGATTTTAGTAGTCTGTCCCTCATCGCTGTAAAACAGGCACTGATCGTCTGCAAATAGAAGTTCATTTAATTCCTGTGTATCAGTTGTGTCATCTGGAGTAAAGAGTACTAAATATTCTGAATCTGTTCTGTCAAGGCTTGCTTCTTTGGATATTCTGTACATGTAGATATTAAATGCCCGCCTCCGTGGCCAAAGGCTTGCGAACGCGGTTCGTGAGCTGGGTACCAAGCGTTCGAAGCTCAGCTGCGACCGATTTGTGCAGCAGACCGTGTCGCGTTGTGTTATAACGTACTGGTATAGGAGCCGGTCGTTCAGAAAGCAATGGCAAACTACTGAACGTAACACTTGCTTAGTACTTCAACAGCAACTGAAAAATGCTGGTGATGACTGCAACATCCTGTAAGGGATACGCAACAACAACAACAACAACAACAACAACAACAACAACAACAAATATTAAATAGCAGAGGAGAGAGCACACATCCCTGTCTCACTCCTGTAAAGACTGTGAACATATCTGATATACCTCCTTGTGTTCTGACTGCACTTCTGCTCAGGTGGTACATGGCTATGATGTTTTCTAGCAATTGTCCTTGTATCCCACAGTCTTCAAGGATGGTCCATAATCTGTATCTGTCGACTCTATCGAAAGTCTTTTTCCTGATCTACAAACACAATATTCTGCTGGTCACTATATTAGATAGATTTTTTCACATATTTGTCTAAGTGTAAATAGTGCATTAGTGCAAACTTTTACCTTCCCGAAAACCGAATTGTACTTTGCTTAACTGTTGTTCAACTATGGGTATAGCTCTTTGTTCTAATAGTTTTGCATACATTTTCCCTATATGGCTCAGGAATGATATACCTCTGTATGTTTGCCACTCTCTCACATTGACTTTCTTTTTCCATATTGGTACTATTATTGCCTGCTGCCAATCATCTTCCCATGTTATATTACAAAGTCTTGTTAGCCATTTCACTCCTATTTTCCCACAGGCTTGAATAGCTTCTGTAGTTATTCCATCTGGACCTGGTGATTTGTTTTAGGACATTCCTGTATAACTGCTTTGACTTCTGAAGAGATGAAATTTATTTCTTGTTGTTTATGGCTTTTAGGCACAAAAGTGAGCTTGTCTATGTTATTATGTGTGAGGTTAAGTAGTTCTTGAAAGTATTCCGCTTACCTTGCTAGTCTTTGTTGTGGATTAAATATTGGTATATCTCTTTTGCTGATTATGATGGTGGTTTGGTAGTAGCATGCATCTCTGTTTCTCATTGTGTTGACACGTTTATAAAATTCTCCTGAGTAGTCTTTGCTAAGGGTCGCCATCCGTTCACCGTATATTCTCCGGGTTTCATCTTTAGATGCTCTAATTGTTCGTTTGGCATCTCGTCGTGCTATTCTATAAGTAACATAGTCATGTTCAGATTTAGTTGTGATCCATTTTTTTAACGCTACCTTCTTTTCGAATATGCTATCTTTAACTGTTTAGTTTAGTTTAGTCGATGGATCAATATCACGGCACACGGGTGTAACCCATAAGTGCTCCGTTCTCCTCCTAACTAAAGCCTGAGTCTGGAGAAACTCAGTTCAGTGCACGAGCTCCGTAGCACCGGCGAGGATCCTGAAATACTTTGGGTAGATTTTTAACTCGAAATTTTCCCCGGGCAGCGCCGTTAGGCTACTCTTTTTCGATTTCCAACTGCCAAAAATTGTTTCCGTGCGCATCAGTACACACGGGCGTCCGATCTCACTACCCAGAGACCAGGGAAAATTTTAATACCAGAGGTCCAAGTGAAGTGAATCCCGGTCCTCACCGGGGCTTGAGACCGGGACCTCCAGCACTCGAGGCGGACACCATACCTCGAGACCACGCAGACCCCGAACCCCGAACTTCACTGTTCCACCAAGCTGTTCTTAATCTTTAGTCCTGCCCTACTGTCTTTGTTCCACATTTATTTTCCAGTGTGTCGAGCATGGCGGCCTTGAAGATTGTCCATTCCTTAACTACGCTTAAGTATTTATCAGGGATGTTCTTGTGTAGTTTTTTTATTTTTTTTATTTCTTAATTCAATTCGTCTTTGACTGTATTTTCCTGAAGCCTTCTATAATTGATGGCATGTGTTATTACCTTTTTGTTTCTTATTTGCCTGTATGTTGAAATCTTTTTTATTATGACTGGTTTGTGTTCAGTATCAACGTCGGTATTTGGGAGTGCTCTTGAATCCAATAGTAGTCTTCTGTCTGATTTCCTAAGTGGAATAAAGTCAATTAGAGATGATTGATCTATGTCATTCCATCTATACCAGGTTTTGGTGTGATTACGACGATGTTGGAAATAACTATTTGCTATTATTAGTCCTATTCGGAGCATATGTATAGTAGCTGTTGACCATTGCTATTACATTCAGTCTCTGTGTCGCTGAATAGCCTCGTGCATTCATCCCACGGTGTTCTTCGTGTGCCTATTTGGCCGTTGAAATCACCCACCACAATAAGTTCATCTGTCTTCCTTACATTATTTACTGTGTCTGCATGTTTATCAAAATACTCATCTTTTTCTTCGTCGCTGTAAGTGTCATTACATGGGGCGTATGTTTGTAGAAAAGTTGTTGTTCTATTTCCCTCTTTAATCTGTACTAGTATTATTCTATCCGATGTAACAAAACACCCGCTCCATGTTTAGCTGTAGTACGCTGATCGACGCTACTCCATATAAGAACGTAACCTTCATGTGTTCGTTTTGTGTTCTGCCCTTTCTTAATCGTATCTGCGAGTCCTAATATTTGAATATTTTTTTTTTTTTCATAAACTCTACGGGAGCTGGTTCCTTATTTCCTAGACCAGTAACATTCTAAGTCGCGAATATCTCCTTTCTGTTTCGTAATTAAGTTGTTGTCCGCTTGTTGTTGTTCTGTGTGTTTCCGGCGTGAACGCTGGTAGAATTGCGTATCTCTTTCAATTTCCTTCATAATTCTCGAGCAATAGTACTTGAACAAATAAATTCCCTACCGTTTTGCTGGTCCTGTGGTAGGTTCATCATTATTTGAACAAACTGATGTTACAAACACGCACAAAACACATAATTACATCTCCGAATCGACTCGAACGCGGTTTAATTGTGTCTCCATTGTTTTTACATTTTTGTTGGAATCCTCGCGATAATCATCAGTGGATGTGTAGGAGTTTGTTCATATTAGTTTTAATGATTATGTGAGGCATCATGTATGTGTCTAGATGTGAAGATGTGTGCGTGTGTGTGTGTGTGTGTGTGTGTGTGGATGTTTGTGTGGGAGGATGTGTGTGTGTTGTGATATATATGGGGATATGTGTGTTGTGTAGGGGGATGTATTTGTGTGTTGGGAAATGTATGTGTGGGTGGGGAATCTGTGTATGGGTGGGGGATGTGTGTGTGTGGGTGGGGAGATGTATGTGTGGATGGAGGATGTGAGGGTGGGTGGGGAAATGTGTGGGTGGGGATGTGAGTGTGGGTGGTGACGTGTGTGTGTGGGTGAGAGATGTGTGTGTATAGGTGGGGATGTGTGAGTGAGGGATGTGTGGGTAGTGGATGTGTGTGTGTGGGTGGGGATGCGTGGATGGGCATGCGTGGATTGGGGTGTGTGTTTAGGTACGTGGTGGTGTGTGGGTGTCGGTGTGCAGATTGATGTGTGGCTGTAAGTGGATGGGGAATGCATGTGTGGATGTGTGGGAGGGTGTGAGGGGGTGTGTGTACGTGGTGTGGTGATAGGTGTGGGGTGTGTGTACGTGTAGGTGATGTGAGTGTGGGTGGGGAATATGTGTGTGTTTACAGGGGTGGATGGGTGGAAATGTATGTGTTGGTGATGAGTTATGTGGGTGGGAGGTGTGTGTGGGTGATGATTAATGTGTGGTTGGGTGTGGAGATGTGAGTTTTGGTAGGGGTGTGTGTGTGTGGAGGTGTATGGGTTGGTTATGTGTGTGCGGGATGTGTGTGTGCGGGGATGTTTCTGTGGTTGGGGAGATGTGTGTGTGTAAGTTGGAATATGTGTGTATGGGTGGGGATGTGTGAGTGTGTCAGGGATGTGTGTGTGTGTGGGGGGGGGAGTGTGTACGGGATGTGTGGGTTGGAGGGAGAGGTGCGTGTGGGTGGGAGAATGTGTGGTTGAGGGAGATGTGGTTGGGGGATTTGTGATTAGAGGGTGTGTGGGTTGGTGGAAGACGTGTGGGTGGGTGAGTGTGTGTGTGTGAGTTGCGGGATGGGTAGGTTATGTGTGTGTGTGGGTGGAGAGATGTGTGTGGGTGCGGGATGTGTGTGTGGGTGGGGATGTGTGTGGGTGGTGGTGTGAGATTTTGTGTGTGGGGGATTGTGAGGGTGGAGGATGTGTATGGGTGGAAGATATGTGTGTGGGTTGGATGTGGAATGTGTGTGTGGGTGGGTGTAGGTTGTGTGGGTTGGTTGGTGGATGTTTGTGTGGGGATGTGTGGTTGGGGGATGTGTTATTAGAGGGATGTGTGTTTGGCTGGGTGGTTTAGAGGTGTGTGGGTGGGTGGGTGAAGGATGTGTAGGTGAGTGCGTATGTTTGGGTTGGGGGATGTGTGTGTAGGTGTGGGATATATGTGGATTTGAGATGTGTTGAGAGTGATGGTTAGATTGGTGGGGGAATGTATGTTTGCATGGGGGTGTATGTGTAGTTGGAGGTGTGTGTGTGGGTGGGTGGGTGGGGGAGTTGTATAGCCGGTTGTGTGGTGGGTTGAAAATGTGTGGCTGGGTGGGGGATGTGTCTCATAATATGATAATATGCATTGTTTATGTTTACAACATTCATTTCACATTTTATTTTCTATGTGAATGTATCATGCACTATTGATGAACGAAAGATTAGTGATTGGAAGCGTTGAATGTAAGACGGGCCTGCGTGCCCAATTTGTTACACTTTGAAAATAAAGATCATTCGTTCGGTCGTTCGTTCGTTCGTTCGTTCTCTCTCTCTCTCTCTCTCTCTCTCCCTCTCTCTCTCTCTCTCTCTCCATATCTCCCTTCACTCTTTCTAACTCTCTCCGCCTCTCCTTCTCTCTCCTTCTCTCCCTCCCCGCTTTTCTCTCTTTCTCTCTCTATCACTGCTTCTAAATATATTCATACTGGCAGTTCTTAAAGAGCAACAACTCTCCACCACCACTTGTTCTATGTAACAAAAGAAGAAGTTACAAGTTCACAGGGCAAGTGAGAAAGGGAGAAAGAGGTTGGGGTGAGACAGAGACACAACTGAAGTCTCAATGAGATTATAGTGGCCAGTGTTGCCGAGGGAATAATCAACAATTTAGTAATATGTCCGAAAGGGAATGCGATCGACACTCCCAGGAACGGTAATTCGATGTGCTGATTATTTGACGGTAATCTCCCCTGGATGTGCTAATGACGCAAGGAGAAAATCATGGATTGACCTGAATAGAGGCAGAAATGTGAGGGTGTGAGAGAGTATAGGGGGTGAGAGAAAGAGAGAGTACATGAGGGTGAGAGGGAGAGAGAGTATATGAAGGTGAGAGGGAGAGATAGTATAGAAGTGTGAGAGGGAGTGAGAGATTAGGGTGGGAGAGGGAGAGAAGACTTGAAGAGGGTGAGAGGGAGAGGCAGTATAGAAGAGTTAGAGGAAAGCAGGATATGGGATATGAGAGGGAGAGAGAGACTATAAGAGAGTGAGAGGGGGAGAGCGTACAGGCGGATGAGAAGGAGAGAGAGAATAAGAGGTTGAGAGGAAATGAGAATATAAGACGGTGAGAGGAAGAGTAGAGACAAAGAGTGAGAGGGAGAAAAGCGAATGACGGGTTGAAATATAATGAAAATAAACTACAAGTGAGAAAGAGAGAGAGAGAGAGACAAACGAGAATAATCTATGGCATAGAATGAGGATATACTATGAGAGAGAGAGAGAGAGAGAGAGAGAGAGAGAGAGAGAGAGAGAGAGAGAGAGAGAGAGAGAGAGAGGGATAAGAAGAGAGAGGGAGAGAGAATAACGCGATAGAATAGTCACATGTGTCTTGACGAACGAAGAAACGTATTTTACTTTAAACAGTTTAAAAAATGGACACTGGATGGTATTACATAGCGCTAATTATAGTAGATGTTATGGTTCCAAATGTTGCTGTATGTTTGCCGGGGCGCCGTGCTAGGGTGAAAGATCAACATTGCTTAAATACCCCAATGGCTCGTGAATACATAACCTCTGCAGCAAAAGTCCAACTCTTGGCCTTCACGTCGCGGAACTGTTTTAACTAACAGGTGAAGGGGCGACGGCGAGTTTCTGGCGTCGAAAGATAACCAGTATGCTCTAGATGTGTATGCACGTACATGCATGTGCAGACACGTGTGTGCGCGCGTACACATATACACTCGAGTGAGACCACAGTCTGCTCTAGCAAAGAAAGGTGCCGAAGACGGAGGCAACCAGCCAAGAGGCGCACCACAGAAATCAGGATGCCACGCAATCACGCAAAATGGAATATGTCGACTACTGCTAAATGTTATGTTGCTCGCCATGCTTTGGACCCCCAGGCAGGTGCAGTGCAGGGCCCTATGTCTCGGAAGGGTCCAACCACAACTACTGGAGGTCCTTCACAGATGTCCTGTGGAGTCAGGGGACATGAGAATAGGACGGCTGGCCATCCTAAACAAAGATTTAAAATAATGAACTGGAATATGAAGGGAGTCAACAAACAAAAAAATAGAATTAGAAAACATCTTGGACCAAGAAAAAGTAAGCATATGTTGCTTGCAAGAAACTCACCTCGACGAAAATATAGCCTTCAAAATCAGAGGCTACCAGTGTTGCCGATCTGACCAAAGGACAGGCGAAAAGGTGGGATACTGACCCTTGTAAAAAATAACATCATTGCTTCCCAAATCGAAGTCTACATGGAAGAGGCTGAGTATTAGACACTTAAACTGAAGACAGGTAATACAGACCTACATTTGATCAATTACTACTGTTCAAGTGACCGTCCACAGGCACTGGACACACTACCATTAAAAGAAAAAAAATGATAGTGTGTGGCGATTTCAACAGCCACTCGCAGAGCTTTGGCTATGATCATATGGACCAGAGAGGAGAGAGACTGGAAGACTGGCAGGATGAGAATAGATTCATCTTGATTAACAAGCCGTCCGACCCACATACTTTCTACTCGAGATTATGGCACACTACAATAACACCTGATCTGGTTTTTCATTCACCAGACCTGGAGTGGAACATTACACGAATTGTTGGGAAACAACTTGGTGGCAGTGACCATCGGTCAGTCTTTCTAACCCTAGAAAATGAGCTTGTAAGTGAAAGCAGCACCCTATCGAGGTGGAACTACAAGAAAGCAGACTTGGGCAATGTACAAGCATCGCACCAGCATACTGGTTAGAAACCTGAACACTGAGAAAGACATAAATAAAGTAGTTGAAGAGTTTGGGAAATGCATACTACAGGCAGCGCGAGAAACAGTACCAAGAGGAGCCCGTACACAATATAAACCCTACTGGAGTAGTGAACTGGAACAGTTGCATAATGATGTGGAAGTATGTAGAAAGCAAGCAGAGGTCACACCCAGCCAAGAGCACCACAATAAATTCCAGCACGCAAAAGCCAAATTTCAAAGGACCAAGCTGCAGGATAGACGGAAAAGCTGGCAGGAGAAAACGGAGTCTCTGAACTTTGAAAAAAACACAAGGGAATTATGGAAGCTAATAAAACAACTTAAGGATGAGGGCACAGGGAGAAACTCAAAAATTGCACTACATAAAGATGGAAACATCTTAACAAGAAAGCAAGCAGCTGACCATTTTGCGGACTCATCCGCACAAGATAACAATATCAAAATTAGTCCAGAGAAACAACAAGAAATTCGAGTGAAACGACAACACACAGGACAGAAGGAAATAGTACATGAGGTTCTGGAGGCACCCATCACAATCAGCGAACTGAAGCTAGCCATATCAAAACTGAAAATGAGAAAGTCACCAGGAGCTGATGGTATCTCCAATGAAATTATCAGGAACCTAGGAACAGATGCCAAAGCAAAGCTGTTGCAGATCTTCAATAACAACTGGACCTTAGGCAGTGTTCCACAAGTCTGGAGAGAAGCAATCATGATACCCCTCCTTAAATCAGGCAAAGATGGTTCTATTGCCTCTAGCTACAGACGAATTAGCCTCACCAGCTGTCTCTGCAAAGCACTGGAGCGCATCATCAATCACAGACTGCAGTGGTACATTGAAAGTAAAAACATCCTTGTGCCACAGCAGGCTGGCTTTAGGAAGTGCTATTCTACGGAAGATCAGACAACCTACCTCTCTCAAGAAATTGAGGATGCATTCCAAGAGAAGATGCTGGTGCTTGCGGCATTTATAGATCTGAAGAAAGCCTTTGACAAAGTCTGGAAAGAAGGTCTGATGAAGAAACTGAGAAACTGCAAAGTCAATGGAAGAATGTACAAATGGGTGAAAGCATACTTGCACAACAGAAGAGCCCGAGTACAGATAGACGGACTCAAGTGCAAGAAAGTACTACTGCCACACGGTGTTCCCCAGGGCGGAGTCTTGTCCCCCACACTTTTTCTAATCTTCATCAATGATCTTGTTGCTAATCTACCGCATGGAATTAAAGCGGCAATGTACGCCGATGACCTGGTTTTATGGAGCACAAATGAACATGCATCAGTGGCCACCAAATTGCTACAAAGAGCTGTAGATACATTTGCTGCATGGGCAGATAGATGGTGTGTCAGCATAAACACTGACAAGTGCAGCACCACTCTATTTACCCTCTCTTCAAAACAAAAGGCAGGGATCATCCAGATAAATGGAACGCCCATAAGAGAAGATAAAGAACCAATATACCTTGGAGTAACATTTGATGGCAGGCTGACATGGAGAAAGCACATCAACAAAGCAGTAGCAAAAGCCAGAAGGAAAATAGCCATCCTGAGAAAGCTAAGTGGAACCACATGGGCAGCCAGTGGGAAAATACTTAGCAAAGTTTATCAACAGAGCATACGACCACACCTGGAATACGGGTCAACTGCGTGGTGTTCGGCATAAAAAACCACACTACAAGAACTGGACAAAGTGCAAAATCAAGCAATTGGAGTCACCACAGGAGGGATGAGATCAACCCCTATAGTGGAAATGGAGAAGAGCGCAGAGATACGAAAACGCTAATACAAGCAGAAAAGTTCCTCAGCTTGCCAGGCCACCCTATGAAGAACAGATTTGAAAACCTAGCTATGGGGCGGTTGAAAAGAAATAGTTTTAACCACCAGGCCAAACGACTCTGCAGAAAAACCACCGATCTGCCCACAGTTGGTATCCCCCTAACAACTATTCCAGAGGGAACGCCATGGAAAGATAAGCATAGACTATCATTACAAATCCAGACAAAAGTGAGAGGAATATTTGACAAGGAAGAACAGAACAGTGTGCAGCGCAGAACAGCCACTCTCAGCTTCCTTGATGAAGATTACCCACAGGACCTCTGGATCCGAGTCTACACAGATGGGTCAGCACAAAATGCTGTTCGAAATGGAGGTGCGGGAGTGTACATAGAATACCCAAATAATACTAGGGACACAGACAGAGTACCGACAGGAAAGTACTGCCATAACTATGATGCTGAAATTGAGGCAATCGAGATAGCAACAGAGAAATTACTAAATACCAGCCATGGTACACAACCTGTGGTGCTACTGATAGATGCAAAATCAGTACTCGAGGCGCTCCTGTCTGGGAAATTGCCAGTACTAAGGACACTACTTTCTGAACTTAGAAGTCAGCATAAGGTCACCATACAGTGGATACCATCCCATTGTGGAGTACCCGGAAATGACAGAGCTGACCACTTGGCTAAGGAAGGAGCCAAAGAAGAACAGCCTGATGTGCCTATTACATACCACCAAAAGAAAAGAATGATCAAATCAGTCAGAAAGCCACCAAAACCTGCTCAATATGACTACCACGCTATGGGCAGACCAGAACAAGTCATTATTCTGCGCCTCAGAACAGGACACAATAGATTACGCAACCACATGTATACAAAATTCAAGATTGGTGAAACAGCCATGTGCACATGTGGATTGGCCTCGCAGACAGCAGTGCACATACTCCAAGACTGCCCAAAATATAACATATCTAGGCAAACCTTCTGGCCTAGAGAGACGACTTTGGAAGATAAACTCTATGGGCCACTGTGTGAACTAAAAAAGACAGTTAAATTCATACAAGAGACAACATTGCAGATATAGACATATTTCAAGCGAACGAAAGAAGAAGAAGTAAATGTTATAATTAACTTGCGGTATAAGCAGTTGTTATAATATCTCGTCGGCGTATGTGAATTAGGTGTTATTGAAAGCAGTCCTAAAATTTCTCAACATAACGGGTCGAAGGTGAGAGAGAGAGAGAGAGAGAGAGAGAAGAGAGAGAGAGAGAGAGAGAGAGAGAGAGAGGGAGAGAGAGAGAGAGAGAGAGAGAGAGAGAGAGAGAGAGGGAGAGAGAGAGAGAGAGAGAGGAGAGAGAGAGAGAAAAAGAGGGTGATATAGAGAACAAACAAACAAACTTTATTTTCAAAGGATAACAAATTGGGCACGCAGGCCCGTGTTACATTCGGCCCTTCTAATCACTCGTCATGTATAGAACTAAAGAGAGATAGAAATAGACAGACAAACAGGCAAATAAAGATGGAGAGAAAGACAGAGAACAAGAGAAAAAGATATATATATATATATATATATATATATATATATATATATATATATATATATATATATATAGAGAGAGAGAGAGAGAGAGAGAGAGATAAAGATAGACAGACAGAGAAAGATAGAGAGCAAGACAGTCAGCAAGAGAAAGATAGAGAGCAAGACAGTGAACAAGAGAAAGAGAGAGAGAGAGAGAGAAATAAGGATAGAGAGAGATAAAGATAGACAGACAGAGAACGATAGAGAGCAAGACAGTGAGCAAGAGAAAGAGAGAGAGAGAGAGAAATAAAGATAGAGAGAGATAAAGATAGACAGACAGAGAAAGAGAGAGAGCAAGACAGTGAGCAAGAGAAAGAGAGAGAGAGAGAAATAAAGATAGAGAGAGATAAAGATAGACAGACAGAGAAAGAGAGAGAGCAAGACAGTGAGCAAGAGCAAGAGGGAGAGAGAGAAATAAAGATAGAGAGAGATAAAGATAGACAGACAGAGAAAGAGAGAGAGCAAGACAGTGAGCAAGAGAAAGAGGGAGAGAGAGAAATAAAGATAGAGAGAGATAAAGATAGACAGACAGAGAAAGATAGAGAGAAAGAGGTGAGCAAGAGAAAGAGTGAGAGCAAGACAGTGAGCAAGAGAAAGAGAGAGAGAGCAAGACAGTGAGCAAGAGAAAGAGAGAGAGCAAGACAGTTAGCAAGAGAAAGAGAGAGAGAGAAAGACAGTAAGCAAGAGAAAGAGAGAGAGAAATAAAGATAGAGAGAGATAAAGATAGACAGACAGAGAAAGATAGAGAGAAAGACAGTGAGCAAGAGAAAGATAGAGAGAGAGAGAGAGAAATAAAGATAGAGAGAGAGATAAAGATAGACAGACAGAGAAAGAGAGAGAGCAAGACAGTGAGCAAGAGAAAGAGAGAGAGAAATAAAGATAGCGAGAGATAAAGATAGACAGACAGAGAAAGATAGAGAGCAAGACAGTGAGCAAGAGAAAGAGAGAGAGCAAGACAGTGAGCAAGAGAAAGAGAGAGAGATAAATAAAGATAGAGAGAGATAAAGCTAGACAGAAAGAGAAAGATAGAGAGCAAGACAGTGAGCAACAGATAGAGAGAGAGAGCAAGACAGTGAGCAAGAGAAAGAGAGAGAGAAAGACAGTGAGCAAGAGAAAGAGAGAGAGAGAGAGCAAGACAGTGAGCAAGAGAAAGAGAGAGAGAGTAAGACAGTGAGCAAGAGAAAGAGAGAGAGCAAGACATTGAGCAAGAGAAAGAGAGAGAGAGAAATAAAGATAGAGATAGATAAAGACAGACAGACAGAGAAAGAGAGCAAGACAGTGAGCAAGAGAAAGAGAGAAAGAGAAATAAAGATAGAGAGAGATAAAGACAGACAGACAGAGAAAGATAGAGAGAAAGAGAACAAGAGAAAGCTATAGATGATATACATATATATATATATATATATATATATATATATATATATATATATATATATATATATATTATATATATATCTGTCGTTCTCCCTGGCCTAGGTGTTAACGTCTTTCTCGGTAATCCCGTATATTCTCGTGAGTAACGTAACCTGAGCGAGAATCGGTAGCGGTTCTCACCGCGTTGGTAGCTTACGGGATATGTGAGCCGGTCGCTCAGAAAGCAATGGCAAAACTACTGAGCGTAATCTTGCCTAGTACATCAACAGTAGCTGAAAAAATGCTGATGTTGACTGCCTAGTTCTGTAAGGGATATGCAAATATATATATATATATATATATATATATATATATATATATATATATATATATATATATATATATATAGATATGAGAGAGAGAGAGAGAGAGAGAGAGAGAGAGAGAGAGAGAGAGAGAGAGAGACAGACAGACAGACAGACAGACAGATACATAAATATAGGGAAAAAAGACAGGGAGCAAGAGAAAGAAATAGGCAAATGGAGATAGAGAGAGATAGAGATAGACAGACAGAGAAAGACAGAGAGAAAGACAGAGAGCAAGATTATATATATATATTAGATAGAGACAGAGAGAAAGATAGATAGACGGAAAAACAGAGAATGATTGAGCGAAAAACAGATATTAAGACAGAGGTAGAGAGAGATTGATCGAGTAACAGAGAGCGATACAGACAGACAGACATAAAACGATAGGGAGAAAGTCAGAGAGCAAGAGAAAAGAGAGAGAGATAGGTATATAGATACAGAGAGATGGAGATAGACAGACATATACAGATAGAGAGCAAGACAGAGAGCAAGAGAACAAGAGAGAGAGAGAGAGAGAGAGAGAGAGAGAGAAAGCGATAGAGATACAGACAGACAGACAGACAGACATACAGACAGACAGACAGACAGACAGACAGACAACACGTGAAAGAGACAGAGAGAAAGAACAGAGGGCAATAATGTGGAGGACAGGATAGTGTTACACGGATTGTTTTAGAGGGAAATACAAATAAGATAACATAAATTAAAATAAGGTTGGTGAG
This sequence comes from Cepaea nemoralis, assembly GCA_014155875.1. Lineage (NCBI taxonomy): Eukaryota > Metazoa > Mollusca > Gastropoda > Stylommatophora > Helicidae > Cepaea > Cepaea nemoralis. Next base: position 159,202 of record JACEFZ010024706.1, on the reverse strand, counting down.
TGCAAGTAAATAAGGAAAAAAAAACATACAATGAAAACACAACCTTTGTCATATCAGAAAACAAAAACAACACGCGAATACATTTGTGAAAGAAATACAGACAGAAAGAGAGGTCGATGTAATAATAAGAAAAGCTGAAAGACAGTTTTTCCCTAAGCAATTACGAATCATTACAAATTTAGTAGACGATGGAACTTGGAGATGGAAAGGAGGAGTATGGAAACAGACAGAAGAGGAAGGAGCGAAGCTGTATTGTCAGAGGATGTCGGAAGGGAGAGAATTAGCTAGCAGGAAATACACTAGTCGCCGAATAGCTGTGAGTCGGTTCTGTGACGAAGGAGATACGGAGGCAGTTCGTAATTCCGCATACCGCGTTCGAAACACAGCTGATGGCGATTTGACAGCAGATCACTTTCCATTTGGGTTTTGTAAAATGGTATGAGTGTTGGTCGTTTAGAAAGCAATGGTAAACTACTGAACGTAAACTTGGCAAGAAATCACAAACTGCTACAATATGCTGGGGTAGATTGCAATGTCCTGTAAAGGATAAGCAAATAACTGTTCAATAGCTGTGAAGAGTGCAGCAGACATATAAGAGGAGGCTTCAGATGAAAACCTTAAAAGTGTGGTAGAAATTACAATAACAATGCCATTGTCTTGTAACCTGTCAATGTTGTTGTTAGAGGTGCCAAGAGTGGTAAGCACGTGACATTACGGTGCAGACGAACACTGTGAAGTCATAAGGACAGTTTTAAGATGGCAACTTTTGATATGCACCAAAGAGGAGCAGCGTTCCCTTAGTATCTATCTCTCTTAATCTTCCGCTTAGTCTCTCTCTCTCTCTCTCTCTCTCTCTCTCTCTCTCTCTCTCTCTCTCTTGGTGGCTCTATCTATTAATTTTTTTGGTTGCATATCCCTTGCAGGACGTTGCAGTCAACACTAGCATTTTTCAGCTGCTGTTGATGTACTAAGCAAATTTTACGTTCAGTAGTTTACCATTGCCGGTCTCTCTGGCCGAGGGGTTACAACACTTTCTCCGTAATCCCGATTATCACGCAGAGTCTCGTAGCGGGCGAGAGCTGGGAGCGGTTCGACCCCCGCTGGTGACTTGCGGGATAACTGAGCCGGCCGCTCAGAAAGCAATGGCAAACTACTGAGCGTAATCTTGCCAAGAGATCAACAGACAGCTGAAAGATGCTGCTGTTGACAGCGATGTCCTGTAAAAGGATATGCAAATTTTAAAATAAAAGTTTACCATTGCTTTCTGAACGACATGCTCCCATACCAACACGTTATAACATAACGCGACACGGTCTTATCTATTACTATCTGAGTTAAAATACATTATCTAGAGACTGATAGGAAGTTATGTATCTATCTTTTCTGCCTGTTTATATGTGCATAATGACACTGAAACAAATCAAATCAAATCAAATCAACTTTATTAGGGTCACAAATTGGGCGCGCAGGCCCGTCTTACATTCGGCCCTTTCAATCACTCGTCTTTCGTTCATCAAGAGCATTATACATTTACATAGGAAGAAAAATAAACATTGTGAAATGAATGTTGTAAACATAAACAAGGCTAATTACCATGTTATGAAGCCCATCTCCCACCTATCCATACATCACCCCACCCACACAACCCCACTTACCCACACACACGCGCACCAAGGGACACATAAACACCCCCACCTACCCACACACACGCACACCAAGGACACATACATACCCCACCAACCGACCCATCCCCCCCCCCCCCCACACTGCCCTCACCTGATCCCCCAACCAAAACACACTCGCCACCCACAAACATTCCCCCACCAACCCACACATCCCTCGCCCATCCACATCTTAACCCACACATCCTCTCCCCACCCACACCTCAAACCACCCATCCCTTAGACACATCTCCATCGACAACATATTCCCCACCCATGCACACAATCCCCCACCAACCCACACATCGCACATTCACTCACACATCCCCAAACCATACACACACATCCCCACCAACTGACATGTCCCTCCCCCCCCCCCACCCACACACACACCTCCCTAACCACCCATACATCCCCAATCCACACACACACACCCCACCACCCACATATACAACTTCCACCCACCCACACATGCCTTAACCTAAACCCCCACCACGCAATCCCCCACCCGCACATCACATTCACCCCCTACCACGCACTATTCCCAACCCACGCACCACACACACACATATATCCCTCACCAACACATCCCCACTTACACACCACACACATATCCCCCACCCAGATACCACACAATATTCCCACCCACACCCACACAGATACCCTTACCCATCCACCCCACATATCCCCACTCACACACCACAAAAATCCCCCACCCACAACACACATACCTCACTCACACAATATCCCCAACCAACACACCACACACCTCTCCCCACCCACACACGCATTCCCTACCCGTCCACCAAACACACTCACTCACGCATACATCCTCCACTACGCACTCACACACCCCCACCCACCCACCCCCAACCAAACATCTCTCGATCACAATACCCCTACCCACACACATCCTCCACCCACTCACACATCCCACCCCGACACATACAACTCCCTTACCCACCTACACATCTCTAAGCCACTCACACACCCCCACCCACACATTCCCCATCCACACACACATCTCCCACCCACACACCCCCGCATACTTCAACCAACAACCACAATCCCCTACTCACCCACACATATACCCCACCCATACGCACATTCCCCGCACACATCACACACATCCCCCACACCACACACTATCCTCCACCCATACCACCACAAACATACCCTCCACCCACACATCGTTCACACATCCCCCACCAACACACCGCACACATATCTCAAACCCACACACCATACACATCTCCCCACCCGCCCTTGCATCCCCAATCCACCCAACACAATCCCCTATCCACACAAACCCGCCTCCCACACATACTTCCTCAAACCATCCACACATCTCCACCCACATAAACACACATCCCCCGCACCCGTCCCATACACATATCCTCCACCCATACACACATTCCCCACACCCATTCCAACACCCCTACTTTCACCCCCACACATCCATCCACACATCCCACCAACACCCACAAATACCACTACCCACCAAAACCCACATACCCCAACCCATCCAAACGCATACCCCCACCCACGCACCCCCACCCACACTTATCCCTACACTCACACACATCCTCCACATACAGTCACACTTCCTCACATCTAGACACATACAAAATGTCTCACGTTAGTATTGAAACTAGTATGAAAAAACTCCCACACTTTACTCACACACATACACTGACACTTGTCATGAGCAGTCTCATAAAAATGTTAAACATGGAGAAAAATGTGTACATAAAATGTATGTGACGTAAAAATAGTGATGCTCTCTCTCTCTCTCTCTCTCTCTCTCTCTCTCTCTCTCTCTCTCTCTCTCTCTCTCTCTCTCTCACACACACACACACACACACACACACACACATTCACTCTCCCGCTCATTCTTTCACTCTCACGCTCACTCGTTCTGTCTCTCATTCACACTCACTGACTCTCTCACTCAAACTACAGTAATGAACATGAGTTTATATTATGCATGATAATCAATTGGTATTTAACTGATAATATGACAGATGAGAACTGAACATCAGTTCAGCATTTCTTCTTCTTCTTCTTCTTCTTCTTCTTCTTCTTCTTCTTCTTCTTCTTCTTCTTCTTCTTCTTCTTCTTCTTCTTCTTCTTCTTCTTCTTCTTCTTCTTCTTCTTCTTCTTCTTCTTCGTCTTCTTCTTCATCTTCTTCTTCTTCTTCTTCTTCTTCTTCTTCTTCTTCTTCTTCTTCTTCTTCTTCTTCTTCTTCTTCTTCTTCGTCTTCTTCTTCTTCTTCTTCTTCGTCTTCTTCTTCTTCATCTTCTTCGTCTTCTTCTTCGTCTTCTTCTTCTTCTTCTTCTTCTTCTTCTTCTTCTTCTTCTTCTTCTTCTTCTTCTTCTTCTTCTTCTTCTTCTTCTTCTTCTTCTTCTTCTTTTCTTTTCTTCTTCTTCTTCTTCTTCTTCTTCTTCTTCTTCTTCTTCTTCTTCTTCTTCTTCTTCTTCTTCTTCTTCTTCTTCTTCTTCTTCTTCTTCTTCTCTTCTTCTTCTTCTTCTTCTTCTTCTTCTTCTTCTTCTTCTTCTTCTTCTTCTTCTTCTTCTTCTTCTTCTTCTTCTTCTTCTTCTTCTTCTTCTTCTTCTTCTTCTTCTTCTTCTTTCGTCCATTTACCCCAGTGAAGAGATGAGGGGAGATGTAAAAATCAATACATCTTTTAGGCGGTCTTCCCCTTGCTCTCTATCCATTATATTTCTTAAATGTGGTTTTCTGTACCAAGGCATAATTGTGAGGTGACCAAACCATTTAATTCTTTGTTCTGCAATTAACTACTTGTTAATTCAAATTAACTACAAATAAACTTCTTATAATTTTCCCATTCCTAATTCTGCCCCTCACTGTTTCTCCAACAGTTCTTCTAAGGCAACTATTTTCTGTTGTTATGATTTTGCGCTTGTTATATCCATGGTACAAAGAACATTGAAATAGTTTGATCACTTAAAACGTCATGAAAGTTTGTAGAGAAAAATAATCGAGAGGTATATGCCAAGAAGAAAGGAAGAGGAAAACCAAAGAGAAGGTGGGTGCAGGATGTGGCAGATGATCTCCTGATGGGTGTATGGGACGCGGGACACCTGCTTATGACCTAGAAGTTTTCCGTAAGGTTGTTATTGGAGCGAGGTTCTGCGAAGGACATGCCACTGAATGCATGAATATCCATAGTGGTTGTTACACACAATCTTGAGAGGTGATCAAACCATTTAATTTCTTGTTCTTTAATTAATTGCATGTTTTGTTTAAGACCTAGTTTTCTCCTAATTGCTTCGTTCCTAATTGTATATCTCACAGCTACTCTCGCAGTATTTCTACGACACTTAATCTCTGTTGTTATGACCTTGCGCTCGTTATTTCCGTACTTATCAAAGCGCAGACATTCCAGCCCAAATGGTTGGGGCTTAGTCTTTGATTTCCGGAAACGCTATCCCGGTTCCTTGAAATAGTTACTCTCACTAGTAAATAATGCCTCTCTATTAAACTTTCTGCATTGTAATTCCATTCCACATTTTCTATTTCGTCTTCTTTTTCGAATAAACAATTACTTCCAGTCCAAGTTTTGCGTCTCACACTGGGAAGTAATTACTTGTTCTTCCATGAGCGATCTGATTCTCGAGGGAGCGTCTTCCATAAGTCATTAAGTTACAGCTACCGTGTGGTGTTCGGTTGGGTTTATCGGAGTATGTGTGTGTGTGTGTGTGTGTGTGTGTGTGTGTGTGTGTGTGTGTGTGCTGCGATCATAATTGTCAACATCATTACTATCATCATTATCAGCATCATTATAATCAATATTATCATCATTATCAGCATCATTATCAGCACGATTATCAGTATCATCATCATTATTAGCAGCAATATCATCATCATTATCATCATCGTTGTCAGCATCAGCATCATCGATATCAACATCATCATCGTCATCATTTTCATCTTTTATAATCCTCATTATATTCATTATATTCTTCATCATCATCATCATCATCATCATCATCATCATAATCATCATCATCATCATCATCACCAGTCATGAACGGAGTACTATAACCATCTACCTAGGCATGATCGTTGTATTGCATACAACCAGTCAACCAGGCATAACCGATGCATTGCAACATCTCGACTACGCATAACCGATGAATTACAACCCCCGACCACATATAACCGCTGTATTACAACTCCTGACAACATATATCTGCTGTATTACAATCTCAGACCACATATATCTGAAGTATTACAACCCCCGATCACATATATCGGCTGTATTACAACCCGTGACTACATATAACCACTCTATTACAACCACCGACCACATGTATCTGCTGTATTACAATCTCAGACCACATATAACAGCTGTATTACAATCCCCGATCACATACAACCGCTGTATTACAACCCCGACGGCATATATCTGCTGTATTACAATCTCAGACCACATATATATGCTGTAGTACAACCCCCGACAGCATATATACGCTGTATTACAACTCCCGACCGCATATATCGGCTGTATTACAATCTCAGACCACATATATCTGCTGTATTACAACCCCCGACCGCATATATCTGCTGTAATACAACCCCCGACCGCATATATCCGCTGTATTACAATCTCAGACGACATATACCCGCTGTATTAAAACCCCCGACCACATATAACCACTGTATTAAAACCCCCGCCTACATATAACCGCTGTATTACAACCCCTGACTACATATAACCACTCTATTACAATCCCCGACCACATATATCTGCTGTATTACAACCCCCGATAAGATATATCTGCTGTATTACAACCCCCGACCACATATATCTGCTGTATTATAATCTCAGACCACATATAACCCCTGTATTACAATCTCAGACAACATATAACCACTCTATTACAACCCCCGGCCACATATATCTGCTGTATTACAATCTCAGTCCACATATAACCGCTGTATTAAACCCCTGATCACATATAACTGCTGTATTACAACCCCCGACCACATATAACTGCTGTATTAACACCCCCGACCACATGTAACCGCTGTATTACATCCTCCGACCACATATATCCGCTGTATTACAATCTCAGACCACAAAAATCCGCTGTATTGCAATCTCGGATCACATATAACCGCTGTATTACAATCCCCGACCACATACAACTGCTGTGTTAAAACCCACAACCACATATAACCGCTGTATTACAATCCCCGACCACATACAACTGCTGTGTTAAAACCCACAACCACATATAACCGCTGTATTACAATCCCAGACCATATATAACCTCTGTATTACAATCCCCGACCACATATAACCACTGTATTACAATCCTCGACCACATATAACGGCTGTATTACATCCACCGACCACATATATCTGCTGTATTACAACCCCTGATCACATATATCCGCTGTATTACAACCCCCGATCACATAAATAGCTGTATTTCAACACCCCCCCCCCCCCCGCCCCGCCCCCCGACCAGATATGCAGATATGATCGTTGTATTGTAACTTCTTGTCTACAAAATACCGTTGTATTGCAACTTCTAACCTACAAAATACCGTTGTATTGTAACCTATGCATACACAAGACAGTTGTATTTAAACTTCTGACCTTCCAAAGACCGTTGTATTATAACTTCTAGCCTACAAAATACCGTCATATTGTAACCCTACAACTACCATAGGTTACACCATCGCAATAAAACTTCAATATCGTATTCCCAGTCGTAAACAAGGCATTCAACACTGTGCTGTCAATCAATGCTAATCCGTCAATCAATAGCACCCAACATCAAGCTGAAAATAAAAACAGCAGATCCGATCGCATTCTACACCGAGAAACAATTACAACTTAAGACACTTAAACCCAGGATTATCCTCTTTCCGGACTGACCCACTGAGACAGACGAAGACAGATAGTCATCAAGATGTCCAAGGCACATGGTGGGAAATGCTTGATGTCCAGCCAGACTGTTCAATTCCTTGTATTGATTCTGAGCTCTGTCTTAGCTCGACCTGTGGTCATAATTAAAATACTGGGACTTTGTGAGTAATCCTTTGGGTGCTGATGGTTCTTCAGAGGCTAGTTAGAGGACGGGAGGAAATTTGACGAGCAGAATTCAGGAAGGAGAAAGAGATAAGGGGAGTGGTCGGATGAGGGGAGGGAGTCGTGATATAGTGGGTGGATGTATGATTATGTGTTCGGTGCTTTTGTAGGGCTGATTAGGTTTAGGGAAACAATGTTTGTTTTTTGTTTCCCGTGATTTCAAACTGGGAATAAATGTAACAAAAGGAGGAAGTCACCCGCAGAAACTCGAATAGAGACAGATAGACATGCAGAGGGATGGACTGATCGACTAACAGACAAACAGGCAGAGGGACGGACTGGTCGACTAACTGACAGAGGGACATACTGATTGACGGACAGGCAGACAAAGGGACGGAATGATCAACGGACAGACAGAAACATGGACGGACTAATCGACAGACAGAGGAATGGAATGATCGACGGACAGGCAGGCAGAGAGGCTGAATGATCGACAGAGAGACATTCACAGGAACGGACCGATGCAGATAAGATAAAGGGTCGGACCGATCGAAAGACATACAATGGGATGAAATAATCGACATATATACAGAGGGACGGAATATTCAACAAACAGACAAAGGGACGGAATATTCAACAAACAGACAGAGGGACGGAATATTCAACAGACATACAGAGAGTCGGAATTATCAACAAACAGTGGGATGGAGTATTCAACAGACATACAGAGGGACGGAATATTCAACAGACATACAGTGGGATGAAATAATCGACAGATATACAGAGGGACGGAATATTCAACAGACATACAGAGGGACGGAATATTCAACAGACATACAGAGGGACGGAATATTCAACAGACATACAGAGGGACGGAATATTCAACAGACATACAGAGGGGCGGGATAATCAACAGACATACAGAGGGACGGAATACTCAACAAACATACAGAGGGACGGAATAATCATCAAACAGACAGAGGGACGGAATAATTGGCATACAGACAAGCTGAGGAACGGGCCGATCAACAGACAGACAGACAGAGGGACGGGCCGATCGAGAGACAAATAGGCAGAGTGAGCGACCCCCGATCGACAGACAAGCAAAAGAACGGACGGACCGACAGAGAGGCAAAGGACTGAGTCAATCGACAGACAGACAGACAGACAGACAGACAGACAAGCAGGCAATGAGAGAGAGAGAGAGAGAGTCAGAGAGATCAGGAGAGAGAAAGATATCCAACGTGAGAGACAGGGAGAAAAAGAGAAACATATCATATTTGGTCTCTGAATGTCAACAATGTCTTTGCTAATCGCACAGTGCGCCTTTGTGACGGCATTGTCTTCTCACGCCTTACGCATAAGTTCAGGGGACCTCTATGTCGCCTCTTCGGGACTGCTGTATACCCCGCTCTCACTGTCTTCATTGTTACCTACTTTTCTTAGCTCCCTATTAACTAGAGAACGAGGGTTGAAGAGCTACAAAGAAACTGTACTTTGTATGTTAAATGCAATGAGGAAAAAAAAAAAGTTAAAAAGAGCTATAAAGTACCAATACTGTTGCATGGCAGCTCCATGGCGAAGAGGTTACGGACGCAGTTCGTAATCCCGCATACTCGCGTTAGAAATACAGATGCGTTGATGTGGCAGCAGAAATGCTGTTGATTGCGACGTCATGTAAAGGATATGCAACAAACTAACTTTACTTGTTGCATAATTGTGAAGTATGGATAATACGTAATCGAACTGATAAACATCTAATGGCAGTGAAATGCAGTTTTTTGGCGGACATGCAATGAATACAATGGACGGACAGAAAAAGTAATAGGCAAGTCCTACAATAAAATGAACACAATAAAACCGTCAATTGATTCGAGAAATTAGGCGTGAGCAGTGAAGGTTTTTGGACTAATTATGATGAGAAATACACTGGAAGATTTAATGACAACTGACAAGATTGATCAGAAAAGAGCAAAGAGGAGGCAAAGATATAAATATATGGATGGTTTCGTCACGCGGCATGATTGAGACACAAAGACAAAGTTGATTCATGACTGGTGATGGTGTGAAATGGTGGACCTTGACTGCCCCCCGCTAATTGCCATGGCGCTTGATAATTATGATATTAGCATTGTATTCTTTTTGTATGTATGCATATACGCCAGTCCACAGTCAGTCTTACAGGTGTTTATACTGACATACAGGCAGGCTTACAGGCAGGCAAGCAGACAGACGGACTTACAAGCGTACGCATGCATACTGGCAAGCTGGCAGACAGGAGTACAGGCAGGCAGGTATACAAGCAGGCATGCAGACAGACAGGCAGGTATACAGGCAGGCAGACATGTGGGCTTACAGGCAGGCAGGTATTAGGCAGGCAGACATGTGGGCTTACAGGCAGGCAGGTATAAGGCAGACAGACATGTGGGTTTACAGGCAGGCAGGTATTTAGGCTGGCAGACATGTATGCTTACAGGCAGGCAGGTATACAGGTTGCCAGACAAGTGGGCTTACAAACAGGCAGGTATTTAGGCTGGCAGACATGTATGCTTACAGGCAGGCAGGTATACAGGTTGCCAGACATGTGGGCTTACAAACGGGCAGGTATACAGGCTGGCAGACATGTAAGCTTACAGGCAGGCAAGTATACAGGTTGCCAGACATGTGGGCTTACAAACTGGCAGGTATACAGGCTGGCAGACATGTATGCTTACAGGCAGGCAGGTATACAGGCAGGCAGACATGTGGGCTTACAGGCAGGCAGGTAAACATGCAGGCAGGTATACAGGCAGGCAGGTATACAGGCAGGCAGGCATGCAGTCAGGTGGGCATTTAGGCAGGAAGGTATACAGACAAACAGGCAGACAGGAATACAGGCAGGCAGGCGTACAGGCAGGAAGGTATACAAGGAGACAGACAGGCAGGCAGGTATACAGGCAGTCAGGTATACAGGCAGGCAGGTATACAGACAGACAAGCAGGCAGGTATACAGGCAGGCAGGCATGCAGTCAGGTGGGCGTACAGGCAGATAGGTATACAGACAGACAGACAGACAGGTATACAGACAGGCAGGCGTACAGGCAGGTAGGTATACAGACAGACAGACAGACAGACAGACAGACAGACAGGCAGACAGGTATACAGACAGGCAAGCGTACTGGCAGGTGAGTGTACAGACAGACAGGCAGACAGGTATACAGACAGGCAGGCGTACAGGCAGGTGAGTATACAGACAGACAGGCAGACAAGTATACAGACAGGCTGGCGTACAGGCAGATGAGTCTACAGACAGACATACAGGTATACAGACAGGCAGGCGTACATACACACAAGGATACAAACAGGTAGGCATACAGGAAGGCCTGTCCGTCTGTGTGTTTGTATGTATGTCTGTCGGGCTGTATGTACACATGCACTTATGTCTGTATGTATGTATGTACGTATGTATGTAGGTATGTAAGTATGTGTATGTGTATGTGTGTGTACGTGTGTGTCTGTGTGAGGGTCTCTGTGTGTCTTCAGTCAAATCATCCGTGCCTGAAGCCACATGTATGTGTTATACTGACTTGACATACTGACAGTATGTTATTTACTGCTGAATGGCATGGGGCGGCCTGGTAAATGTATAATTCATGTGTGAATAATGGATGACCGGAAGCTCTGGAAGTTGAGCCTGCCGAGGACTACACATGTAACATTGGAGAAAAAGTGCAGCTCTCTCTCTCTCTCTCTCTCTCTCTCTCTCTCTCTCTCTCTCTCTCTCTCTCACTCTCTCTTTCTCTCTCTCTCCCTCTTCTCTCTTTTTATCACGTTCTCTCAGTCTTTCTCTTACCCTCTATTTCTGATCTCTCTCATTCTCTTTCTTTCTCTTTCTTTCTCTCACTCAATGTTTCTTTCTCTCACTTAGTGTCTTATTCTTCATTTCTCTGCTTCTCACTCTATATACTCATTTTTCTGCTTCTCACTCTCACGTTCTCTGATTCTGTTTCTCTCTCTCTCTCTCTCTCTCTCTCTCTCTCTCTCTCTCTCTCTCTCTCTCTCTCTCTCTCTCTCTCTGTGTGTGTGTGTGTGTATTTCTCTGCATGTCTCACTCTCTTTCGTTGTCACTTTCTGTCTTTACTTTCCTCTGTCTATTTCTCTCTATTACTCTCTCTGTGTATATATCTGTCTCATTTCGTCTTTCTCTCTTTTTCTCTATACCTTCCTCTCGCCCCTCTCTCTCTCTCTCTCTCTCTCTCTCTCTCTCTCTCTCTCTCTCTCTCTCTCTCTCTTGATGATTCTACCTGTTAATATCTCAGTAAAATGCATTGTTTACAGACTGATTGCAAGTAATGTTTTTATCTCTTCTGCTTATTTATATCTACATAATAACACTGACACATTGAACATCTTGACAAGAAGAAGAAGAAGAAGAAGAAGAAGAAGAAGAAGAAGAAGAAGAAGAAGAAGAAGAAGAAGAAGAAGAAGAAGAAGAAGAAGAAGAAGAAGAAGAAGAAGAAAAAGACGAAGAAGAAGAAGAAGAAGAAGAAGAAGAAGAAGAAGAAGAAGAAGAAGAAGAAGAAGAAGAAGAAGAAGAAGAAGAAGAAGAAGAAGAAGAAGAAGAAGAAGGAGGAGGAGGAGGAGGAGGAGGAGGAGAAGAAGAGGAGGAGGAGGAGAAGGCGTAAGAGAAGAAAGCGAGAGTAGAAACAGTAGAAGGAGATGTAGTTTGGGGAGAAGAGTAAAGAAGACGAAATGAGGAATCATTAAAGCAGAGGAAGAAAAAGAAGAAGTAAAGGTCTAATTACAATCTCAAGATATTTTCACTTCGACTAGGAAGGACTGTTCTTGTATGGCCTTGTTTCGAATTGGCAGATGTCAATTATTGATCATAATCAACACTGAAAGATGGTAGAATGTAACTCTATGTTTGAACAACCGGAGTTAAAGTCTGTGCCATTAACTCACACATCTCCACAACAAATGTTCTTCATCCTTTAAAAAACGTTGTTTGCTTCGACAGACCAAACCAATCCTTTCACGACCCGCATGTTTACATATCCAATAACCGTTATTGGAAATTGGACATACAAAACAGGCATGTTGTGAATTCAGACTCGATCTATTGTATAGGAATTCAGAGAGGTTATGTTTGAATAAGGTTTTAGCTAGAGAGGCAAATAAGCTCATTTAATCTAACTGCAGTGTGTCCGCGGCTGCGTTTGTGGTCTTTCAAGCGGAAACGGTGAATGGAACGTAACCAGATTTGCTACAGTGATTTTGTTTGGTTGAAGGCGTATGGTACAACATAATTTGCTATGTAAATTAACGTGTCTGGTGTAATTTTAATCAGGGATTCTCAAGTTTCACGTCGTGAGATATATTGTAAAGTTAAAGATCAAATATAAGTCAGGTAACATCGACATGTATCTGGCTTTTTCTTGTTTTATCTTGTCCCCTCTACTCTTTGTTTTGTATTATATTGTTTCATTAGCATTGTCTAGTCTTGTATATTTTGTTCTTCCTTTTCTTGTTTTGTTTTGTCCTGCCGTTGCCTTGTCTTGCCTATCCATTGTTGGACAAAAGGCAACTCAATAGAAAAGAGCCTAATCCTCCATGTCGTACATGTCCATTATTGGACAAAAGACAACTCAATAGGAACGAGCCTAATCCTTCATGTCGTGCATGTCCATTATTGGACAAAAGACAACTCAATAGGAACGAGCCTAATCCTTCATGTCCTGCATGTCCATTGTTGGACAAAAGACAACTCAATAGGAACGAGCCTAATCCTTCATGTCGTGCATGTCCATTGTTGGACAAAAGACAGCTCAATAGGAACGAGCCTAATCCTTCATGTCGTGCATGTCCATTGTTGGACAAAAGACAGCTCAATAGGAACGAGCCTAATCCTTCATGTCGTGTATGTCCATTGTTGGACAAAAGACAGCTCAATAGGACAGGTCCTACTCCTTCATGTTGTGCATATCCATTGTTGGACAAAAGACAACTCAATAGGACAGGTCCTAGTCCTTCTTTTCTTGTCTAGATACTTTGCAGTATATTGCTGTCAATCGAGGTGAATAAATGAGTTCTTCTTAAGAGTTATAATGAGACAATCATAATGTATTGTAGCCAATCATGGAGAATTATCAGACAAGTGAGGAATTATGTATCAGCTGTGGTGATCATCTTTTATAGAAGAACAATGCAAACATCGTGGACGGATAGAAAGAGCAATAAAGATATTTTGAAAAAGTCACCTCACAAAGATAACAGGTTACTTGCATCAAAAGAAGACAGCCACAATCTTTTGGTGTGTCGTGAGAAGTGGAAAGCGGGATTATATCACCAGAACGGGAAAGTTGGGAGGGAAGAGAGGCAGGGGGAGATCAAGAGAGAAGATGCTGGACAGTTTGACATCATGGCATGGAGGAGCAGCAGTATAAGAAATGATTGTCAGTACACGAGATAGAAGGCGGTGGAAAGACACGATTACCAACGCCACACGGCATGAACAATAATAAGATTCGCATAACACGAGACAAAGGGCTACGTATAGACATGATCACCAACACCACACAGAATGGACTACAAGAAGAAATCCTTGCCTAATCTCGCTGTCTTTATGTCTAGTTTTGTCAAAATTTTCTTGCTTGTCTTATTTTATCTCCAATGATCTTATTTCATCTCATTTTGTCTTAGCGTGTCTTATGATGTATTATATTAGATTGTATTATCTTTCTTATCTTGGCTTGTCTTATTTTGTTTTGTTTCGTCGTATCTTGTTTCATCTTGTCTTGCATTGTCTTGTTCTATTCTAAGTTGTTCATTCTTGTCTTGTCTTGTCTTGTTCTGTCTAAAGATGTTCATTCTTGTCTTGCATTGTCTTGTTCTATTCTAAGTTGTTCATTCTAGTCTCGCATTGTCTTGTTCTGTCTTAAGATGTTCATTCTTGTCTTGCATTGTCTTGTTTTATCTTAAGTTGTTCATTCTTGTCTTGTCTTGTTCTGTCTTAAGATGTTCATTCTTGTCTTGCATTGTCTTGTTTTATCTTAAGTTGTTCATTCTTGTCTTGTCTTGTTCTGTCTTAAGATGATCATTCTTGTCTTGCATTGTCTTGTTCAATTCTAAGTTGTTCATTCTTGTCTTGCATTGTCTTGTTCTGTCGTGTTTTTCGATCCCATCTTGTTCCGTCTTGTCGTGTCGCGTATTGTCTTGTTCTACCTTTTATTGTTTTGTTTTGACATGTCTTTGTCTTGCATTGCCTATCCATTGTTGGACAAAAGACAACTCAATAGGAATGGTCCTAGTCCTCACTGCTGTCAAGCATTGTGCAGGGTTTGAGTTATTACCTTCTTACTATGCGTGTTATATGGACCAATCAGCCACCTTCCTGCCGTGGATTTTATCTTAATTTATCAACCTAGAGTGGTATTCTCTGTGCTCTAAAATAAGACAATTCAATATTGTAGCTAAAATATATAGATGACCGAACCACCCTATTTATTTTTTTTTTGTTCCTTTAGTTTCTCAAACTGTCGATTGCAGTAACAAAATGAGTGATGCAGTTCTAAAAAGCCTATATTGATGTTTGTAATATATGGGTAAATTTGAATACTCTTAAACTAGTGAATTGGTACAACTATCTCGGAAAAGTCATAACATCTTATGGGAAGTATCTTGAAGAGGTTAGAATAAGAATTGCTTTGGCAAATGTTACCTTTTGAAAGCTAGAAAACATTCTGACCACCAAAAAGATGTCAACTGCAACAAGAAAAGGAGTGATGAAGTGCTACATAGAACCTGTACTTTTGTATGAATGTGAAACCTGGATAATGAGCAGACGAGCTGAAAAACATCTAATGGCAGTAGAAATCTGGTTTCTGAGAAAAATGCAAAGAATAACAAAGAAAGACAGAAATATCAATTAGCAAGTCTTACAAGAAACAAATGGAAACCGTAAACTGGGTAGAGAAATTAGACGTAAGCAGTCAAATTTTGTTAGGCACTTTATGAAAAGAAATAAACTGGAGAACTTGGTGACAATTTGCAAGATTGAGAGGAAAAGAACAAGGGGAAGGCAGAGATGTAAATATATGGATGCTTGGCCACATGCCATGGTCGAGGCAACAATACGGAGTTTATCCGCGACTCTGGTGATCACGTGAGATGGCGAAACATGACCACTCACGCTTATCGGTGTGGCACATGATGATGAAGATTATGATGATGATGATGATGATGATGATGATGATGATGATGATGATGATGATGATGATGATGATGATGATGATGATGATGATGATGATGATGATGATGATGATGATGATGATGATGATGATGATGATGATGATGACTTATGCACGTGAACTTTTGCAATAAACAGAAAAGACGAGCAGAATCTGACGGCGGGATAAATGAGGAAATGGGAAAAAAAAAGTATGAAATGACAGACAAATAAACGAACCAGTCCTTGAAGACAAATAAAAGCGGAAATTGATTATGCAAATTATATGTAGACAGCCTAGATTTATTGATTATATTATAAGGACACATGCTGAATTTATACGACACAAGGCGGGAGTTAACACAATTAAGAGGATCCTGGAGCATCATGGAAATATAGTGATGTTTTAGAAATAAATCTGGAAACATTGAGATATAGTGATGTTTTAGAAATAAATTTTGAATCATGGATATATAGTGACGTATTATAAAGAAATATGGAATCAAGGAAATATAGTGATGTTTTAAAAATAAATATGGAATCACGGAAATTTAGTGACGTAAGAGAAAGAAATATGGAATTTTGGAAATTTAGTGCCTTATTAGAAAGAAATATGGAATTATGGAAATTGTGTGACTTTTTAGAAATATATGGATTCATGGAATTATAGTGATGATCAAGAAAGAAATCTGGAAACATGGAAATACAGTGATGTTTTAGAAAGAAATCTGGAATCATGTAAATATAGTGGTGTTTTAGAAAGAAATCTGGAAACATGGAAATATAGTGATGTTTTAGAAAGAATTCTGGAATTATGGAAATATAGTGAAGTATTAGAAAGAAATTTGGAATCGTGGAAATAGAAAGAAATCTGGAATCCACAAAGCCAAATAGAGGAAGACCCAAAAATACACGGAGAAGAGATGTGGGGATAGAAATAAATATGTGGAATAGGCAAGGAAAAGAGGGCTGGAGTGTGTTAGTGTAGGACCCATAACCCAATGGGGAACGACCGGAAAAAGAAGAAAATGTGTGCGGTGTTTTAACCATCTGTCCTTGTCCATTATATCATTACCTTTGCTTCGTTCAACCTCATATGAGAAGTTAAATTAGTGTCCATCGCCTGACTCACATTAACAATCATGTTTTTAAAGTCCTTTTAGTCCCACTGAGTGTCATTCGGCCCATTGTGGTCCAATAAGGTTTGTCTGCCAATGGTCAGCGACTCGTGTTTGTCAGTTTGGATGACCGTGGCCAGCTCAAGCGCAGATAAATCTACACGTTTGTCATAGCCAAATGTTAACAATCATGTAACCGAGTCAGCTACGCATAGGATTATCCTCCACAAACAATTATCTCCACTCAGAAAAATTAGTTATAATTACTTACGCTAAGAAATATTAACCCTGAATTATCCAGTCTCAGAAACAGTAATCCTTCCTTAACTGCACTCAGAAACATTAATCATTCCTTAACTTTACTCAGTAACATGTATCCTTCTTTAACTGTATTCAGAAACATGTATCCTTTCTTAAATGTACTCAGAAAAATGTATCTTTCTTAAATGTACTCAGAAACATGTATCCTTTCTTAAATGTACTCAGAAACATGTATCCTTTCTTAAATGTACTCAGAAACATGTATCCTTTCTTAAATGTACTCAGAAGCATGTATCCTTTCTTAAATGTACTCAGAAACATGTATCCTTTCTTAAATGTACTCAGAAACATGTATCTTTCCTTAAATGTACTCAGAAACATGTATCCTTTCTTAAATGTACTCAGAAACATGTATCCTTTCTTAAATGTACTCAGAAACATGTATCCTTTCTTAAATGTACTCAGAAACATGTATCCTTTCTTAAATGTACTCAGAACCATGTATCTTTCCTTACATGTACTCAGAAACATGTATCCTTTCTTAAATGTACTCAGAAACATGTATCCTTTCTTAAATGTACTCAGAAACATGTATCCTTTCTTAAATGTACTCAGAAACATGTATCCTTTCTTAAATGTACTCAGAAACATGCATCTTTCCTTAAATGTACTCAGAATCATGCATCCTTCCTTAAATGTACTCAGAAACATGTTTCCTTCCTTAACTGTACTCAGAAACATTAATCCTTCCTTAACAGTACTCAGAAACTTCAATCCTTAATTATTTAACCTCAGAAACATTTTTTTTTTTTTTTGCATATCCTTTACAGGACATCGCTGGCAACATCAGCATCTTTCAGCTGATTGATGATTTCTTGGCAAGATTACGCTCAGTAGTTTGCCATTGCTTTCTGAGCGACCGGCTCACATACCCCGAAAGTTATCGACGCGGAGAGAACCGCTACCGATTCTCGCGCAACGTCACGTTACTTACGAGAGTATACGAGATTGCGGAGAAAGTCTCAGAAACATTACCCCTAGGATATCTCCCCTTAGGAACATTAGTGGTTTATTTTATTTCTTATGTACTAACATTAGTAAATTATCTCCCGTCATATGATATTAACGGCCAATTATCTACCTTGATATACATTAGTAGTTAATTATCTCCCTTCATAAACATTAATGGTTAATTATATCTACTCAGAAACATTAATGGTTATTTATATTTACTCAGGCCTGTCTCTCTGGCCGAGGAGTTACAACACTTTCTCTCCGTAATCCCGTTTATCACGCAGAGTCTCGCAGCGGGCGAGAACTGGGAGCGGTTCGACCCCAGCTGGTGACTTGCGGGATAACTGAGCCGGCCGCTCAGAAAGCAATGGCAAACTACTGAGCGTAAATCTTGCCAAGAATTCAACAGACAGCTGAAAGATGCCGCTGTTGACAGCGACGTCCTGTAAAGGATATAAGAATTTTAAAAAAAAATATTTACTCAGAAACATTAATGGTTAAATACATCTACTCAGAAATATTAATGGTTAATTATATCTACTAAAACATTAATGGTTAAATATATCTACTTTGAAACATTAATGGTTTATTATATCTGCTCTTAAAAATTAATGGTTTATTATATCTGATCAGAAACATCTGTGGCTTTGCCAGATAGACATTTCGACACACTGTTATGAAAGCAATGTTCTGCAACAAATAATCCACTAGATAAATGGATATTTTTACGATAACAATAACATCAATGCTTAATTATCTTCTATCAGAAAAATCATTTTTTTCATTGGCACCTTGCCGTCTTGGCAGACGATAGTTTGTAAAGGATGGAGTTATTGCCTCTCCATAGCACAAAGCCTGGGCTAAAATATAGAGATCATGTGTTGCCCATGCAGCATGATTCCTCACTAGGCCTGCCTAGTTCACTCCAGAGGAAAGGTAACACCTATACACCTGGAACAAGACAAGCTGCAGAGGCTGCCGGATCAGCAAAGCAATGCTCTAATTGTCCGCCTGTCGGAGCTTCGATCCTAGACCAGCCGCCAACCAATGCTTAGGGCCTGGTCTGCCCTGCCATGACACTTTGTCTTTAAGTTGCATTTCCTCGCACCAGGATAAGGCTTGTACCCTCCCAATTGCGCTCTTCCGCCCGAAGCCGTTGGCACAATGTGGGGTGTCGGGTTTGGTAAGCGCCGCCCAACGTTCGGCGCTAACAGACAGCAGGTAGTACCGTCTACTGTTATACGGTAGCTCAGTCATATCTGACTAAGACCTGACACAAAAACATATGACATATCAGAAAAATAATTATTAATTAACAACCCTTAGAAACGTTAGTGGCTAGTTATCTCACCATTTCTTTTTCCAATTACATATACCTTACAGGACGTGGCAAGATTACGCTCAGTAGTTTGCCATTGCTTTCTGAGCGACCGGCTCACATACTCCGTAAGTAAACAACGCGACGCAACCCGCTGCCGATCTCGCGCAGCTGTGTTTCTAACGTGGATATACGGGATTACGGAGAAAGTCGTTAAAACCTCCGCCAGGGAGACCGGCATCTGACCATTAGAGAAAATTATTAGTTGACGTTTCTTATAAATAAATATCATTGGTTAAGTATCTGTCCTCACGAACATTTATAGTTCATTATACATATTCAGAAATATTATTTGTTAGTTATTTCTCCTCAGAAACATTAATGGTTAATTATACATCTTCATAAACATAAATTAATTATCTTTCATGAGGAGCACTAATGGTTCAGAAATACCATTGGATAATTAACCACCGTCAGAAATGCGTTCTTCTTTCGACGGCTGAAAATTGTTTGTCCAGATCTGCAACAAGAGACTCAGAAGTGTGGTGGCTACACACTCGCCTGCCGAACAGGAGGTCCTGGGTTCGATCCACAGCTGGACAATTTCGGATTTTTCAAAATTAACTTGGGCTCCCAGGTCGTCTCAGTCTAAAATTGGTGTCAAAAATATCTGGGGATTAAAGGCGGCCGGCGTGAAGCTGACTTAATCACCAATCGAGTGATGACTAGCCTATACAGATATGGGTATCTAGCACTGTATGCAACATTGGCCCTTAATTTTTTTTAGTTCACTCGGTGGTCCATAGTATGTATCTTCCATTGTTGTTTCTTTATGCCTGAAGGAATGCCTAGATATGTCGTAGTTGGGCAGTGTTGGAGTATGTGATCTGCTGTCTGCGGCGCCAATCCTCATGTGCACATGGCTGATGTGTTCACTATTACATTGTATAAACATGTGCACAAGCTTGAATTGTTGAATATTACATTGTATAAGCATGTGCACATGCTTGAATTGTTGAATATTACATTGTATAAACATGTGCACATGATTGAATTGTTGAATCTTGCATTGTATATACATGTGCACATGCTTGAATTGTTGAATGTTACATTGTATATACATATGCACATACTTGAATTGTTGAATGTAACTTTGTATATACATGTGCACATGCTTAACTTCTTGAATGTTACATTGTATAAACATGTGCACATGCTTGAATTGTTGAATGTTACATTGTATAAACATGTGCACATGCTTGAATTGTTGAATGTTACATTGTATATACATGTGCACATACTTGAATTGTTGAATGTAACATTGTATATGCATGTGCACATGCTTAACTTCTTGAATGTTACATTGTATAAACATGTGCACATGCTTGAAGTTTCGAATGTTACATTGTATAAACATGTGCACATGCTTGAATTGTTGAATGTTACATTGTATATACATGTGCACATGCTTGACTTGTATGAACATGTGCACATGCCTGAATTGTTGAATGTTACATTGTATATACAGGTGCACATGCTTATATTGTTGAATGTAACATTGTATATACATGTGCACATGCTTGAATTGTTGAATGTTACATTGTATATACATGTGCACATGTTTGAATTGTTGAATATTACATTGTATATACATGTGGTTGGGTAATCGACTGTGCCCTGTCCTATAACCTAAATCAGTGGTTCTCAACCTATTTTTGCCCATGCACCCCTTCACTATATGTTCAGAACGTCATCCCCCTCCCCTCCTTTTTCGTATTTCCTCCCTAAAAATTCACCCCGCCCCTACACAGTATACGTAAAAATGGAAGCTTAATTTAATAACACATACTAGAACAAGTCTAGATGTCTACGTAAAACGTGATTTGCGTGTCTACTTGAGTTATAAAACGAATTTCAGAAGGGCGGAAGTACAGAACTGTTAAGTATGGAGGGAAAAACAATATCAAGTTATCGATTCTTTATTAATGTGATCTTGAAATCGAAACCGGTTGAGAACCACTGACCTAGAATAATAATTTGTTCAGCGTGTTTATTCGCTCTTTATCCTCAAACCCGCTCTGTGGCGAAGGGTGTTACGGTCGCAATTCGTAAACCCGCATACCGCGTTCGAAACACTGCTGCGGGAGATTTAGCAGCAGATCGCCTTGCGTTGGGTTTCATACAATGATATGAGTGCCGGTCGTTCAGAAAGCAAAGGCAAACTACTGAACGTAAACTTTCCAAGAAATCACGAACAGCCAAATATGATAGGTTGACTGCAACGTCCTGTAAATGATATGCAACTAACTTTTTAACTTGTATCTCTAATGGGGACATAGTTCCTCAAGGAACTCACTCCAAACCCTCCTATTCTTAGCTATCTGCAGCTCCCTCCATATCCTCCTGATATTATTTTATACTTCTACCCTCCATGTATTCTTGGGTCTATGTCTTGGGTTTCTTTTTGTATTGAGCATGTCAAACAAAAGACTTTCAAGTGATAGTATTCCCAGATTTTCTCATTGTATGTTCTATCCAACGACATCGTCCGATCGTCTCCTTTGAATTCACAGGTATTTGTCTAGTTCTCGCCAAGAACTTGATATTGTGTATCCAATCAGCTTAATCCTATTTTGCGCAGGCGAAAATTAATTCATGTTTACAATTTATTTGTAATCCATTTTTGTTTATGCACACAGCAGTACTGATTTAGCGTTAGAATTAGATAGTCAAAGTTTGATGGTATTTTTACTTTCTTTTCATCATCATTATCACGTGCCCTGCCAGCTGGCGTAGGCATTCATGGCATTCATCAGATCTCAGTCTTTGGTGTTCTGGATCAACTCTGCTGCTGATATTCCTCCATGCCACCGTCTCAATCCATCCAGCATCATTTCTCTTCGTCTGCCTCTGCCTCTCTTCCACACTGTTGTATACTGTTGTATATAATGTTCTAGTTTCATTAGCCTGTTTCAGACAATCATTGTTAGTTACTCTGGCAGACCAAGGAATTCGCAACATTCGTCTCAGGAACCACATCTGTGTTGATTATAATTTCTTCATAATTTGTTACTTTATATTCACAAAATTCTATATAGCATTTCAGCACTCTCTTTCTTACATTCGGTGATAATGACTTATTGCATAAGATATTCTTCATTTTCTGAAATAAGGCTTTTGATTTTCCGTATTCTGCCCTTAATCTCTGTTTCTTTTCACTCCATCACATTTCCCAGTACAATAACAGCTCCTTTCGTCTGTTGCTGGCTGTGTGGCCAGAGTGTTATGAATACAATTAGTAATCCCACATCCCGCGTTCGAAATACAGCTGCGGGAGGTTTGGCAGAACCCTAGCCTTGCGTTGGTTTCCATGCAATAGTATGAGTGTCCGTCGTTCAGAAAATAATGGTAAGCGAGCTAACGTAAAACTTGCCCAGGAATAACAAACAGCCAAATAATGCTAGAGTTGAATGGTGCGTCCTATAAAGGATATGCAACTAACTTTTTGTCGTTTGTATTCTTATTTTGATATCTGTATTTGTTCCTCCAGGTATGCCTATTTGCTACCTAGATAAGTGTATGATTCCGTCTCTTTAAATGGGGTTTCACCAAGGGAGATCGCGTTATTATGTGCTTCATTAATTCTCATCATCTTTGTCGTTTGTCTATGAACTTTAAAATCTAATTGTTGCGACCTCCCTCCCACCCATTTTGTGTAGTTTATCCTGCATCTAGTGTCATGTATTAGATAGGAGGGTGATATCATCGCCGATGTCTTGGTATGATGTGTTCTGGTTTGTCCATAAAATGGTAATCTTCTTCAGCTGGTGTTGGTGGCTTTCTGCTTGATTTGATCATTCTTTTCTTTCGGTGGTATGCATCACTGAATCAATGAGAAAATAAAGTGCTCAAATTGCTCCAACCATACTCATGTATAGGTAATTGCTTTACTCAGAAACATCATTGTCTTGTTATTTTCTCTTAGAATTATTAATTAGGAAGTATCTCTTCTCAGATGCAATGTTAATCATTATTTGAAACTTTATTAAAAATGTATTGCCACTTATAAACGTTTACATTACAATATCAATGGTTCATCATAATAATCATATGCCCTACCAACTGGCGGAGGCGATCATGCATCTCCACAGATCTCGGTGTTTGGTGTTCCGGATCAGTTTCAGTAACGATTGTCCTCCATACCACTGTAGCAGTCCATGCAACATCATTTCTTTCTGTCTGCTCCTGGCTCTTCTCCAACTGATCTCGCAAATCGTAAAGATGTTTTGCAATGCTTCACTTCTACGAGGGGTATTCAAATGAAAACCTTAAAGGTGTGATATAAATTACAATAACCATGATATTGTCTTTTAACCTGTCAATATTGTTGTTAAGGATGTCAGAAGTGTTAAGATCGTGACATCACGACGCAGACACAAACGGTGCCTTCGTAATGACAGTTTAAAGATGGTCGCCCACTTTTGACATGCACCAAAGAGGAACAGCGTTCTGATATACGTTTGTTTATCAGGGAAAGGGTTAAACATATAGAAATTTATCAACGAATGTAGATCCATTATGACGATGCATGCCTGTCAGTCCAGCAAATGTCTGAGTGGAGTAGGACGCTTCAAAATTGCGTGACTTCTGGGACAGACTGTTCAAAACCGGGTCAGGGCTAGGCACACCGAATAGTGATCGCCAGAATCGATTATCCTACAGAAATACAAGCACTTTATGGGCACTGGAGGACTTCATTGAACGCAGTGGCGACTACATCGAAATATGATACATTTGTTCTTTTCTTTTACAGAATGTATTTACGACCGAAGAAAGACACATGTGAGGTTTTCATTTAAAGCCCCCTCTATCTGTATATGTGTATATATGGGAGTCTCCATGGCGAAGTGGTCAAGCCATCTGGCTCGGGCTCCGAAAGTTGTGGGTTCGATTCCGGGCCACGTCCTTCGGTTCACGAGTGCATTTTTTCGGAGACTCCATGGGTCGTCGCTGGAGCTACGGAGTCCGTGCTTTGTGTGACTCTTTCTGCGGCCTGCGCGAGACTGAGCCATATGGGATAAAACCCGGTGCAATTAAGTCGACGCTGTCGACTTTTAAGGGACTTTTTTCTATCAGAATATATTACTTTACTTTCATTTGACTTTTCCAGGCACTCGATGTTAATGTCTCTTCCAGCCCAGGGTATTTGAAGCCTACGTCTCAGGAACCACAACTCCGTTGCCTATACTCTTTTCCTAATGTGTTCCTTGATGTTCCATGATTCGCTGCCATACAGCAGTACATGTTCTATATGACATGTCCGTACTCCAGCAGGCGCGTTGGCAAAATCATTAGAAGACTGCGCTGATAATATTATGAAATCGTTGTCCGCTAAGATAGTAGAAATATGGCCATCTATTCCTCCGTGCTTTCACACAGGTTCATCCTACGGGTCTCGCTCTGTTCTTGTCCTCTTCAAACCTTTCTCTATCTTTACAGGACATCGCTGTCAACATCAGCATCTTTCAGCTGATTGTTGATTTCTTGGCAAGATTACGCTTAGTAGTTTGCAATTGCTTTCTGAGCGACCGGCTCACATACCCCGTAAGTTACCAACGCGGCGAGAACCGCTACCGATTTCCGCACATAACACGTTCCTCACGTGGGTATGCGGGATTACGGAGAAAGACGTTAACCCCTTGACAGAGGTTGCAAAATATATCCATCCATCATGTGCCATGCCGGTAAGCGTGGGCGGTCATGTTCTGTCATCTCACTCGATCACCAGAGTCGTGGATCAGCTCCGTGTTTCTGTCTCGACCATGCCACAAGGCCAAGCCATCCAGGTACTTGCTTCTAGGTCTTCCCCTTGGTCTGTTCCCCTCGATCTTACCAGTTGTCACCAAGTTCTCCAAATCATTTCTTCTCATAACATGCCCACAAAATTTTGACTGTCTACGTCTAATGTCTCTAATCAGTTTACGATCTTCATTTGTTTCTTGAAGGACCTGTTCATTGGTCTTTCTGGCTGTCCATGGTATTCTTTGCATTTTCCTCAGAAATCACATTTCTACAGCCATCAGATGTTTTTCAGCCTGACTGCTCATTGTCCAAGCTTCACATCCATATAAAAGTAAAGGTTCTATGTAGCATCTCAACACTCTTTTTCTCATTTCAGTTGACATCTTTTTATTGGTCAGTATGTTTTTCATCTTGCTAAAGGCAACTTTTGCCATGGCGATTCTTGTTCTAATCTCTTCAAGGCATCTCCCATCAGATGTTATTACTGTTCCGAGATAATTGTATCTATTCACTTGTTGAAGAATATTCCCATTTACTTGTATATTACATTGTGGTATTTCGTTCTTCCTAGTGACAACCATAATCTGTGTCTTTTTACAATTTAATTCTAACCCTAGTTGTTAACTGTGTGCAACAACCGCATCTACTAAATTTTGCAGGTCCTTTTCATTGTCTGCAATCAAGACTGTATCATCTGCATATCTAATGTTATTGATGCATCGTCCCCCAATGTTGATTCCTTCCATATCTTCAATATTTCTGAAAATACATTCACTGTACAGGGAAAACAGATCTGGAGACATTACACATCCCTGTCTCACACCTCTCTTAATAGGCTGATATTGGCTTACTTCATTATCAACTCTTATGTCAGCTTGTTGTTTCCAATATATGTTTTTTTACAAGTCTAAGATCTTTTCCATCAATTTGTAGATATTCAAGCAACCTTATCATGTTGACATGTCTCACTTTATCGAAAGCCTTTGTGTAGTCAATAAAGCAAAGGTGTAGATCTTTGTTTACTTCTATAGAACGTTCTGTTACGGTTCTCAGTATATACATTCTTTGAATGATAATTCTTAGCAAAATCTTCGTGATGTGACTCATTATACTAATTGTTCGATGTTGATCACATTCCAAGGCTCCTGATTTCTTTGGGATTGCAATAAATACAGAATTACATACCTCCTGTGGTATATTTCCAGTATATATTCTGGTCATATGTTAACTGTAGACTACTACCATGTTGTTATTTATATATTTCGCTGTTAAAATGTGAGAACCGTAATAAACATTGAAGTTTAAAGGGAGTATCCGTAGCGATGTGGTCAGGCCGTCTGCCTCGCGCTCCGAAGGTTGTGGGTTCAATTCCTGGCGACGTCTTTCGGTTCACGAGTGTATTTTTCTCGTAGACTCCTGGTGGTCGTCGCCGGAGCTACGGAGTTCGTATTTTGTGCGACAAATTTTGCAGGTCGCCCTGCGGAAAGAGACCGAGCCATATGGGATAAAACCCGGGGCAATGAAGTCGATCCTCTCAACATTTAAGACAGTGTTTCCCCCCGCACCTCATAAACTGTGGCTATCCCTCTGATGCGTGCTTACACACGAACTATTTGCAGTACAGAAATGCAGGTTCTTTAAAACATTTCAATGCTCTCTATCTAATCTCTTCTTCGTCTTCTACTTCTGCCATGCGGGATGTGTGGTGACGTGTCAAAGAGTGAATGCAGATGCAATTTTCTGTTGTTCACACCTTGTTGCTTGTGCTAATGCCAGATGTGATTTATTCAGTATCTCTTTTACTTCATAAAACAATCTTTTCCTTGGTCGTCCTCTCACCTTGTATCCAGATGTTCTCACGTAGAACACTAACCGCTGGTTGATCTTGTTACATTCTAACTAAATGTCAGAACTATTTAATTATTTGGTGTTCTATAAATTCAATAATCGTTATTATCCTTACACTTGTTCCTATTGTCTCGTGTGTCTCTATATTTCTTCTTTGTGACAGAGGTTATAAACTCTATTTTCTGGCAATAATTTAACTACAAAATACTAACAAGCTGTTATTTATTTGGCTGGTAGAATGTTAGAACCATAATAAACATTAAAATTCTGTTTCTTCACGCCTCATAAACTGTGGCTACCACTCTCAAGCGTGCTTCCACACGAACTATTTAATAAACGTGTCTGATTTGAAAATCACGTCACCATGACAGTTTACCCAGTTCACGGCCCAGAAAGCATTTATAGAGGGGGCCTCGGTGCTGTTTCTTTCCGTGCATCTTTTATGAGAATACCACGTGATCTTTTCATTGTGTTAGCAGAAGTGTGGAGAATTTGTGAACTTTACAAGTCTGTTTGATTGTTGATGTTAAAATGTAGTTTGTTAAAGGGACTAGGTGTGTTGCTATTGAGGAACTAAATTTGGATTGATCTTGATGTCTTTAGTGTGTCGTAGAAATGTTTTGAGTTTGTGAACAGATTCAATGCAAAACAAAAAGTAGGTTTCAACCAAACAAAAATGGATTGCGGAAAATGGAAAGTTGGGATGTGTCACAGTTATGACTTACATGTTATTAATATGGTAGCAGAAATATTAGATTATATATTAAATTAAAGAGAGCTGCAAAAGGAAAACTACTGTAATTGTATTTTAACTATAATTTGATTTATAAGCCCGTGGCAGTTACGGGAAATTTGAATTAGACAATTTATCATTTAGTAGCATTTAATCATTTAAAACTCGCAATATTGATTGCTGTTTAGTAAACAAGTAAAGTAACGGGACATATACTGCTTGAAGTAAACAACGACAGATTAAATGATTTTTTTTGAAAGGACTAGACATTCACATGTCTTGTATTGATCATGTGCTCTTTCGCAATATATGTCTCAGAAACCACATCTCAGTTATCTGCATGCATTTCCAAATCTCTTAGTTTACATTGCGTAATTCCCCGCCATACAGCAGTACATGATCGTTATAACATTTCAGTATTGTTTTTGTGACCTCGTCTTCCTTCACCTTCTTCTACTTATGTCCTACTGGTTATGTCGTGAAGCGTTACAAAGAAGAGAAAGCTGCAGTTTGCCTTCCTTAGCTGTTTAGAATTTGTGAAGTTTACAAGGCTATTCGATTGTTGATGTTGAAATGTAATTTGTGAAGTTTACAAGGCTGTTTGTTCGTTGGTATTGAAATATAATTTGTGAAGTTTACAAGGCTGTTTGATCGTTGGTATTGAAATATAATTTGTGAAGTTTACAAGGCTGTGTGATCGTTGGTATTGAAATATAATTTGTGAAGTTTACAAGGCTGTTTTGATTAGTGATGTTGAAATATAATTTTTTGATGGACTATATGTGTTTGCTATTGAGGAACTAAATTTGGATGACTCTTGATGTCTTCATTATGTTGCTAATCAAGTGGAGGAAAGAATCATACACTGCTTGCAAACACTACGACGGATACGTTTCTTTGCTGTTTTGACACGATAGACTTTCATATGCGTTGTATATGGTATCTGGTGCGAGCCCGATATTTTTATATTTCAATCGTCACTCAAGGGTGATGTGTTCTGTATCACGCCGCAACCTTTATGTCTCCAAACATTTCCAGGGACCATGCTTTAGACTGAATCGAGCTAGGAGCCCGGGTACAGTTTACAAGTCTGCTCCAAGAGACCGAACATTTTCTTATAACACTCAGTGCAATAAAATCCGTCGTCTCGCATTCTAAGAACTGTTTTAAAGCCCTAATATTTGATCTACTACGCAACTGTTACTAATGTAGCTACTACTACTACTACTACTACTACTACTACTACTACTACTACTACTACTACTACTACTACTACTACTACTACTACTGCTGCTACTACTACTACTACTACTACTACTACTACTACTACTACTACTACTACTACTACTACTACTACTACTACTACTAATGTGCTGCTGCTGCTACCATACTACTACTACTACTACTACTACTACTACTACTACTACTACTACTACTACTACTGCTGCTACTACTACTACTACTACTACTACTACTACTACTACTACTACTACTACTACTACTACTACTACTACTACTAATGTGCTGCTGCTGCTACCATACTACTACTACTACTACTACTACTACTACTACTACTACTACTACTACTACTACTACTACTACTACTACTACTACTGCTGCTGCTACTACTACTACTACTACTACTACTACTACTACTACTACTACTACTACTGCTGCTGCTATTGCTGCTGCTGCTGATGCTGCTGTTGCTGCTGCTGCTGCTGCTGCTATTACTACAACTACAAATACATATATCACCAAAATGTCGACTACTTTGCCTTTTCTTGTTGTCTCTATGCCTCCCCACCCCACCCCTTCTTTTCGCCTCTCTCAAACCTCCCTGATCTGCTTCATCCAATAATATCCAACTTAACATCCTGGTCAAAGACACCAGGCAACTAATCCCCATCATAATGCTATCAATCACTGTAAGATCGGCCACATTCTCCGGCCTGTCAGACAGGCAACATTCTGCAGACAACAATCATTTCACGAGGTATCACCTGGATCAGACGTGTCGCCTTGCACTATTTACTGTATTTTTAACATTTAGTTTACTATAATAAATACCTGCAGAGCAGGGTGGGGTCTACTTTACCGACAGGTGACGTAAGGATCCCTCGTCATTCCGCTAGACTGCAGGACAGCTCATAGCCAGGGTGGAGTACTCGCTTTCATGCTAGTCAAGATTACCTAAATTAACAGAACGCTAATTAAAAACAAATGAGGTTGGAAAGGCATGAAGTTTAAGAGCAAGAGTACGTATACATTCGGCCAAGTCGACCGCCGGGTAAAGAAATGATAACAAAACTACTGTTGAATGACAAATATATATATATATATGTGTGTGTGTGTGTGTGTGTGAGTGTGTGTGAGTGTGTGTGAGTGTGTGCGTGTGTGTGTGCGTGCGTGTGCGTGCGTGTGCATGCTCGCGCGTGCGTGCGTGCGTGTGTGTGCGTGTGTGTGTGTATGTGTGTGTGTGTGTGTGGACATGTACCTTGACTGATTTCTTGACACCTATTTTCGTAGCTCTAACAAAGAAATCTGGTGCAAAGGATTGTGGAAAGCAGCACACAATTAGTGTAATGACTCATGTGGCAAAAATACTGATGAGAATTATAATGAGAAGAACTAGAAGTCAAATAAAACCAGAAACTGGAGTTAGCAGCCAGAAATTGTGGAAGTCAAAAGCACAACAACAACAAAAACGACATATACATCTTGAGAACATTAACAGAAAGAATGATTGAAATCAACCGAGACCTATATTTGTGTTTTATTGACTACAGTAGCAGCGGTTAGAATAGATGGCGAGACATCAGATTGGTTTGACATCAAGAAAGGAGTCCGTCAGGGATGTGTGCTGTCCCCCTATTTGTTTAACCTGTACGCCGAAAATATAATGAGAAATATAAGAGATGATATAAACAGGGAGCTATATGATGCCTTAGATATCGGTGGTCATGACATACCGGAGATTCGGTATGCTGATGATACAGTACTGCTATCCACAACACAGAATGGTATAGAATACCTAATAGTCTCAACCCAATTGAATAGTGAAAATCACAACTTATATCTTACCATAGCAAAAACAAAGATAATGAATACAGATAAGCCTACTATGGAGAAAGAAATATATGTTAATGAGGAAAAATTGGAGGTGGTGGAAAATTATGAATATCTTGGGTTATTGATTACCAACAACGGTGACGCAATGAAAGAAATTAAACGACGACTATCAATTACTCTTCAAAGACTAAAACAACTGAATAAATTATGGAGTGGGACACACAGAACTACAAAAATTGGATTTTTAAGAGCATGCATCTTTCCCATTGCAACATACGCCTGTGAGACCTGGACACTTACTAAACAAGCTGAACAGCGCATAAACGCCTTTGAATATAATTGTTATAGACGAGTTCTAAGAATATCTTGGGTGAAGAAAAGAACAAATTCATCCATACTTCAAAGGCTGAATATTGAAGAAGGTTGGCTATTAAAGACGGTAAAACAAAGAAAATTGAAATATTTTGGTCACTTGAAACGTCACGAAAGTTTGGAGAGAACAATAATGGAGGGGCATATGCCTAGGATTTTCTCCGTAATCTCGTAAACTCTCGTAAGTAACGAGACGACGGTGAGAGTCAGCAATGGCAAACTACTGAGCGTAATCTTGCCAAGAAATCAACAATCAGCTGAAAGATTTCTGATGTTGACAGAGATGTCCTGAAAAGGATAAGCAAACATTTTTTTATATGCCTGGGAAGAGAGGAAGTTCAAAAAGAAGATGGGTGCAGGATGTGGCGGATGATCTCCAGAAGGGTGTATCGGACGCGGGGCATCTTGCTTATGACCGAGAAGTTTTCCGGAAAATTGTTATGGGAGCGAGGTTCTGCAAAAGACATGCTACTAAATGAATGAATGAATGAATGAATGAATGAATGAATGAATGAATGAATGAATGAATGAATGAATGAATGAATGAATGAATATAAGGAATGTATGCCATGTCTAGCAAACCAGCAGGGAATTTACTTTGTCCTGGAGAAAACTGCTTACGAAATTTTGGAGACAATTGAAGGAAATGCACAACAGCAACAATTAAATCATTTGACAAGATGAAACCTGATGTTGGACAATGTAAGCAGTGACGGTAAACATCCGAGAATAATAAACAAACACAATAAAAACACATACTGGCAACAAAGAACCGCCGTAAGAATTAACAACTAAACAGGAAATTGTCAACACATTAAACGACCTGTTAGGGTTGTTTACTATCATCAGATCTCTTCAAATTGTGCACGGAAATAATAATGAGATCCGTGCAAGATATGTCGGGAATATCAATTGGTGGGCATAATATACACACTTGCGATGTACTGACGAAACTGTTTTGGTCGCTGAATATGAAACGCATTTACAAGAAGTGGCATATATAATTTCAACAGATGGAAAAAACAAAGGACTTTGAATAACAGACAAACAGAAATTAAAGGTCATTACACACAAAAATGTTTCCCAGAACGCAACATCAGAGTCAATAGGATAAGCACGTGCATGCCTTGATAACAGCAAACTGAGGATGTATTCACCATCATCATCAAGTGCTTACGCAGCTTGCGTAGGGGTTCGTGTCTTTCCACATATCTCCGTGTTTCCTGTTTTGGATCAACTCTGCTGATTATATTCCTCCACGCCACCGTCTCAGTCCATCCAGCATCATTTCTCTTGGCCGGTCTCTTCCTCTCTTCCCCTTGATCTTTCCAGCTGTCACGATGTTCTCCAATGCCTCTCTTCTCATAACATAACCAAAGAAAGGAGTTTGTCGCTTTCTTATTGTTGAATATAATGTTCAAGTTTCATTAGCCTCTGTCAGGCAATCATTGGCAGTCCACTGAATTCGCAACATTCACCACAATAACCACATCTCTGTTGCTTCCAAGACGTATTAAAGAAGTTAAATGTAGATTAACTCAACCAAAAGCAGCATTTTATAAAACGAAGACAATATTATGTAAAATATACCATTTTCAACTAAGGTGACATTGAATCATTCCTGGTGTAAGGGTTCGGGACAATCATAACATGTGTGAGGAAGTGGGTGGTAGTTGCAGAGATGCGGT
Organism: Cepaea nemoralis; assembly: GCA_014155875.1. Lineage (NCBI taxonomy): Eukaryota > Metazoa > Mollusca > Gastropoda > Stylommatophora > Helicidae > Cepaea > Cepaea nemoralis. The sequence goes on along the minus strand of JACEFZ010024706.1, from coordinate 126,042 downwards.
TTTATAGAGAATTATGACAACACTCGGTGACACAATGAAAGAAATTAAACAACGACTAATGACACACAGAACTAGAAAACTTAGATTTTTAAGAGCATGTGCTTTCTCATTGCAACATACGCCTGTCAGATCTGGACACTTACTAAACAAGCTGAGCAGCTCATAAATGCATTTGAATATAAATGTTATAGTTGAGATCGAAGAATATCTTGGGTAAAGAAAAGAACAAATGCATCCATACTTCAAGAACTGAATATTGAAAAAGGTTGGCTATTAAAGACGATAAAAGAAAAATGAAATATTTTGGTCACTTGAAACGTCACGAAAGTTTGGAGAGAACGATAATGGAGGGATATATGCCTGGGAAGAGAGGAAGAGGAAGGCCAAAGAGAAGATGGGTGCAGAATGTGGCGGATGATCTCCAGATATGTGTTTATCGGACGCGGGACATCTTGATTATGATCGAGAGGTTTTCGGAAGGTTGTTATGGGAGTGAGTTTCTGCAAAGGACATGCTATATATATATATATATATATATATATATATATATATATATATATATATATATATATATATATATATATATATATGTATATATATATATATGTGTGTGTGTGTGTGTGTGTGTGCGTGCGTACGTGTGTGCGTGCGTGCGTGCGTGCGTGCGTGTGTGTGTGTGTATTATAGACATGTCAGAGATATGCTATCTATATTATAGATTTGGTTTAGACATCTTATAGATATGTTACATATATGGTATAGATACATTATAGATATGTTATAGATATGTTATAGATATGTTATAGATACATTATAGATATGTTATAGAAATGTTATGGATATGTTAGAGATATGCGTTATTTGACCTAGATTTTTGTGTGTGTGTATGTGTGTGTGTGTTCGTTTGTGTGTATGTGTCAGATGTGCATATGTGTATGTGTCCGTATTTGGATGTGTGTATGCAGATGCGTGAGTGTAGGTGTCTGTGTGTGCATGTATGTGTCGTTGTGAATGTATGTGAGCTTGTGTGTGTGCGTGTTTG
>JACEFZ010024706.1:115000-117500 GCA_014155875.1 Cepaea nemoralis | reverse complement strand
CTAACTAAATAGCTAACAAACTATTTATTACTCTTACCATCTCGGCAGCTCGGCTACTGCTATTACTATTACTACTACTTACACCATTGCAGAGGAGTGTCTGACCGGGAGACACGGTTCGAAACCTCAGTGCCGTGATGGATTTGTTTCTGCTGGGAGCAACATGAAGACCCTAACTTGCACAGTTTGCGGCGACTATACTAGCCAGGTGGCCTTAATTCGTTATGAGGGGGTGCTTTAAAACGCCGTTTCACTATCAACTATCTCATAGCTACGTTTCATCAGCATTTACTTTTCTTACAATTGTATGGGACTCATTTTAGGCTGAGTCGACTTGTCAGCCCAGATCTCTGGAAAGAAACAACTCAGCCTTGAAAGAGGTTGAAACACATGCTTCTATCTTTTCAGTTACCTATATCCGTAGCTTTTACCTACTTACTAGTACCAGCCTGTCTAAGTACCCATCTATCTACCTAAGTAACTACTGGCATACCTAACTGTCTGCCTGCCTACCTGACTGCCTACCTACCTACCTATACGCCTGCATACCTAGCTACCTACCTGCCTACCTACTTAACTACCGACCTACCTAATGCCTGCCTGTTTGCCTACCTATCTACAATCATGTTTACTAGTTTATCTACCTACCCACCTATCTGCCTACCTACCTATCTACAATCCTGTCTACCAGTTTATCTATCTACCCACCTATCTACCTACCTACCTTCCTGTCTGCTTATCTACCTTTCTACCTACCGTTTGTTTGCATGTCTGCCTATCGATGTTTCTACATATCCAGTTATCTTATTACAAGTCTATCTGCATATTCGTCCCTCCGTTCATCTGTCCGTCCGTTTGTTTGCATGTCTGTCTTTTTCACTGCATTTATTCTGACTTACTTCATGCATGTATGTCCTCTGCCTGCCTGCCTGCCTACGTACCTACGTGCCAACCTGTCTGTCTGTCTGTCTGTCTGTCTGTCTGTCTGTCTGTCTGTCTGTCTGTCTGTCTGTCTGTCTGTCTGTGTATCCCGTCCTCCCGTCTGTTCGTTAGTTCCTCGTTCTGCCTATCCAACCTTTCATTTCACAACATGTATGTTTCACTGTTCCTACTTTCTGCCATCCTGCCTGTCTCCTGTGTGCCTTTAAACTTTCGAAACACATTTTAGTTAAATTCTGCATTACATTTATTTGAAAGGCAACGAAAATCCACTATATTAATTTCCTCAAAGTAATTTATTGGCAGACACAAAGCTAGATTCATCATAAAGTGACGTGTAAAAAAAAAAAAAAACAGAAAACCGTCACGCCTATCTTCCGACGCAATGACCTCACGATAAACTGACAGCTTTTAGGTACGTGAAAATTTCATCGAAATACCGCGACCTTCCTATTACTTTACGTTCTGTCGCATTACTTTACCTTCCCTTACAGGTAAAGTTGCCATGACCCGAACGTCTCACTGTACCAAAGTTGTGTTCCCACAACGTGTCAACATTCAGACATATTCAAACACGACTTTGGTCGGAAGTCTAAGCTTGTAGTATTGCATTACCCATAGCTAGGCGCTGTCTTGTATATTCGTTTCATTGTCTATTGTTGTTCATGCCCTGAATGCGGGGTTTTGTTTTTCTGCATCTGCAGATAATAAGTTCCTTGTTGCACCTGGCGTGTTGTATCTTGATGGTTTGGAGTTAAGTTCTGAAACGACCAAGATCACGTAGCATGGCAAATTGCTGTTATCATAATGTATAAGATTAACACAGCTTGAAAAACTGCACGGTGAATATACGCAATTGGTAGATTCGGCCGTAAATCCTTGCATTCGTACATTGGTTGTTTTGTTAGTTAGTTCGCTGGGTCGTTATTTCGTTCGTTCTTTCGTTCGTGTGTTCGTTCTTTCGTTTCTTCCTTCTTTCCTCCATTCGTTTATTCGTTTGCTAATTCTTTCTTCTTCTTCTTCTTCTTCTTCTTCTTCTTCTTCTTCTTCTTCTTCTTCTTCTTCTTCTTCTTCTTCTTCTTCTTCTTCTCTTCTTCTTCTTCTTCTTCTTCTTCTCCTCCTTCTCTTCTTCTTCTTCTTCTTCTTCTTCTTCTTCTTCTTCTTCTTCTTCTTCTTCTTCTTCTTCTTCTTCTTCTTCTTCTTCCTCCTCCTCCTCCTCCTCCTCCTCCTTCTTCTTCTTCTTCTTCTTCTTCTTCTTCTTCTTCTTCTTCTTCTTCTTCTTCTTCTTCTTCTTCTTCTTCTTCTTCTTCTTCTTCTTCTTCTTCTTCTTCTACCTCACTACTAAAACACCACCACTACCACCACCACCACAACCACCACCACCACCACCACCACCACTACTACTACTACTACTACTACTACTACTACTACTACTACTACTACTACTACTACTACTACTACTACTACTACTACTACTACGAAAAAGTAAGTAGTTACTACTGATTCCTAACTTCATAAGCATAAGACAAGTAAGACATTCACTATACTGTCTTCAGGACAA
>JACEFZ010024706.1:95000-110000 GCA_014155875.1 Cepaea nemoralis | reverse complement strand
TATGAATACTGATAGGATCAACCAGATATCTATCGGACAGACGGACTATTCACGCACACGCAGGCCAAGAGTAGCATCGCTAAAGCACGCCCTCCCGGTACAAGGTGATACATGCAAAACCACTGGACGCCTACCGACGAGCTTTCAAGCTACGCCGGCAGGACTGACCAAAAAGCTATACCAGCTTACTGACTGCAGGCCCACTACTCATAGAGAGAGAGAGAGAGAGAGAGAGAGAGAGAGAGAGAGAGAGAGAGAGAGAGAGAGAGAGAGAGAGAGAGAGAGAGAGAGAGTGGGCGCTTATCGAGACTTTGTCGAACGGTCGTACATATTTGCTCTTTTGCCCGCTGAAACTACGACCCTGGCTGCACGATGCGGTTGCATGCTCGAAACGCTGCCTCGCTAACTTGCGTTGGCTGGGAAGATCCCATTTTGGTGCACCTCACACATCCATCCAAGACAACGAACGCTAGACGCGGGACTGATCTTGCGACCCAGACTAGCCCTCACGACATTGTACAAGCACAAGGAATGACACAATCCGGTGCCACTCATCGGGCGCTGGGACGCCAACTATTTCTTTCCACAACGCTTAACGACTAAAGTTGAAGATGGTTATGATGACGATAACCCTTACAACACAGCATATATTTCAAGTTCCTTAATTCCTAGTATAATCTACGCTACTAGAAGTGGCATACAAATTCTCCCAGATTCACCAATCATCACTTTGAATCGCTTCAGTAGTTGAAACCGTATACGTCACAAAAAGTAAAATATAAAGCTCGCATTTCATTCCGGCTGAGATATTCTTCTTTCCTTATCGTTAGAAATGTTTTTGGCTGTGTGGATTTTTGCAGATAATAATTTCTATTAGGTGGGGCTGTAATTTCAGCAACATGCCTACTAGTCTCCTCTCACGACATACTTGACAGCTTGCAGTGTAATTATTTGTTGCACCCTTATCTGGTAAGACGCGGGTGGATATTATGAAGAGAACTGGACTTATTCCAGCGAATTAAGATATGAGGAAAAGACACAAGAGCTGGGTAGAACGCAAATAAAGAAAGCCTGATAATAGTGAAACTGGAAGGTCTTTTTTTCTGGAACCCACGAAGCAATAGAAATGAAGGGAGAGTTGAAATACGCGGAGAATATAATTGGGGGTAGTGATGATTGTAATACTTGTATAATTGTAGTAATGCGGAAAACGTGGTCAGAGACATAAACAAATTTTAGTTGCATATCCTTTAGGGACGTAGCAGTCAACTCCAGCACTTTTTGGCTTTTCGCGATTCTTAGGCAAGTTTTACGTTCAGTAGTTTGCCATTACTTTCGGAAAGACCGGCACCCATACCATTTCATTAAAAAAAAACCAACACAGCTGTGTCTCGAACGCGGTTTGCGCGATTACTAACTGCGTCCGTATTATCTTCGCCACGGAGCAGGCTGACTAGAGACATAGCACAAGATTGAATACCTGAGGTGAGTTGAGTGGGGCATTATGCCTCAATATGAGATAGAGGGCAGGGGCAGCAGCACAGGAAGGTTCCACAAGTCACTTCTGATCATCTGTATGTTAACATGTGGTGGCATTGCTAGTTATAATTCTATCTGAAGCGCTAAGACTTACATTCCTACTACCATTGCAATTACTATTGGCAATTATCATCACAAAACGGCTGGTTCACTGCAGAACGTCGATTTCATCACAACCAGTGGAATAGAAGCTCGATATTTCGCCAGTTCCTTTACCTCATACACGTGCATGCCTTATATGACGTAAATGTCCGGTATACATCTTCGTGCTGCCTCCTCTTCCTGGAACCACAGCTCACAGTGTCTCTCCACTCACTTAACTCTGTAGTTGGGTGACGGAACCGTGAACAACCAGTATAAACTAGTGAAAATGCGTGAGCAAGCCGTAGCCTCTAGAGTTCCATAAAGCAATATACTCAGTAGGGAACTGCGGCTAATAATATTGGTTGCCAGGAGACAAAATTACTAAAAGTTCATTAACATTTTAAACATAGTGTCTAATGTTTAAGCTGGCAGACTTCATTGGGGAACCACAGAGCCTATTTGTCATACTCCAAACTGACAATACCTCACTGAATATTCATGTCAACAAAGATGATATTCTACCCGAACGACCAACTCCTTTCTCAGGGACGAGAAGGCAACACTTTTTCCATAACAGAACTTCCTCTGCCAATGACTTCTAGAAAAGAGACCTCCCAGTAATTTAGCTAAAGTCTCCATTGATTAGTGAACACTGTCACAATGCGATCTTAATTAAGGTTAGTTTAGCTGACGTAAATGGAATTTTTACAGCAAAAGAATTTAACTGCCGCTTTCAGACAATTGGGGAGCAGTTAGCTGGTGGGTCAGAATGAATAATAGAAGTAGACAGAAGGGCTTGGTCAGGAACTGCGACAGTGTGAAAGTGAAATGTTGGTAGAGTAACCAAAAGAGACTATATGTTTTAAAGGGAGGTATTGCAGTAAAACATATTCGTGTAAACATATGGATGATGAAACAGATGCAGATGGATAGAAAGGGAGGTAGAGAAACAGAAAGATAAAGAGACGGATGAACAGGTTGACACACAGGTCGATCGACAGAGAGACAGATATGCACAGTGGTAGGCGGATAGAAACAGGGTGAAAAAGACAGACAAGTAGGTAGATAGAAACAGGGTGAGAAAAACATGCAGGTAAACGGATAGAAACAAGGTGAGAAAAACAGGCAGGTAGGTAGATAGAGACAGGGTGAGAAAAACAGACAGGTAAGCGGATAGAAACAAGGTGAGAAAAACAGGCAGGTAGGTAGATAGAAACAGAGTGAGAAAGACAGGCAGGTAGCGGAAAGAAACAGGGTGAGAAAGACAGGCAGGTAGCGGATAGAAACAGGGTGAGAAAGACAGGCAGGTAGCGGATAGAAACAGGGTGAGAAAGACAGGCAGGTAGCGGATAGCAACAGGGTGAGAAAGACAGGCAGGTAGCGGATAGAAACAGGGTGAGACAGAAAGATAGATAGGTAGATAGAAAAAGGGTGAGAAAGACAGGCAGGTAGCGGATAGAAACAGGGTGAGAAAGACAGGCAGGTAGCGGATAGAAACAGGGTGAGAAAGACAGGCAGGTAGCGGATAGAAACAGGGTGAGAAAGACAGGCAGGTAGCGGATAGAAACAGGGTGAGACAGAAAGATAGATAGGTAGATAGAAAAAGGGTGAGAAAGACAGGCAGGTAGCGGATAAAAACAGGATGAGAAAGACAGGCAGGTAGCGGATAGAAACAGGGTGAGAAAGACAGGCAGGTAGCGGATAGAAACAGAGTGAGAAAGACAGACAGGTAGCGGATAGAAACAGAATGAGAAAGACAGGCAGGTAGCGGATAGAAACAGAGTGAGAAAGACAGGCAGGTAGCGGATAGAAACAGAGTGAGAAAGACAGGCAGGTAGCGGATAGAAACAGTGTGAGAAAGACAGGCAGGTAGCGGATAGAAACAGGGTGAGAAAGACAGGCAGGTAGCGGATAGAAACAGGGTGAGAAAGACAGGCAGGTAGCGGATAGAAACAGGGTGAGAAAGACAGGCAGGTAGCGGATAGAAACAGGGTGAGAAAGACAGGCAGGTAGCGGATAGAAACAGGGTGAGAAAGACAGGCAGGTAGCGGATAGAAACAGGGTGAGACAGAAAGATAGATAGGTAGATAGAAAAAGGGTGAGAAAGACAGGTAGGTAAGCGGACAGAAACAGGGTGAGAAAGACAAGCAGGTAGCGAATAGAAACAGGGTGAGAAAGACAGGCAGGTAGCGGATAGAAACAGGGTGAGACAGAAAGATAGATAGGTAGATAGAAAAAGGGTGAGAAAGACAGGTAGGTAAGCGGACAGAAATAGGGTGAGAAAGACAGGCAGGTAGCGGATAGAAACAGGGTGAGAAAGACAGGCAGGTAGCGGATAGAAACAGGGTGAGAAAGACAGGCAGGTAGCGGATAGAAACAGGGTGAGACAGAAAGATAGATAGGTAGATAGAAAAAGGGTGAGAAAGACAGGCAGGTAGCGGATAGAAACAGGGTGAGAAAGACAGGCAGGTAGCGGATAGAAACAGGGTGAGAAAGACAGGCAGGTAGCGGATAGAAATAGAGTGAGAAAGACAGGCAGGTAGCGGATAGAAACAGGGTGAGACAGAAAGATAGGTAGGTAGATAGAAAAAGGGTGAGAAAGACAGGTAGGTAAGCAGATAGAAATAGGGTGAGAAAAACAGGCAAGAAGGTAGATAGAAACAGGTTGAAAAAGAACGAACGAACGAACGAACTTTATTTTAAAAGGGTAACAAATTGGGCACGCAGGCCCGTCTGACATTCGGCCCTTTCAATCACTCATCTTTCATTCATCAAATGTGCATTTTACATTTACATAAGGAAAAAAACACATTGTCAAATGGATTTTGTAAGCATAAACAATTCATATTACGCATGATACATTCACATGGGGGAAAAAACCATTGTCGAATGAAAGTTGTAAACATAAACAGTGCATATTGCAATGTTGTGAGACACATCCCCCATCCACCATCACACCCCGCAGCCACCCACACATCCCGCAGCCACCCACCACACACCCCACACATACCTCCACGCACTTACACAGACTCGGGCAAACATACATGCCGCCACCCACCCACTGATCCCCCACCCACACACATTTCCCCACCCACACAAAGACAGACATGTAGGCGGATAGAAACAAGGTGAGAACGAACGAACGAACGAACAAACGAACGAAAATCTTTATTTTCAAAGGGTTAAGAATTGGGCACGCAGGCCCGTCTGACATTCTGCCCATCTTCTCTATTTCCTCTCATACATTCTTTCATTCAACATCTTTTATGAAGCAATTCTTTGACAACAAAAGAACAGTAAGCATTAAAACGCATGAAAAATAATCAATAATACATGACTCGTTGAGGCAATATTTAACATAGGCATCATAAATACCCAAGGTGGGTGTAACGTGCCACACATATGGGAATTTTTTTTTTTCTCCTGGCTAGTTGTCGTTTGAGATAATTTACCATTATTATTGTCTTTGTTGCTGTTTTTTTTTTTAAGGGGGCATGTAGTCTGTCCTGGGGTAGTGTTAAAACAGGTTGCGACTGTATGTATAATGATTGGTGGTGTCTTTGATTTCTTGTGGAAGATTATTCCACAACTGAGTAGCAGAGAAACAGGTAGAAAAGAAAAAGGGTGAGAAATAAGCTTGTTTTATATAAGTCTATCCTAGGTTTAGGGACATGAAGTATATTTAGTCGTTCGCTATGTCTTGCGTTATATTTAAACAATGGCCAAAGGTAGCTTGGGGCATTTTGAAATAGGATTTTGTGAGTTAGTTTAGCCTTATTAAAAAGTAGGCGTTTGTGGAGTGGCAGTAACTGGAGACGTTCATGTAGGTTAGAATTGTCTGTAAACTTCTCACCATTGATTAGACGCTCTGCTCTTTTCTGGAGTGAATAAAGGCGTTTTGTTATTGATTAGGAGCATCCATCCCAGAATGTGGAGCAATAATCAATATGTGTTTGTATGCGGGAAGTAAAGAATATCTTTCTTGTGTTTTCGTCGAGGAAGTTTTCAATTTTGGCAAGTTGGTATACTTTTTTCGCTATTTGTTTAACGAGAGCATGAACATGTGAGTTGAAGGTTAGATTTTGATCTATGATAACACCCAGTGCCTTGTGCTCGGTTACACTTTCTATAGGCGTGCTACCAATGTGCAGCTGAAGAGTTCTCTGCGAGCTTAGAGTGTGAAGTCTTTGCCTGGTTCCTATTAACATAGATTTCGTTTTAGAAATGTTAATTTGCATGCGGTTTGCATGACTCCAGTTAACTACACTATTTATTTCCTTACTGTTGCAAGGATAATTCTAGCACATTACGATCAATAGCGTTTGTATATACTGTGCAGTCGTCTGCAAATAGATCGCAGGACGATGACAGATATAAGGTAAGATCGACGGACGGACGGACGGGCGGGCGGGCGGGCGGGCGGAAGGACAGACGGACGGACGGACGGACGGACGGACGGACAGACAGACAGACAGACAGACAGACAGACAGACAGATAAATGGGTGGACGGGTGAATGAACAGGATAAACTGAAACACGGTCGAACTGATGAAAACAGACAGACAACAAACATATGGACATACAGACAAACGTATAGACAAACCGATAATGGGCAGATGTCTGGATGAATGGAAGGACGAAGAAACGGAAGGATGAACAAACAAACAGATGGACAGACATGCAGACCAAACAAACAGACGAAAGAACGGACTGTTGGACGGCCAGACAGATAGACAGAATAACACACAGATAGACAGAGCGACAGCCATAAGGATGGACAGCCTGATGAACAGAAAGCTAGACAGGCAGACAGACTAACAGATAGAAACACAGACAGACAAACTGACGTATACATACATGAAGACAGACAACCTATAAAGATCATACAGACGGAAAAGACCCACGGATAGTCAGAAAGACGAAACAATCCGATACCACGACTAAAATTCGGACGAATCATTCTGTCTCATCTTTATGGTCCTGCCTTCTAGAAAAGGACTCGGCTGTTTGACTGCTAATCCCATCACCGGGCATACAATTTTAATGATGTGTGGGAACCGAGAACATAATTATGCCCAGGCCTGATTAAACTTGCTCTCTTGTAGCCTTGCATTGAGGTCAAGTCTTTTGTGGAGGGAAAACATCACAATGTCGTGGTATTGGTTGTGTGTTCAACAACGTGAGAGCAACTTAAACACGCCACAAACTGCATGTTCACAACGGTTGCACTCTTGTGGTCTGCGGGAACAATATTCTGCTTAAGACGTGGATGGCAAGGGAAAACTATGTGCAAAAGACAACAGTGGTTAATTTCATGACTTTATTCGAAATTTGCATGCATGTGGTCTGCGGAAGCAATCTTCTGCCGGATCTATGGAAGGCAAGGGAAAGCTAATGTGCAAACGATAGCAGTGGTTAATTTCATATTTTATTCTAAAGTTGCACACTTGGAGGAGCGGCTGGCCGAGTGGCTAGAACGCCGGACTTTCATTTGGGAGACCCGGGTTCGATCCCTAGGTAAGGTGTGGGATTTTTGTCTGTCGGGGGCAAAAAGAAAATCCTAACCTGCACAGTTCGCGGCGACTGCACTAGCCAGTTCCTCAGACTCAAAGATCCCTCTGCCATACACCGCAAAGTACAATATTGACAGTAAATGACAGTTGCACACTTGTCGTTTGCGGAACAATCTTCTACCCGATCTATGGAAGGCAAGGGAAAGTTATCTGCAAACGACAGAAGAGAGTAATTTCATATTTTTATTCTATACCAAGCCAGTCAGCGTGGTTGTAGTAACACTTTCAAGCTGGTTTTTGTAACATTAGTGAGCGCTAGCGAAGTTGATGGAGATTTGCGCTAATAATGTCTTGAGGACAGTCGGATAATAGTCCGACGTTTACGCTCGACGTCTGTTAAGTGAGAAGAAGATTAGCCATCTATTCCTTCGCGTATTCAGACTTACAATATGTGATGCGCTATAACATAAGAGACCCTTAACAAGGAACTGCTTCATCATAATTGTTTCAAAGTTTCATATGCTGTCTCCAAATGTTTCTATTTCAAATCGTACCTTCTTTGCATAACGTTACGATCAACCTTGTGTTGAATAAATGAGCAATGTTGCGTTCAGTAGCTTGCCATTGATGTCTCAACGAGAAGTCAGCGTTGAAACCCAAGTGAACCGTGAGTAGAATGGACCCACAATTCCGCTGTTAATACAAAGGTGTGTGTAATGTAGAATAAACATGCTTGGGACCTTTACACTTTGAACTCCAGGGGCTTTCCATCTGGGAGGGGAGGAAGGAATAACGACCACAGTAAAATCAGGACAGTATTACTTTAACACAGAAGCCACAAATACAAGTTTTATCATCATCATGTGCCGTGCCGATAAGCTTGGGCGGTCATGTTTCGCAATCTTACATGATCACGAGAGTCGTGAATCAGCTATGTGTTCTTGTCCCGACCATGTCATGTGGTCAAGCCATCCTGATATTTACTTCTCTGAATTCCAAGAACGAGATACCGATTCACTTGTTTAACAAGATAGTTGTACCGATTCACTTGTTTAACGAGATAGGTGTAACGATTCACTTGTTTAAGAATTTAGGACGTTAGACTTGGGCGCTCCAATTTTAAAAATCCTCTTTAATGGGAGTTCGAAACCTTAACCATCGGGCTGGCAAGCAAAAGACGAACCACTACGCTTCTCCACTCCCACAGTGTACAGTGCTGTGACACAAATAATTATGACTACGCTATTTAGTTTGATGTTAATTCCCCTCAAAACAGCGAAACACGTCCTGAACTCATTAACCTAATAGAATTCCGCTCCAATGCTAAATATTTATAGACGTAATCATGCAAACAAATGCCGGCATGTTGATGCCTTTTATCCGCGTTAATTCAGGGCGTTTTTATCTGATGCCTTTTATCCATGTTAATTCCGCGAGTTTTTAATCTAACATGGATAAAATAAAATAACAATCCATAGCGTTGTATAGCGGGGATGTTGGCGTCATCATCATCATCATCATGATCTTCTACTTCTGTCGTCAAGCTTCGTGCGGAGGAATAGTTGATATTCCATCGCCCGATGGGTGACACTGGATAGTGTCATTCCGTGTTGGTTGCACACTGTCTATGATGTCGTCATTCCATTTTCTTCTTGGGAGTCCTCTTGCTCACGTAGCAGATCTTTTTCTTCTTTTTTTTGATGTAGGGCCAGTGCTGGTAGCTGATGGTGTTGCATTCCAACAAGATGGCCGAACCATTTCATCTTATTGTATAGCGCTGACAATGGCATGAGCGACGACGGATTCGGTTTCGATTTGTGGGCTCTTCACTAGCTACGGGAGGGAAATACTGCCATTAATTCCTCAATGCACTCAGGACTGGACAATATGATTGTGGTTGCACATCATCGACCCAGTACAGGTACTTTTTTCGCAAGAGGACTTTATTTTCGCAGCACTCGAAACATCTTTCTAATATACATCTGTAATTGTGTGGATTGATGTAGCGATGTTTAGTCTGAAATGATGTAGCGATAGATACAGTGGTTAGAGTGAAGTAATGTAGCAAGAGATACATAGATTGAGTGTTAAGTGGTGTAGCGAGAGTTACATAGTTTAATAGAAAGTTATGTAGCGAAGAATACATAGATTGAGAGAGAAGTTTTGTAGCGAGAGATAATGATTTGATAGGAAGATATGTAGCGAAAGATACACAGATTGAGTGTGAAGTGATGTAGCGAGAGAAACTTAGGTTTATTGTGAACTGATGTAGCGATAGATACATATGTTTATTGCGAAGTGAATTAGCGAGGGATAGATGGTTTAATAGGAAGTGACGTAGCGAGATATACATAGATTGAGTGTGAAGTGATGTAGCGAAAGATACATGGTCTAGTAGCAAGTGATGTAGCGACTGATACGTAGTCCGGTTTGAGGTGATGTAGCTAAATATACATGGCATAGTAGGAAGTGATGTAGCGACAGATACATGGTCTAGTAGCAAGTGATGTAGCAAAAGATATATAGTCCAGTAGGAAGTGGTGTAGCGAAAGATACATGGTCCAGTAGGAAGTGATGTAGCGAAAGATACTAAGATTTCAGACTGCAAACGATGTAAAGGATCTTTCTTCAGGGCTTAAGATATATAACGTGTATGGCGCTCGCCGCACATTTGTCTAGACTAGAGATATAGGATGTGGTAAATGTGACCTTTGACGCCTTTACTTCCAAGAACAGTTTCTGGTACCATCATAGCCGGCACTGTGGCGAAGGAGTTTGGAACTCCATTCACAATCCCGCACACCATGTTCGAAATACAGCTGCGGCACATTTTGAAACAGACTACCTTGCGCTGGTTTTCATACAATGGTATAAGTGCCAATTATTCAGAAAGCAATGGCAAACTACTCAGCGTCCGAAGAAATTAATGACAGAAAAAATATCCTGGGGTTGACAGCCGTGTCCTGTAAAGGATGTGCAATTAACTTTGTCTTTGATGAATAAACGGGCAGGTGATTTTTCATCCTGAATTCAATATGTTTTTATTTAGTGGGGACTATGGATGCAGTTATACTTCTTCATAGCACTAAGCCAGGGCTGAATTGTAGAGACCATGTGTTGCCCATGCAGCGTGATCCCTCTTTAGGCCTGAATATTTTACTCCGGAGAAAAGGTAACACCCGTGCATCTCATACGAGACCAGCTGCAGTAGCTGTCGGATCAACAAACCAATGCCCTTACTCTCCGCCTGTTTGAACTTCGATCCTAGATCAGTTGCCGACCAAGGCTTAGGGCCTGTTCTAGCCTGCAATAACATTTAGTCGTTAGGTTGCATTTCCTAGCCCCAGTATATGAGTTGTACCCTCCCAGTTGCACTCCTCCGCCCCATTGGCACAATGTGCGTTGCCGGGATGTTGAACGCCGCTCAGCATACGGTGCTAAGATAAGGCAGGTAGTCTACTGTTATACGGTAGATCAGTCATATCTGGCTAACAACTGCCATTATGACGTTTTCTGTTTAAATCTATCATCAGCAGCGGCCTCATTGGCAGTCTTGTCCAATTCCAGCTTCCATGAAATTTTTAGCATGTGCGATATGCACACAAATCTTCCTAGTTTTTTTTTTTTTTTTTTTTTTCGCACTTATATGACATGGCTAGATGATCGATTCATCATCATTATCAACTGCTTTACCGACTGGCATGTTATGTTTGGCTGTCCAAGGAATGCTTGCTTGCGTTCGCTGGCTGTGAACTCCAATGCGAAGTCCTGTATGTCGGATGAAGACATCCTATTGTCCAACATCAGTTGTTTATCATACCTCACTGAGGTTTGCGTGAGTATCCGTTGTCCAATGTCTGGCTTATTGGTGTGCAGACTGGTTGTTCCTCGCCGTGCAGGCAGATACTCTCCGACTTCGGAAGAATCAGCGATCCTACTATGTTAGCCAGGACCCCGAAGGGACCTGTTGCCCAAGATGCACGACTAGGGCGTGTTAGTAGGTCTTGGCCAGTATAGAACCTGGCCCTAGTGATTAGGAAACACCTATGCGTCCCATCCAAGGAATGTTCAATATTCTTCTGAACACCAGATCTCTTAGGCTTTTCAGGATTTGTTCCCCACTTTTGTTTTTACTCATTGTTCAGGATGTAGTATCCGTGGCCAAGTGGTCACGCTACCTGCCTCGTGCTTCGAAAATTGTGGATTTGATTCCGGGCTACGTCATTCACGAGTTCACGAGTGCAATTTTCTCGGATACTCCTCGGGGTCCTCACTGGAGCTTTGATGACGGCTTTCGACTGGCTGCCATACTGAAAGACAACGAGCAATATTGGATAACACCCTGTGCAATGAAGTTGATCTTTTCGCCTTTTAGAACTTTTCCGTTTATTATTGTTTGTCCAGCATTCGTATCCGTATTTAGGGTATTTTATAGCGATAGCTGCCACACCAACTCCTCTCAATGGCCACAGCCTGTTTAGGTTTCCCATACAAGGTATGAGTGCCGGTCATTCAGAGAGCAATGACAAACAACTGAACGTAAACTTGCCAAGAAATCACGAACAACCAAAAAATACTGGGATTAGCTGCGACATCCTGTAAAAGGATATACAACTAACTAACTAGTGCTTCTTCTACTTCTTGAGCGCCAAACAATAAATGCGTGTTTATTTATAAACTGTCTTAGTGGCCTCCAAGGGTTCCCCATTTCATATTTCTGTGTAGACCTGTCATAGCTTCCTTACCTACATGAGTGGCACCTTGCAGTCTTGACAGACCAAAGTATGTGGATTGGAATTTGGCCAAAGTTCCATCCCACAATGCCTGGGCAGAGCTTCAGAGAACATGTGGTGCCCAAACGACATGTTCCCTCTCTCGGCCTTGCCTTGTTTGATCCAGAGGAATGGATAACCAGTACGTCTGGAACAAGGTAGGCTGCAGACGCTGGCGGCTCAGCGTCAAACCTCCAAACCTCGCCCCTCCCCCCCCCCCCCACGAGCAGGAGGTGAGCGGTGGCCAGACCAATAAACCTTTGGGACTTGACTTAGCTTACCTACATAACCCTTGTATATTTGCTACAACCATCAGGTCATTACTCACGGACAGACTCCTTGCTACGACTTAGAGGCATTTAAAGTATACTCATTACAACGACGCACGAGCCGAGTTTTCCACCGCTCAAAGTTATATCTCACATCGTTTTGTCATTCTTCACCATATGTATAATCACCCGGGGACGAACGCGCACATACCTCACACGCCACAGCGATAATGTACTTGTCGGCAGATGTGAAGTTCCAGTGCCGAGCTTGCACACCCCGCTAGTAGAAGGTTTGTAGAGGGCAAGCAAGGTCTGCAGCATCTATTTACACCAACTTCAATTTTGGAAAACATGTTCCGGACCCCTTCAATCATGGAACTCTCCATTGGTTTTATGTTGGATCCTTATGGTGTTTTTCTACTTGCAGAGATAGGGTTGCGTATTTTGCTACCTGGAGTGTATGCGTTTTCTATTTTTGTGTGAATGCCATTGCACACAGGTTTCTTCTTCTTCTTCGTTGCGTTCATCCGGAGTGTTTTTTTTTTCAGATGTGATTGCGGTTTGTCTGTTATGCGCCCTTGGGCCGAAACCCGTAGGCCAACACATCCGACGATAGCGTGCTTTTTTGACCAGGTAGCATTCCTGGGAGACTCACTTTTGTGGTGCCATCTACAACCCAGCTGGCCAAGTTGGAACGGTCGAAGACAACGGTCATCCCTCAAAGGAAGGCAGGGACAGTCCATAGCATTTTCCGCCATCCAAGGTTGCTTCCATATTTGCAGGGCCGACACATAGCGCCCTGGTCCTGGGCTCACCGAGGGAATCGTCACGTCCTGCTCATGGCTGCTTTAAATCCTCACTTCAATATATTGGGCGTTCCTTCACCACGGGCCGCTCCCGCACAAACCAGGCCAGTCTGCAGACGGTATCCACTCAGCGAGTTTTCGGTTCGGACATGTGCTTGTCTCTGTGCCCTTCAGAGCTGTTCCAGGCACGAAGGACATTAGGAGAACTACCTAGTCAGAGCTGTTCTGAGCAAGAGCGGCATTCGGAAACAAGGTAGACTTTCCTAGCACGAGGGAAGACTAGTTAGAGCTTTTCCGGTCACGAAAGACATTTCACTCGGACGTAGTTGCGTAGTGCCATTTTTATTTTGCCGCCCGTAGGCTGACACTTCCGGCTTCAGCGGGCATTTTTAATGAGGTTAGCCTTCCTCAGGTTCGAGACAAGTTAGACTCTTATTTCGACTTCCACACAGCAAGCTTTTCCTTTGGTCTGCCACGTAATGGATTCGCAAGCCAGGCGTTCCATTTCGTGTCATCGAGACAATTTTCCACCTTTGACTACACTCACTCCATGAGTACGGTTAAAGACTTCCATCGGAACGTGCGACCGAGGTGTTGTTCCACCTTTTAGTACTCGCTCACGAGGTAGGCTACATGTGCTGCCGGCTCAGCACCTTACCTCCGTACAGCAGTGAGCGAGAAACGGCCAGGCCCTCTCATCCGGGGATCCCTCATATCCCCCAGCTGAGAGCCTTCGGACAAGTATCTGAACTGGGCATGTAGCGTGCCCAGTATCTCACCTCCATTTATCGGTGGAGGCGTTTGTGTAAGTATCTGGACCAAGATTGTGGCTTCGTGCGCCGGAGCTTAAATTTTGACTGCTATCCTCAGTCTACCTGCAGAGCAGCAGGTTGTGTCTCTCTTAGTCTGGTCCCTATCCCATATGCTGTCCGATATGTAGTTCTTCATCCATCGGCAAGCACATGGGGTCGATGGGACACGCAAGCTCCCCCACCACGGCAAGGTGGAGACACATCGGGGGAGGCAAACAGGTTTCGAATTTACTTAACCCTAGAGAAATACTATCATGGAGGAAATTGGAGAGAAAGTGGTAGTCACAGGCGCAGGAACTCCAATAACCCCTCCCCACGTGGCATAACAGCATCCGTGGAAGACAAAAACAACTACAGCAACAGTAACAACAACAAGTGATTGCGAAATTGTCTATGACTCACATCCATATTGCCACAGAAACTATACGTGCTCCCAAAAATGTTGCTTTAACTTGCCTTCCTGTGTGCGGCCATAGGTTCTTAAAAATGTTTAATCTCTGCATTACTATTGCCAGCCTGCATTGCTTTGGGTATGGAGATCAACAAATAGTCCTATTGCCCGGAGATACCGTAGACAGAAGATTCAACCCGTATTAAAAGGTCGACTCAAATAAACCTTGCCGCCGGGAGCCAGGGCGTTAAGACATTTGAACATCCAGTCACGTTTTCAATAATTTCTGCCGGACGGAGTCCCAGCCACAAACGACAGCGCGCGGTATTTTCGCCAGTGGCAGGGAAATTAATGGCACAGCGCGGGCTGTTTTTGTACCGGGTCGGCCCCGAGAAACCTTGGCATGCCAGCATACAGGTGGTTCTTCCACTAGTGTCCTTAACAATCCGCTGACAAGGTAGCCAGGCCGTTTAAGATAGTTTAGGGAGTTCGTCTTTGCTGGGGAATTTCTGCAAGAAGACGGATGTACAATAGTAGGCGTTGTCGCCAAGTGGGGGTAATGTGCTAGGAAATGTAAGTTGCTATTGCGTTTGTGACAACTTTTGCGAGGATTGCGTGTGGAAGGGGGATCACTCGCGGCCTGTCGCAGACCTGTTGGTTGCTTCGGTACACAGCAGTTACAGCAGATAAATGTTTCCCCTCTTGTGTACAGTAAACATACTTTATGAACTTCAGTCATCCCCATGTGTAATTATTCAATATTTTCACGGATGTGTTATCTGACTACGAATATTTAAATCGCTTAATTGGATTT
>JACEFZ010024706.1:77500-87500 GCA_014155875.1 Cepaea nemoralis | reverse complement strand
CTCAAAATCCTGGACATTAGTAAACATTCAAAAAATATCCAGAAGCCTTGGAGATGTGGTTTTCAGATAAATGCTAAAAATTTAGTTGGACAGCCAAAATGAGCAATCGTGATGTTTTAACGGAAGCTGAGTTGCAAAGACAACTTATCACAAACATCAGAAAGAGACAGTCCTCGTTTTTTTTGGGCCACATTACGAGGCAACAAAAACTGGAACATGTTGTGACAACCGGAAAGATTTGCGGAAAGAGAGATAGAGGAAGACGGTGTGAAAAGAGTATTGGTAATCTTGTGTCATGGCACTGATGGGAGTCAACACACGAACTGATCCATGACGTCGGAGATCGTGATTTGTGGAGAGGCATGATCGCCTACGCCAGCCGGCAAGGCTCTGGACGATGATGATGATGATGATGATGATGATGATGATGATGATGATGATGATGATGTTTGATGATGATGATGATGATGATGATGTAGAATGTTAGTATGTGTCTTCTTGGCCTACAACATTCTAAGAATGTGTTTCCAACAGTAGGGTCATAATCTTCGATAGGAATAAATGAATGTTGCAAGTTCTTTGCGGAACGTGATCAATCATCATCAATCTCACGTTGCTTTTCTGGGAAATGTAACGTTCAGTAGATTGCCATTGATTTCTGAACGAGAAGTCAACGTTTAATTCCAAATTAATGCCGATGTAGGGACTATCAAGTGCTGTGCCAGCTGGCGTAGGCGTTCATGATTCTCCACATATCTCGGTCTTTGGTGTTCTGGATGAATTCTGTTGATGATATTCCTCCATGCCACCGTCTCAATCCATACAGCATTATTTCTCTTGGTCTGCCTCTGCCTCCCTTCCTCTCGATCTTTCTAGTCGTCACGATGTTCTCCGATGCCTCTCTTCTTGCTATATGACCCAAGAAAGATGTTTATATCTTTCTTATTGTTATATATAATGTTCTAGTTTCGTTAGCCTCTTTCATGCAATCGTCGTTAGTTATTCTACCATCCAAGGGAAATTTGCAACATTCGTCTCAGGAACCAAATATCTGTTGCTTCCAAGTTATTTTCCCAGTTTGTTCTTTTCATTTTAAAAGTTTACTGCCACACTAAAAAGTTAGTTGCAAGCGTTACGAACGTAGCAGTCACCCCCGCGTTTTTGGCTGTTCGTGATTCCGGGGGAAGTTTACGTTCAGTAGTTTTTCCCTTGTTTCTGAAAGAACATCCCTACCTTTCATAAAAACCAAAACAGCTGTGTTTCGAACGCGGATGGGATTCCTGCGTCAGTAACTTCTTCGCCACGGGGCGTGTACAATAACACATTCTATATAGCATTTCAGCACTCTCTTTTTTACTTTAAAAATAGTGATTTATTGCATAAATACTTTTCTTTTTTCTGAAATGCAAATATTCTGCTTTTAATCTGTTTTCGCACCTTTTATCTAAAATTATAATCCCCTAGGTATTTAAAAATTTTTATTTTTTTTTTTGTATCACAATTTGATATCAAAATTTTTACTTTTTCTTGAGATCAAGGAAAGTCCTGTCTTTGCCTCTCCGGACTACAATGTCCAACAATTGTTGTGGGTTTTTCTGCTTACCGCCACCAAAATTTTTGTCATCTACAAAAAAGAAAAGTTTTTAAATTTGGTTTCTTTTTTTTTATAAACTCCGGAAAAATAATTTTTCCCGGCTTTCTCTTTTTTTTTTCCCTTTTTTCCTCTTTTGTTTTTTTTTTTTAACCACGTGGCATGGTCGAGACAGGAACACTGAGCTGATCCACGAGTCTTCTGATCGAGTGAGTTTGGCGAAACATGGCCGCCCACGCAATAAAACCCCAGCACTTCTTGGCTGTTTGTGCCGTACAAAACAAGTTTGCGCTCAGTAGTTTGCCATTGTTTTCTGAACGACCGAAAGCTCAGGTCATTCTTACAAATCAACACGAAGCGGACTGCTTCCAAATGGCCTGCGGCTGATTTTAAAAGCGTGATGCTGATTGTGAGAACTTTGGCCACAAAGGCCTGTGTGAAATAAAGAGTTAAAGCCACATCTTTGTGACAAAAAGGGAGATAAGTCCTGCCTGAGATTAAAATCGGTGAATTCTGGAATAATTAGGCTCATGAACATATGGCATGTAAATTTGTCTCATCATTTTGTAGCATGTTTTTTGTCTCATCATCTTGTGGCAAGTTCTTTGTCTCACCATCATCATACATCAGACACTTTGTCTTTCATTTTGTAACATGTTCTTTGTCTCACCATCTTGTAGCAGTTTCTTTGTCTCAACAACATCAGATGCTTTGTCTCTTTATCATCATCATCATCATCATCATCATCATCATCATCATCATCTCATCACCCATCATCATCATCATCATCATCATACAGCAGGTCTTTTGTCTAACCATCATCATCGTGTAGATGATTTTTTTGTCTCCTCTCCATCATCATCATCATTCACAGATAATTTGTCTCAACATCATTATCATCATCATCATCATCACAATCTTCATCATCATCATGCAAAAGGCATTTTCTCACATCATCATCGAGCAGGTTCATCATCATCATCATCATCATCATCATCATCATCACCCATCATCATCATCATCATCATCATCATCATCATCATCATCATCATCATCATCATCATCATCATCATCATCTCATCATCAACATCATCATCATAAATAAACATCATCATCAGCATCATCATCATCAGCATCATCACCATCATCGAACAGGTTCTTTGTCACGTCATCATAAAGCAGGTTTTTTGTGACATCATCATAATCATTTTAAACAGGTCCCTATCTAAATCATCATCATCAGGGAAAAAGGGTTTTGCCTCATCATGTAACAGGTTCTTTGTCACATCATCATGGAGCAGGTTGACTCTTTGGTAATAGGTTTTTTGCCCACATCCTCATCATCATCATCTTCATCATCATCATCACCCTCATCATCATCATCATAATCATCATCATCATCACCCATCATCATCATCATCATCATCATGGAACAGGTTGCCTCATCATGTAATAGGTTCTTTGTCACATCATCATCATCATCATCATCATCATCATAAACCATCGTCATCACATCATCATCACATCATCATCATCATCATCATCATCATCATCATCATCATCATCATCATCATCATCATCATCATGTAGCAGGTTGCCTCATCATGTAACAGGTTCTTTGTCATATCATCATGTGCCGGTTGCCTCATCATGTAATAGGTTCTTTGTCACATCACATCATCATCATCATCATCCCCCCCCCCCATCTCATCATCATCATCATCATCATCATCATCATCATCTTTGGAAACAGGTTGCCTCATCATGTAACAGGTTTTTTTGTCACATCATCATGGAACAGGTTCCCTCATCATGTACAGGTTCTTTGTCATATCATCATGGAGCGGGGTTGCCTCATCATATAATAGGTTCTTTGTCACATCATCATCATCATGTAACGGGTTTCTTTTGTGACATCATCATCATCACCCTCATCATCATTCATCATCATCATCATCATGGAACAAGGTGCCTCATCATGTAACAGGTTCTTTGTCAGATCATCATCGCCCTCATCATTATGGAACAGGTTGCCTCATCATGTTCCCTGTCTTTGTCACATCATCATGGAGCAGGTTGCCTCATCATGTAATGGGTTTTTCTTTGTCACATCATCATCATCATCATCATCATCATCATCATCATGGAACAGGTTGCCTCATCATTTTAACAGGTTCTTTGTCACATCATCATCATCATCATCATCATGATCATCATGATAATCATGATCATCATGATCATCATCATCATCATCATCATCATCATCATCATCATCATCATCATCATCATCATTTTCATCATCATCATCATCATAAATCATCCTCATCATCATCATCATGTAGCGGGTTTTGCCTCATCATGTAAAAGGTTCTTTGTCATATCATCATGTAGCCGGTTGCCTCATCATGTAATAGGTTCTTTGTCACATCATCATCGTCATCATCATCATGGAACAGGTTGCCTCATCATTTTAAAGGGTTCTTTGTCATATCAACATGGAGCGGGTTGCCTCATAAATAATAGGTTCTTTGTCCCCTTCATCATCATCATCATCGCCCATCATCATCATCATCATCGTCATCATCATCATCATCACATCATCATCATTATCATCATCATCATCATCATCATCATGGAACAGGTTGTCTCATCATGTAACAGGTTCTTTGTCACATCATCATGGAGCAGGTTGTCTCATCATGTAATAGGTTCTTTGTCACATTATCATCGTCATGATCATCATGGAACAGGTTGCCTCATCATGTAACAGGTTCTTTGTCACATTATCATGGAGCAGGTTGCCTCATCATGTAATAGGTTCTTTGTCACATCATCATCATCATCATCATCATCCATCATCATCATCATCATCATCATCATCATCATCATTCATCATCATCATCATCATCCCCCGTCATCATCATCATCATCATGGAACATGTTGCTTCATCATGTAACAGGTTCTTTGTCACATAAATCATCATCATCACCCTCATCATAAAATACCCTAATCATCATTCATCACCCATCATTTTAAATCATCTTCAACATCATCATCATGGAACGGTTTTGCCTCATCATGTAACAGGTTTTTTGTCACATTATCATGGAGCAGTTTGCATCATCATGTAATGGGTTTCTTTGTCAAAAGCCTCATCACATCATCATCATCCCATCTCATCATCATCATCATCATCTCATCATCATCATCATCATCATGGAACAGGTTGCCTCATCAATGTAACAAATTCTTTGACACATCATGGGGGCAGGTTGCCTCATCGTGTAATAGGTTCTTTGTCACATCATCATCGCATAATCATGGAACAGGTTCCCTCTTCATGTAACAGTTCTTTGTCCCCTCATCATGGAGCAGGTTGCCTCATCATGTAATAGTTCTTTGTCCCCCTCATCATCATCATCATGGAACAGGTTGCCTCATCATGTAATGGGGTTCTTTTGTCATATCATCGTCATCATCATCACGGAACAGGTTGCCTCATAATGTAACAGGTTTTTGTCCCCTTATCATGAGCATTTTCCCTTTTATTATGTAATAGGTTCTTTGTCACATCATCATCACCCTCATCATCTCATCATAATCATCATCCATCATCATCATCATCTCATCACCCATCATCATCATCATCATCATCATCATCATCATCATCATCTTTATCTTTTCATCATCATCATCATCACCCTCATGGAACAGGTTGCCTCATCATGTAAAAAGGTTCGTTGTCACATTATCATTGAGCATTTTGCATCTTTCTGAATAGGTTCTTTGTCACAGCCTCTCTCACTTTCATCATTATCATCATCATCATTATCATCATCATCATCATCATCATCATCATCATCATCATCATCATCATCATCATCATCATCATCATGTAACGGGTTTTGGCCTCATCATGTACAGGTTCTTTGACACATCTCATGGAGCAGGTTGCCTCATCATGTAATAGGTTCTTTGTCACATCATCATCATCATCATCCCCATCATCATCATCATCTCTCACCCATCATGGGGGAAGGTTGCCTCATCATGTAACGGGTTCTTTGACACATCATAATGGAGCAAGTTCCCTCATCATGTAATAGGATCTTTGTACATCACAATCACCCTCATCATCGTCATCAGGGAACAGGTAGCCTCATCATGTAATAGGTTCTTTGTCACATATCATCATCATCATGGAACAGGTTGCCTCATCATGTAACATGTTCTTTGTCACATCATCATGGAGCAGGTGCCTCATAATGTAATAGGTTCATTGTCACATCATCATCATCATCATCATCATCATCATCAGGGAAACCCGGTTGCCTCATAGTAACAGGTTCTTTGTCACTTTCATCATCGTCATACATTATGGAACAGGTTGCCTCATCATGTTACTTTTTCTTTGTCCCATATCATGGAGCAGGTTGCCTCATCATGTAATAGGTTCCTTGTCACATCATCATCATCATCATCATCATGGAACAGGTTGCCTCATCATGTAACAGGTTCTTTGTCACATCATCATCATCATGATCATCATGATCATCATGATCATGATCATGATCATGATCATCATCATCATCATCATCATCATCATCATCATCATCACCCTCATCATCATCATCATCATCACCCTCATGTAGCAGGTTGCCTCACCCATGTAACAGGTTCTTTGTCATATCATCATGTAGCCGGTTGCCTCATCATGTAATGGGTTTCTTTGTCACATCATCATCATCATCATCATCATCATCATCATCATCATCATCATGGAACAGGTTGCCTCATCATGTAACAGGTTTTTTGCCCCATCATCATCGTCATCATCATCATGGAACAGGTTGCCTCATCATTTTACGGGTTTCTTTGTCATATCAACATGGAGCAGGTTGCCTCATCATATAATAGGTTCTTTGTCACATCATCATCATCATCATCGCATCATATCATCACCATCGTCATCATCATCATCATCATCATCATCATCATCACCCATCATCATCAGGAACGGTTGTCTCATCATGTAACAGGTTCTTTGTCACATCATCATGGACCCGGTTGTCTCATCATGTAATAGGTTTTTTGTCACATTATCATCGTCATGATCATCATGGAACAGGTTGCCTCATCATGTAACGGGTTTCTTTGTCACATTATCATGGAGCGGGTTCCTCATCATGTAATAGGTTTTTTGCCCACATCATCATCATCATCATCATCATCATCATCATCATCATCATCACATCATCATCATCATGGAACATGTTGCTTCATCAGGGAACGGGGTTCTTTGTCACATCATCATCATCTTTCCCCATCATCATCATCATCACCCTCATAAATCATCATCATCATCATCATCATCATCTTCAACATCATCATCAGGGAACGGGGTTGCCTCATCATGAAACAGGTTCTTTGTCACATTATCATGGAGCATTTGCATCATCATGAAATAGGTTCTTTGCCCACAGCCTCATCATCATTATCATTCATCATCATCATCATTCATCATCGTCATCATCATCATCATCATCATCATCATCATCATCATCATCATCATTATCATCATCCTAATGGAGCAGGTTGCCTCATCATGTAATAGTCTCTTTGTCACATCATCATCGTCATCATCATCATGGAACAAGTTGCCTCATCATGTAACAGGTTCTTTGTCACATCATCATGGAGCAGGTTGCCTCATGATGTAATATGTTCTTTGTCACATCATCATCGTCATCATCATCATGGAACAGGTTGCCTCATCATGTAACAGGTTCTTTGTCACATCATCATGTAGCAGGTTGCCTCATCATGTAACATGTTCTTTGTCACATCATCATGGAGCAGGTTGCCTCATCATGTAACAGGTTCTTTGTCATATCATCATCATCATCATCATCATCATCATCATCATCATCATTATCATCATCATGGAACAGGTTGCCTCATCATGTAACAGGTTCTTTGTCACATCATCATGGAGCAGTTTGCCTCATCATGTAATAGGTTCTTTGTCACATCCTCATCATCATCAGCATCATCATGGAACAGGTTGCCTTATCACGTAACAGGTTCTTTGTCACATCATCATGGAGCAGGTTGCCTCATCATGTAATAGGTTCTTTGTCACATCATCATCATCATCATGGAACAGGTTGCCTTATCATGTAATAGGTTCTTTGTCACATCATCATCATTATGGATCAGGTTGCCTCATCATGTAACAGGTTCTTTGTCACATCATCATGGAGCAGGTTGCCTCATCATGTAATAGGTTCATTGTCACATCATCATCATCATCATCATCATCATCATCATCATCATCATCATCATCATAATCATGCAGCAGTTCATTTGTTGAACTTCGCTCTCAATATGACCCTCTTGAATGTGTCTCAGCGCCATGCCAATTCTCTTATATCACCCACCCTCATGCCACATGTATCCGCAATACCTGTGGCCATCTTTGTGCTCGCCGACCGCTTCTCTTGTCACAGGAAACAATGGCTTACTTCACTGTTCTTTCCAAACCATCGCGACGTTTAATCTGTCAAGGTAGTCCAGCTTCCAAAAAGAGTGTTTGCGTGTTACACTGAGCCAGTTGTAACATACGACTTCGAGTCCTGGACAATTAGTAAACAGGCGAAAAATATCCATGCAAGCCTTGGAGATGTGGTTTTATAGATGAATGCTGAAAATTAGTTGGACAGCCAAAATGAGAAATCGGGATGTTTTAACGGAAGCTGAGTCGCAAAGACAACTTATCACAAACATCAGGAAGAGACAGTCCTCGTTATTTGGCCACGTTATGAGAAGACAAAAACTGGAACATGTTGTGACAACCGGAAAGATTTGCGGAAAGAGAGATAGAGGAAGACAGTGTGAAAAGAGTATTGATAATCTTGCGTCATGGCACGGATGGGAGTCAACACACGAATTGATCCATGACGTCGGATATCGTGATTTGTGGAGAGGCATGATCGTCTACGCCAGCCGGCAAGGCACTGGATGATGATGATGATGATGATGATGATGATGATGATAATGATGACGACGACGATGATGATGATGATGATGATGATGATGATGATGATGATGATGATGATGATGATGATGATGATGATGTAGAATGTTAGTATTTGTCTTCTTGGCCTACAACATTCTAAGAATGTGTTTCCAACAGTACGGTCATAATCTTCGACAGGAATAAATGAATGTTGCAAGTTCTTCGCGGAACGTGATTAATCTCACGTTGTTTTTCTTTTAAATGTAACGTTCAGTAGATTGCCATTGATTTCTGAACGAGAAGTCAACGTTTAATTCCAAATCAATGCCGATGTAGGGACTTTCAAGTGCTGTGCCAGCTGGCGTAGGCTTTCATGACTCTCCACAGATCTCGGTCTTTGGTGTTCTGGATCAACTCTGCTGCTGATATTCCTCCATGCCACGTCTCAATCCATATAGCATTATTTCTCTTGGTCTGCCTCTGCCTCTCTTCTCCTCGATCTTTCCAGTTGTCACGATGTTCTCCAATGCCTCTCTTCTTGCTATATGACCCAAGAAAGATGTTTATATCTTTTCATAATGTTGTATATAATGTTCTAGTTTCGTTAGCCTCTTTCATGTAATCTTCGTTAGTTACTCTAGCAGTCCAAGGAATTCGCAAAATTCGTCTCAGGAACCAAATATCTGTTGCTTCCAAGTTATTCCTATTTTGTTCATTTACATTTCAATATTTACTGCCATACAATAAAAAGTTAGTTGCAAAGGGTTTACGAACGTAGCAGTCAACCCCAGCAGTTTTTGGCTATTCGTGATTCCTGGGCAAGTTTACGTTCAGTAGTGTACCATTGGTTTCTGAACTAAATACCATTTCATAAAAACCAACACAGCTGTGTTTCGAACGCGGTATGAACTGCGTGAGTATCGCCTTTCACTACGGAGCCGGCCATACAATAAGACAGGTTCTATATAGCACTTCAGCACTCTCTTTCTTAAATTTAATAATAGTGATTTATTGCATAAGATACTTTTCTTTTTCTGAAATGCAACTATTCTGCTTTTAATCTGTTGTGCACCTTCTATCTAAAGTTATATATGCCCCTAGGTATTTAAAATTATTCTTTTTTCTCTTTGATATCACAATTTGATATCAACATTGTTACTGTTTTCTTGATATTCAAGGAAAGTCCTGTCTTTGCACTCTCCGGTACTACAATGTCCAACAATTGTTGTGGATCTTCTGCATTATCCGCCACCAATATTGTGTCATCTACATAGAGTACATTGTTTATATTATAACCTCCGATTAGTATTCCTGGCTTCACTTTGATCTCTCTCATTATAACTTCGCTACAGAGGAGGAAGAGATCCGATGACATAATACATCCTTGTCG
>JACEFZ010024706.1:0-72500 GCA_014155875.1 Cepaea nemoralis | reverse complement strand
TTAAGTACTCTATTCCTCATATCTTGGGAGTTTCCGTGGCAAGTGGTTACGCCGCCAGCCTCACGCTCCGGAAGTTGTGGGTTCGATTCCGGCTTTCGTCGATTAGTTCACAAGTGCAATTTTTTCGGAGACTTCTGGGTGTCGTCGCTGGAGCTACGCAGTTCGTGATTTGTGCGACGCTTTTGGCAGACCACCCTGCGGAAAAAAACGAGCCATGTGGGATGCAACCTGGCGAATGAAGTTAATCCTCCACCCTTTTTAGCCTTTGTTTTTTTTTTTAAATTCTCACTTCGATTCAAAATGATAAATTACAAAGAAAATTTTTCACCTTATGAACCTTTACTTTTGCTTGGACTATTGCACATTGACATTCCTTAATGCATCATCCGGGTGGCGGGTCTTAGTCAGATATGACTGAGTACCGTGTGACAGTAGACGGTACTACCTGCTTTCTGTTAGCGTCGAATGTTGGACGGCGTTAACCAAACCCGACATCCAACATTGTGCCAACGGCTTCGGGCGGCGGAGTGCAATTGGGTGGGTGGGGGGGGGGGGGGGGCTAACAATCTCTACCATAGTCAAGGAAATGCAACATAAAGACGAAATGTTATGGCAGGGCAGACGAGGCCTTAAGCATTGGTCGCCATCTTGTCTAGGGCGGATGCTCCGACAGGTGGACACTTGGAGCATTGCTTTGCTCTTCCGACAGATTCTGCAGCTTGTCTTATTCTAAATGTATTGTTGTTACAAATCCTCTGGATTAAACTAGGCAGGCCGAGACAGGGATCATGCTGCATTGGCAACACATGGTCTCTAAATTCAGCACCGGCTTTGTGCTATGGAGAGATATAAATCCAATTTACAAGCTATCGTCTGTCAAGACGGCAAGATGTAAGTCAGTACATCATCCATCTGCTGGTATTAAAGTACGTACTCCTATTTGAGTATTTACGAGGGTAAGTTAATAAGTAAGTCACAAATGGCTGTAGAAAAATAACTAAAGATGATAACAACTTGAAACCAGTTTATTTGTATACATACATTGTCCCTTTATTTATCAATATAATTTCCACTAACATTGATGCACTTATCCCATCGTTTTATTAGTCCTCCCAAACCGGCTGCATAGAACTGCGTGCTCTGTATTCTAAACCACCTTTTCATTTCACATTCAACTTCGGCGTCATTCGCGAAATGTCTCCCACGAAAGTGGGTTTCCTGTATATGCTGACAAATGTTTGTCCCGTAAAGCGGTGCATAGATGGGTAGAAAAGGTTATGAAGTCGAGCCAATAAGTAAGTCACACAGTTACTACAGCCATTTGTGACGTACTTATTTACGTACCCTCGAGAGTCAATATGTAAGTCACACAGTTCTGTGGTATGGCAGGTAAATGTAGTTGGTGTTTTCTACAGGTGTCATTAGGTGACAGCAACATCGAACTTTATATTCCTGTTCGTCAGGTGAAGCTATGTGTCGCATGCGCATGCGCAGCGAATAAACAAAATGACGATTGCTATTACGGAGTGAGTCGGTTTGGGAGGACTGATAAAACGATGGGATACGTGCATCAATGTTGGTGGAAATATGTTGAAAAACAAAGGGACAATGTATATTTAAAAATAAACTGGTTTCAAATTGTTATCATAATTAATTATTTTTTTAACAGCCATTTGTGACTTACTTATTGACTTCCCTCGTACTTTGCCATTTTCTTCAGGCCCGTCGCATTCATTTTGATATTGCATTTGGCAGACATTCTTTCTTTCTAATAATCATTACTTCTGTTGATCTGTTATTCTAAGTCCTTTGTTTTCACTTTCAGTTGCATTTATATGTATATCATCATCATCATCATCATCATCATCATCATCATCATCATCATCATCATCATCATCATCATCATCATCATCATCATCATCATCATTATCATCATCATCATCATCATCATCATCATCACCATCATTATCATTATCACAATCACCATCATCACATCATCATCATCATCATCATAATCATCATCATCATCATCATAATCATCATCATCATTGTTATCCCAATAAGGCCGCGCGGTCATGTTCCGCCATCGCACATGGTCATCAAAGTCGTGGACCAGTTTTATATTTTTGTCTCGATTATACCACGTGACAGACCCATCCAGATATATACTTTTCTGCCTTTCAATTGTTCTTTTCCCCTCAATCTTGCCAGTTGTCACCACGTTCTATAGTTTATTTCTTCTCATAACGTGCCCAAAAATGTTGACTGTCTACGTCTAATTTCTCTAATCAGTTTACGGTTTTTATTTGCCTCTTGTAGAATTTGCTAGATCCAACGACAAAGTCTTACAGGAAAGAAATGAAAATCGTAAATTGATTAAAGAAATTAGACGTAGACAGTCAACATTGTTTGGACATGTTTTTTTTAAATGTTGCATATCCCATGCAGGACGTTGCAGTCAACACCAGCATTTTTCAGCTGCTGTTGATGTACGAGGCAAGTTTTTACGTTCAGTAGTTTGCCATCGCTTTCTGAACGACCGTCTCCCATACCAGCACGTTATAACACAGCGCGACACGGTCTGCTAAAAATGTTTTGCGTATCCTTTACAGGACATCGCTGTCAACATCAGCATCTTTCAGCTAATTGTTGATTTCTTGGCAAGATTACACGCAGTAGTTTGCCATTACTTTCTGAGCGGCCGGCTCATTTATCCCGCAAGTTACCAGCACGGGTAGAACGAAATTACAGAGAAAGTCGTATAACCCCTCGGCCAGAGAGACCGGCTTGGATATGTTATGAGAAGAAATAAATTAGAGAACTTGGTGACAACTGGCAAGATAGGGGTAAGAAGACAAGGGGAAGACAGAGAAGTAAATACCTGGATGGCTTGACCAAGTGGCATGGTCGAGACAAGAGCACTGAACTGATCCACGACTCTGGTGATCGAGTGAAATGGCGAATCATGACCGCCCACGCTTACCGGCATGGCACATGATGGATGGATCGAGAACTTGCTCATTGATTTTTCTGTCTGTCAATTATATTCTTTGCACTTTCCTCAGAGACCAAACTTCCACTGCCATGAGCTATTTTTCACTTTATATACATATATGTGTATGTGTGTGTACACATATCATGACACTTCTAACATTTTCTTTTTGCCGTGAAGTGTACAAGGAAAATACTTTAAGGCCGGTCACAAGAGATCATAAATCTGTACACATTATTTATAGAATTACCAGAATAAAACCTACCGCGTGTAAAGCAACGATTCAATATACGTTCATCGGAACTGCAAATCTTAGTGTAAATACTTCAGAACTTCTGCATTGCGGCTGGTTATGTATATCTTTACACAATATTTGTAACGTTTACCAAAAGAGATAAACACACAAGCCTAAGGCGTATCTGAAAGAGGGGGTTACACATTTCAGCGGGAAACAAAATAGTTCTGTATCACGTTCTAGCATTCTTGTTTGTTCTGTTTAATTTTCAGGTCAGTTCAGGCGTGATAAATTTTGCGAGGATTTTTCAAGTGCTTTGTTTGCAGGAAAATTGGAAGCAGAGATGCCTAGTTAACCTGGTAGAAATAGATGAGACGTGAAAAGGAAGAAAAAGGGCAATGAAGAGTAATAATGCTTTATGAACGGTTGCCGTGTTATAAAATGGATTTGTACTGGAATGTGTTTAGTTCACATGTTTGAGAACAATTTGAAGAGCCTACGGCATTAAATCAGATATTTAAAAAAATAGATAACAAATAACAAATAATAGATTACAAATAAGAATAATAAATAACAGATAACAAATAAGAGATAACAAATAATATATAACAAATAATAGATAACACATAATAGATAACACATAACAGATAACAAATTATGTATAACACATAATAAATAAAAAATAATAGATAACAAATCATATGTAACAAATAATAGATAACACATAACAGATAACAAATTATATATAACACATAATAAATAAAAAATAATAGATAACAAATCATATGTAACAAATAATAGCTAAATACTTGGAACGGCAATATTTTCTAACACCCCATCGTCATTAAAAATACACCCTATAGTTCAGGGTTCTTGGCAATGACAGATGATGGCAGATGTGACGCAGAAATCAACAACAGGATAGGAATGACCAAATATGCTTTCATGCCTCGTAAGGAGGGTGTGTCAGAAGGACCCTTTTTATTTACTACAGTCAAACCACGGTTGTCGTCGATAATCCGTCTGAAAACAATCGACGAAACCCAAAACCGAAGTAAATATTTCCATATGAATCAATGTAAATCCAATTAATTCGTTATGGACACTCCGAAATACATACTAAAACACATTTTATAGAGAATAAATATAGTGTTTAATACTAGTTTTCGGCCCCAGACGTGTTCGAACTGGCACCGTCTCCGTGCCTAGTAACACAATGTATGCCAATGCGCCTCTTGAATTTTTCAAATCATAATCAGTTGGCCTTTAAATAACTAAGTACACTAGCATTCGTCCCAGTCATTTTCTTAATGAGATCGGCATACAATAGACTGACCTTTTCACGTATGATTGCCTCCGAAACAGAATCGCCATCTAACTGTTTTTGATTTATCCAAAGTAATAACAACTGTTCGACATCTTCAGCTGTTTGCGATCTATGTTTCATTAGCACATTCATGTCTTTCGCCACATTAGCCTCTTTTATTGCTTCTTTTTTCGCCACATTGAAACTTATCATGGATGATGGCGTCCCGTACATGCGGCCGATTTCAGCCATCTTAATGCCGCTCTTTTATTTTATTATTAGCAAGTGATGCTCACACAACGAAAAACAGCGCCAAACTGGGCAGAAAAACACGTGGTTCCCTTTGTTTTTGCAAAATAAGCAGCGAGGTCATGTCGGCACATTAACGAAAACCGAGGCAATCGACGAAAATCGAGACACCCAAAAAAAAATCGACGAAAACCGAAAGCAACGAAAACCGAGATTTGACAGTACTAGCCACTTTCCAAATAGTATCCGAGGGGACGTCATATGAGAACCTTATAAGTGTGACAGAAATTACGATAACCAAGCCATTGTCTTGTAACCTGTCAATATTGTTGTTGTTATGGAAGTTAAGCACGTGACATCTCGGTCCTGACTAACACGGTAACGTCTAAAAGATATGTCAAAGATGGCCGTCCCACTTTTGACATGCACCAAAGAGGAGCAGCGCTCTATTATCCTTTTTTATGATTGAAGGGGTGAAACCTAAAGAAATTTATCAGCGAATGAAGGTCCAGTATGTCGTTGCATGCCTGTCAGTCCAGCAAGTGTATGAGTGTAGTATGAAGTTTCGAAATGACGTGCACACCGAGTAATGACTCCAGAGTGGTTAAACACGTGACCAAAAGAATGTCTTTCTATTGGAGTCAAAGCACTCTATCGGCGCTGGAGGATTCGCAATGAACACTCTGGCGACTACATGAAACAATGATACATTTGTTCTTTACTTTTTTATAAAATACTCACCCAAAGGGAAAAATCATTAGAGAAGGCTCATTCAATGGCCAAGTAAATATCCAAGATCTACAACAGGTAGCAGCGAACCGCCAAGCATGGAGAGACAGGACTTCTGCCCTATGCGCCGCCTTAGGCTCAAGAGGAAAGACTAACTAACTAACTAAAGGGGAAAAAAAAACATTTAATGTTTTCACGTGAAGCCCACTCGTACTATCCAGCCGCAACTGAGAGAAGCCCTAGACACCAGCAGCAACTTCCCAAGACATCTCCAGGTTTAAATGTCAGGGGTGATCCAACGGAGGTACCAGATCAACTGAAATGTTCCGTATCAATGCAAGTTGGAACCTCGATCACCGCGCCAGAAGACAAGCATGCTAGCCATGTTTACCGATTACCATGTTTACCGACTCTTCAAATATTGAATATTTATTTAATACCAAAGACACAAACATTAGAATGTACGATTATTATTGCATGGCTTATTTCGCTGCATCTCGTCAGTTACATACTACAGGAATCACACAATGTAAACTAAAGTAACCAGATAATTCCTTCAAGCTGAAATATGTTGAAATTAGTGTTGTGTATTTCAGCTTGCTGGATTAGATAAATCCTTCAAGCTAAAATATGTTGAAATTAGTGGTGTGTATTTCAGCTTGCTGGATTAGATAAATCCTTCAAGCTGAAATATGTTGAAATTAAGCTTCAAGTATTAGATAAATCCTTCAAGCTGAAATATGTTGAAATTAAGCTTCAAGTATTAGATAAATCTTTCAGACTGAAATAAGTTGAAATTAAGCTTCAAGATTAGATAAACCCTTCAAGCTGAAATATGTTGAAATTAAGCTTCAAGTATTAGATACCTAATAGCCTTTAGCAAGATGAAAAACATACTGACCAATAAAAAGATGTCAATTGAAACAAGAAAAAGAGTGTTGAGATGCTACATAGAACCTGTACTTTTATATGGATGTGAAGCGTGGACAAGGAGCAGTCAGGCTGAAAAACATCTGATGGCTGTGGAGATGTGGTTTCTGAGGAAAATGCAAAGAATACCATGGACAGCCAGAAAGACCAATGAACAAGTCCTTCAAGAAACAAATGAAGATCGTAAATTGATTAGAGAAATTAGACGTAGACAGTCAAAATTTTTTGGGCATGTTATGAGAAGAAATGGATTGGAGAACTTGGTGACAACTGGTAAGATCGAAGGGAACAGACCAAGGGGAAGACCTAGAAGCAAGTACCTGGATGGCTTGGCCTTGTGGCATGGTCGAGACAGAAACTCGGAGCTGATCCACGACTCTGGTGATCGAGTGAGATGGCAGAACATGACCGCCCACGCTTACCGGCATGGCACATGATGGATGGATGGATTAGATAAATCCTTCAAACTGAAATATGTTGAAATTAAGCTTCAATTATTAGATAAATCCTTCAAACTGAAATATGTTGAAATTAAGCTTCAAGTATTAGATAAACCCTTCAATCTGAAATATGTTGAAATTAGTGTTGTTTATTTCAGCTTGCAGGATTTATCTAATTACTTTAGTTCATGTTGTGTGATTTCTGCAGTATGTACCTGACGAGATGCAGCAAAATATGCCAGACAATAAATCATGCAATCTAATGTTTGTGTCTTTGTTATTCACATTCACTACGGGAAAACTGTTTTTGTAATATTATTGAACGGAGACCGGGTAACGTGTTCGCGAGGCGCCGTGAAGCGAAACGCCGTAAATTAGAGCATCTAAATGTGGGACTCCATTAGTTAGCATACTGTGGAGTGATCGTTTGCTCATCATTATCATGTGCCAGACCGATAACCATGGGCGGTCGTGCTTCGCCACCACACACGTTCATTAGTTATGGGTCAGGTCTGTGTTATTGTCACGGGTATACGATATGTGTTCATGTCCAGGTTACGCAGTCAGTGTTCTTGTCCAGGTTGTACCATGTTGTCAAACCATGCATTTAAAAACATCCAAGCACACATCATTCGTTATTAGAATTACCTTCCTAACAACGAAGGATTTGCGTTTGAATCTTATTAAATGTTATACTTTCAGGTTTTTCTTTTGATCTGTTTGTGTTGTTTCTGAGGAAGTTTAGTACGAGGGGGATTTAAATGGAAACCGTTAATTATTATTTGTTTTAAAAACTCTTTGAGTTGTCCAAAAAGGTTGAAATAACTTTCGGCTAGGTAAAACGAGCAGGGGGATGTGGTACAAACTAAAGTAGAGGTCTTCGGTGGTTTCAACCAATGTACGTGAAGGGTGTAGCATAGGTGGGAGCGCAAGCGCAATTGAAATACCACTACTTTGATGGTTCTTTATTTATTCAGTCGTTTTTATCGTTTATCGTTGGGAGATTTGTTCGCAAGAGACGAGCAATATCTCCGGCGGGCCTAGTCTCGCTGGTCGCGGGATCCGCAGAGTCAGGCAGGGAGTCTGACTGTAGTACACGCTTACATTGGTCCGGACACTTGAGAAGTGTACGCGCTCATACAGGTCCAGACACTTGCTTTAAGGCACTCTGCTGCCAGATATGGCTGAACGCCTCTAAGCCTAGTCCCACGGTTGTGAGGGTCGGGCCACTACTCACCTCCTGCTCTTGGAGGTTTGACGCTGAGCTGTCAGTGTCTGCAGCCTTGTTCTACCTTGTTCCAGACGTACTGGTTATCCTTTGCTCTGGAGTAAAACAAGGCAAGGCCGAGAGAGGGAACATGCTGCCTGGGCAACACATGTTCTCTGAATCCATGCCCAGGCATTGTGCGATGGGATTTTGGCCAAATTCCAATCCACATACTTTCGTCTGTCAAGACGGCAAGGTGCCACTCACTCACGTGCACTATGTTGTCGAGCATTGTCACGTTGCAAAAGGACGCCTGACTCAGAAATCCACGTTGTTTGGATTTAATTGCGGGTCGAAACTTCCTATTCCACTCATGCACTTGCTGGACTGACAGGCATGCATCACCTTACTGGACCTTCATTTGGCGATGAACTTCTATAGCTTCCACCCTTTCACTGACAACAAAAACGGATAACAGAACGCTGCACTTTGGTGCATGCCTAAAGTGGGGTGGCCATCTTTACAATGTCCTTTTGCCGTCACTGTGTTAGTCTGCACGGTGATGTCACGTGCTTAACACTCTTGACATTCTTACCAACAATATTGACAGGTTACAAAACAATGACATGGTTATTGTAATTTATATCATACTTTAAATGTTTTCATTTGAACCCCTTAGTATAATCGAAACGTCATTTGTTGTGTCGTAGGTTACCTATTTTTATTTATTATTATTATTTCTTTTTTCTTTGTTTCCCCCTGTGATTTACTTGTTCCGTTGTGGAGTTGGTTGTAATGCATGTACGCTATGTCTGTGTTTACTATCTCTCACTGTTTCTCAAGAGTTACATATACCTAGCTGCTTTCATTTCCTATGTTTATCTTGTTGCCTGACTTTAGTCTTGTTCCCATCAGCTGTACCGGTACATCACTATATTTATCTTGTTGCCTGACTTTAGTCTTGTTCCCATCAGCTGTACCGGTACATCACTATATTTATCTTGTTGCCTGACTTTAGTCTTGTTCCCATCAGCTGTACCGGTACATCACTATATTTATCTTGTTGCCTGACTTTAGTCCTGTTCCCATCAGCTGTACCGGTACATCACTATATTTATCTTGTTGCCTGACTTTAGTCTTGTTCCCATCAGCTGTACCGGTACATCACTATATTTATCTTGTTGCCTGACTTTAGTCCTGTTCCCATCAGCTGTACCGGTACATCACTATATTTATCTTGTTGCCTGACTTTAGTCCTGTTCCCATCAGCTGTACCGGTACATCACTATATTTATCTTGTTGCCTGACTTTAGTCTTGTTCCCATCAGCTGTACCGGTACATCACTATATTTATCTTGTTGCCTGACTTTAGTCCTGTTCCCATCAGCTGTACCAGTACATCACTATGTTTATCTTGTTGCCTGACTTTAGTCCTGTTCCCATCAGCTGTACCGGTACATCACTATATTTATCTTGGTGCCTGACTTTAGTCCTGTTCCCATCAGCTGTACCAGTACATCACTATACTTATCTTGTTGCCTGACTTTAGTCGTTCCCATCAGCTGTACCAGTACATCACTATATTTATCTTGTTGCCTGACTTTAGTCCTGTTCCCATCAGCTGTACCGGTACATCACTATATTTATCTTGTTGCCTGACTTTAGTCCTGTTCCCATCAGCTGTACCAGTACATCACTATGTTTATCTTGTTGCCTGACTTTAGTCCTGTTCCCATCAGCTGTACCGGTACATCACTATATTTATCTTGTTGCCTGACTTTAGTCCTGTTCCCATCAGCTGTACCGGTACATCACTATATTTATCTTGTTGCCTGACTTTAGTCCATTTCCCATCAGCTGTACCAGTACATCACTATGTTTATCTTGTTGCCTGACTTTAGTCCTGTTCCCATCAGCTGTACCAGTACATCACTATCTTTATCTTGTTGCCTGACTTTAGTCCTGTTCCCATCAGCTGTACCAGTACATCACTATACTTATCTTGTTGCCTGACTTTAGTCCTGTTCCCATCAGCTGTACCGGTACATCACTATATTTATCTTGTTGCCTGACTTTAGTCCTGTTCCCATCAGCTGTACCAGTACATCACTATACTTATCTTGTTGCCTGACTTTAGTCCTGTTCCCATCAGCTGTACCGGTACATCACTATACTTATCTTGTTGCCTGACTTTAGTCCTGTTCCCATCAGCTGTACCGGTACATCACTATATTTATCTTGTTGCCTGACTTTAGTCCATTTCCCATCAGCTGTACCAGTACATCACTATGTTTATCTTGTTGCCTGACTTTAGTCCTGTTCCCATCAGCTGTACCAGTACATCACTATATTTATCTTGTTGCCTGACTTTAGTCCTGTTCCCATCAGCTGTACCGGTACATCACTATACTTATCTTGTTGCCTGAACTTTAGTCCTGTTCCCATCAGCTGTACCGGTACATCACTATATTTATCTTGTTGCCTGACTTTAGTCCTGTTCCCATCAGCTGTACCGGTACATCACTATATTTATCTTGGTGCCTGACTTTAGTCCTGTTCCATCAGCTGTACCGGTACATCACTATATTTATCTTGTTGCCTGACTTTAGTCCTTGTTCCCATCAGCTGTACCGGTACATCACTATATTTATCTTGTTGCCTGACTTTAGTCCTGTTCCCATCAGCTGTACCGGTACATCACTATATTTATCTTGGTGCCTGACTTTAGTCCTGTTCCCATCAGCTGTACCGGTACATCACTATATTTATCTTGTTGCCTGACTTTAGTCCTGTTCCCATCAGCTGTACCGGTACATCACTATATTTATCTTGTTGCCTGACTTTAGTCCTGTTCCCATCAGCTGTACCGGTACATCACTATATTTATCTTGGTGCCTGACTTTAGTCCTGTTCCCATCAGCTGTACCGGTACATCACTATGTTTATCTTGTTGCCTGACTTTAGTCCTGTTCCCATCAGCTGTACCAGTACATCACTATGTTTATCTTGTTGCCTGACTTTAGTCCTGTTCCCATCAGCTGTACCAGTACATCACTATACTTATCTTGTTGCCTGACTTTAGTCCTGTTCCCATCAGCTGTACCAGTACATCACTGTACTTATCTTGTTGCCTGACTTTAGTCCTGTTCCCATCAGCTGTACCAGTACATCACTATGTTTTCAAGTTTATTTATCCTTATTACGCCCATACAATATCTTGAATGTCTGCGTCTATTTCACTAGTCACTTTACGGTTTTCATTTGTTTCCCGAAAATCTGTATCGGTCAGTTTTCTGTCTGTTCATGGTATTATTTGCATCGTCATCAAAAACGAAATTTCCACCGCCATTGAATTCTTCTAAGCTTGTCTGCTTGTGGTCCATGTTTCACACCCATAACATATGATAGGTTATATATAGCACGTCTCTGACTTTGTTTTCTCAAAATAGAGAGTCTCCGTGGTGAAGTGGTTACACCACTCGCCTCGCTTTCTAAAGGTTGTCGTTCGATTCCAGACTACATCATCCCGTTCAGGAGTACAATTTTCTCGGAAATACCTGGGGGTCGTCACTTAAGCTAAGGAGTTCTACTTTGTGCGACGCTTTCGGGAGGTAACCCTGTGGAAATAGACCAAACCGTGTGTGATAAAACCCGTTGCAATGAAATTGATCGTCTTTCCTTGTAAATCCCTTTATATTATCACTGTAATTGACAGTTTGTTATTGGTCAGTATGTTTTCCAGCTTGCAAACGACTATCTTAACTGACTACCTTTGATAGTACGTGTTCTAGTCTCCTTAAGGCACCCTCGTTTAAATGATATGACGTTCCAAGAAACTCCTATCTATTCACTGGTTTAAGAATGTTTCCATTTACTTGGATCTTACAATAGGATATTTCTTTCTTTTTGAAGACGACTAGAAGAAGAGACCGACCATGTATGTAAACGGACAGAAGGAATAACAGAAGTCATGAGAATCTCGATATATGAAGCCCATAAACGGGCAATCTTCCGTTATTTATGCTCCACCTCGACGCCGCAAGGTGCACGAGGAACAAAATGAGACGTTGAGATGAGATGATGAGATGTTGACACATGATGATGAGAAGATGGGATGAGATGATTACGACCGTAATCTCTGTTTTCTAAGAATTTAATTATAACACTAGTTGTTCACTGTGCACAATAACCGCATCCACTAAATGCTGCAAATCCTGTCCATTGCCTGCAATCAATAATGTATAATCCGCATATCTTATATTATTGATATTATGCCCTCAATGGCGATTCCTCTCTTTTCTTCTACATTTCTCATAATATTGTCATTATAGAGGGGGAACAGGCCTGGAGACAATTTCATCCTTGGCGCACGATTCTCTTTAACGGACCTGTCTCTATGCGGCTAACGATTGTTTTGTATTTAATACGATAGTGACAGCTTGATTGCTTGATTGACGAGAAGGGGTACTGCTATCTGGCTGCTGTATGTGTCTGTTCTTTTTTTACATTATAACATACACGCACACAGCTTACACACGGACATAAATAACTGTGTACATACTTACACACATATATACACAAGCATACACACACATAACTAAACCCACGTATGTATGTATTCCGCCGCTGTGACGCAGGGACAGTGAACGGGTTTCACAATTCCACTACATAGGGAGTCGAGAGTCCGAAAACCGCCGCAGAAGATTCTGTTACTGTCTCTCTCTCTCTCTCTCTCTCTCTCTCTCTCTCTCTCTCCTCTCTCTCTCTCTCTCTCTCTCTCTGTGTCTCTCTCTCTCTATCTTTCTATGTTTCTCTGTCTCTGTCTCTCATGTCTTAGTTTTACTGTCAGTGTCTGTCTCTGTCTGTCTTACTGTCTCTTTCTGTCTCTTTCTCTCTCTCTATGTCTTACTGCCTCTCTCTGTCTTACTGTATGTCTCAGTGTCTGTCATACTGTCTCTGTCATATCATACTATCTCTGTCTTACTGTTTCTGTCTTGTTGTCTCTGTCTTACTGTCTATCCCTGCTTGTCTTAGTCTATCTCTCTCTTTGTCTTACTCTCTCTCTCTCTCTCTCTCTCTGTTTGTCTTACTCTGTGTGTTTGTCTTACTGTCTCTGTCTTACTGTGTCTGTCTTACTGTCTCTGTTTACTGTCTCTGTCTTACTGTCTGTGTCTTGCTATCTCTGTCTTACTGTATCTCCCTGTTTGTCTTACTGTATCTCTCTGTTTGCCTTACTGTCTCTGTCTTGCTGTCCCTGTCTTACTGTCTCTCTGTTTGTCTTATTATCTGTCTCTGCCTTACTGTGTGTCTATGTCCTACTTTTTGCCCTGTCTTACTGCCTTCCTCTGTATCACTGTACATCCCTGTCTTACTACCTCTCTGTCTTACTGTATGCCTCTGTCTCTGTCATACTATCTCTGTCTTACCTTCTCTGTCTTGTTTTTCTGTCTTACTGTCTCTTCCTGTTCTTCGTACTGTATCTCTCTGTTGGTCTTACTGTCTATGTCTTACTGTCTTTGTCTTACGCTCTCTCTCTCTCTCTCTCTCTCTCTCTCTCTCTCTCTCTCTCTCTCTCTCTCTCTCTCTCTCTCTCTCTTACTGTCTCACTGTCTTACTGTCTATCTCAATATTGACCACTCATCAATCACGTGCCGATTAGTTTATGACAACGTGACACTACCACCATGTATAAAAAAAAACCAAAACTGTTGAAAAAGCACCATGTACCATTGAATGGCAATCCCTGTCTATGCACTATCCATTGACTGCATTCAAGGAGTATGTATTTATCCTGCTTAAGCTTAAGTATTATAGTGTTCCGATGTCCTTTCTTTTTTCGGTCACACTTGCATTTCTTGAGTTACAGAAAAAACAGTAAGACTATCACCTACTCTACATGTCATAAGACGCCACAAAGGAAGGTGGCTTTTGACTGGCTACAACATTTCGTATAAAACTTTAACCCCAAATCCCAACCAACCATGAACGCCTCTAAAGAAAAGGGAAGAAAAGTAACCCAGTCAACCAAGCTGCTGCAGGCTCGTCCGCTAGAAGGTAATATGACGCGATGCGTAGAAAGCTGAAAGGAATCTGGGTATCCGACATCCTGCTTTTCACCTATAAACATCTCCAGAATTGGCACCTGGGATGTT
Organism: Cepaea nemoralis; assembly: GCA_014155875.1. Taxonomy (NCBI): domain Eukaryota; kingdom Metazoa; phylum Mollusca; class Gastropoda; order Stylommatophora; family Helicidae; genus Cepaea; species Cepaea nemoralis. Next base: position 58,260 of record JACEFZ010024706.1, on the reverse strand, counting down.
TCAATTTCATTCTACCATCACGTCCACCCTGTTGAGCCTCAAAGAATGGTTATATTAGGGTCCATCGCCTGACTCAGATTAATAATCCTGTGACCGAGCCAGCCACAGTAAGGACATTAATTTGAAGGTGATTGTTGCCCAAAGAGGGTAACGGATATAGTATAAGCTGAAATGTTAGAACTATGACGTGGAAAATACAGAATAGGAGATAGTGTCAAGAAATATAGTAAAATTATCATTTTGGGATTATGCGAAAGAGATAATATAGAGCTGGGAAAATTATTCTAAACACAAGTGAAACAGTGCTGTCTTCAGGTCATATTCAGGAAAATGCTTATTACAGTAATGAAGAGACTCTTGTGATATTTAAAGAGTCAGAGAAAGCACTAATAGAGTTGGAAGCGATGAGCTGTTCAATGATACCTACCAGCAACATGCAGAATCGCAAACAAGAAAAGAAAGTGAACGTTAATGAAATCTAGGCATACGTACCAACGTACAATAAGGTTGAGTCACTCAATGCGGAAATTTACACGAAATTTCAAATAAACATGCATGATTAAAGATATGGCAATATCAAAATTTTGATGGATGGCTTGATTGCCAAGACAGGATCGGATAGCACGGATTATATAGGGATCACTGGGAAACACGAACCTGGGATAATGAACGAAAATGTAGAATTATTCGCTAATTTTGGCGTTGTGAATTAATATTTCACAGCAGAAAGTGTTCCTCCACATAAAAGAATAAATGAAGCACAATACAGAATTTCAAAGTGATCATATCTGTTATCGTGAGATATCAATAATCTCCATATGACGCAAGCGTATTTAGAAGCGACAAATACAGATTCAGATTACCATCTTCAGATAAGTAAAATTAAGTTGAAACTCAAGAGACACATAACATCTGATAAATATGGAAATTAATACAATGTAGAATGTCCTAGAAATCAATAAACCAAGGAAGAAATAATGATCACATTTTCTAATATATACCAGGTCTGCAACAGCTGGTATACGAGGTAGTTATGGAAGACCGCTAGCACCAGATTAAACGCATGTGTAAAGAATAATGTATTTCCCATTTGAAAGACTGGAACAAAACAATAAAGCATGGATAACGCCCTAACATGTAAACCACGGAAGAAAGGGGGAAAGAGGTAAACAACAGCTAAACCAGAACTGCTCAAGTCAGAGTTCATGAAAAAGTGCACAAAAGCCAGTGTCACACACACACACACACACACACACACACACATACACACACACACACACACACACTCACACACACACGCACGCACGCACGCTTACACACACACACACGAATGAGAACAGATGGAAGACAATATTTAGATGACTTAGCATCAGAGACACAAGTAGTAGCGGCGAAATGACATCTCAGATGAGGACGCAGAGTATGTAAGATTGTCCCGTGTTTTGTAACGTCGGTTCTTGAACCTCAGTGAAATCGCAGAGACTTGTACAGCACCACAAGGTACATAGAAGACAAGTAACGAAGAGACCTGTTGTAAAAGAGCAATTGAAAAGTTCTCACAAACATTACAGATGAAATGAAGACATGCGTTGATTGCTTTGACGAACTTCTCAATAGGAGAGTCCCAAAAGACGCCAGTCACACACCACCACCAGATATTCAGTCTACAATATCTGCGCTGGATGTCAACTGTCAGAAATAATCTAAAGACGAAATTAGACAAGCTATAAATCACCCGGATAGTATCTTACAGACGATATTACATTAGAACCTTGTCGTCTTGACAGACAATAGTTTGTTACACTGTGTTTATTAAAAAACAACAACAACATAATAACTACAACTCATGGCGGTAGCGAATGTGACTTATCAGACCAATTTGCGTGTTAAATGTTCGTCCACATGGAAGCATGTGATCACACGGTTATTTCCACCATCACGCACAATCTGACGTCTAACACGCGCAGTGTCTGACCTTTCTGCAATCATGTTCTTCTTTGTCTTTATTCCATTTCTGAGGTTGTTCCTCATGCGACGATATTAAAACCAATACAAATACGTCAAACTGAATTACAGCTCACAATTTTAGCAGTCTGGTATATGAAGAATTGCCAGCAGATGGGATAGACGGATATCTGTTGAAACTGCCAGACAAAAGGGAACCTGCATAAGTACGAAACTTGTAGAGGAATAATGTTATTGCCAGTTCCTCAATCAATCAATCAATCAATCAATCAATCAAGCGCCGTCTCCACAATGAATATTGACTGCAGTGGATCTCCAACACTGTCTGTCTCTCGCCCTGACTGTACCTTCTGTCAGACTGATGTTCTTCCGTCTCTTGATGTTATCTTCCCACTTGTATCGTTGTCTACATCTTGCTCGCTTGTCCTCAACCTTGCCCTCCAGTATGGTTTTTATAAGAGTACTAGCTGCCCGGCCCGGCTTCGCCCAGGCTCTGGCGGGGATCTATCTATCTATCTATGTATCTATCTATGTATCTGTCTGTCTGTCTGTCTGTCTGCTTGTCTGTCTGTCTGTATGTCTGACCCGGCCCGGCTTCGCCCAGCTCCTGGTGGGGAGCATTTCATTTAATTCATATAAGTAGTCATATAAGCTCCCGTTCCCGACTATCTGTCTGTCTGTCTGTCCGACCCGGCCCGACTTCGCCCAGGCCCTGGTGGGGAGCATCTCATTTAATTCATATACGTAGTCATATAAGCTCCCGTTCCCGACTATCTATCTGTCTGTTTGTCTGTTTGTCTGTCTGTCTATCTGTCTGTCTGACCCGGCCCGGCTTCGCCCAGGCCCTGATGGGGAGCATCTCATTTAATTCATATAAGTAGTCATATAAGCTCCCGTTCCCGACTATCTGTCTGTCTGTCTGTCTGTCCGACCCGGCCCGACTTCGCCCAGGCCCTGGTAGGGAGCATCTTATTTAATTCATATAAGTAGTCATATAAGCTCCCGCTCCCGATCTATCTATCTGTCTGTCTGTCTGTCTGTCTGTCTGTCTGTCTGTCTGTCTATCTGTCTGTCTGTCTGTCTGTGTATGTATGTATGTATGTTCGGCCCGAACATAACAACAAAATATAGATAGAATAGAAGAATAGATAGAAAATATGCTTGGAAGAGATCTAAAGTAAACTTGGCTCCCGTTCCCGACTATCTGTCTGTCTGTCAGTCTGTCTATCTGTCTGTTTATCTGTCTGTCTGACCTGGCCCGGCTGCACCCAGTCCCTGGTGGGGAGCATCTCATTTAATTCATATAGATATCTATAGCCAGGGGACTTAACTTAAGATATAACAATGCTACTAAAAGTTATATCCCTTTTTTTATATTTTTTTATATTTTCTTATGTTCAGTCATGTAATTACAAAATTAAATTTTAGGAAGGTAATAGCTGATAGCTGATAGATAAAACTATGACAGTTGGTTGCACAGGAATGAAAGGAAAACGTGTAGAAAATTTCATCTCAATCGGATGGACCGTTCGCGAACGCATAAAGGACGGATCCACATACATCCATACATACATACACACATCGATTTTTATAGATATAGTTTATCACTGTTAACATAGCAGAAATATTTCACTTGCCTCGTGTTTATTTCTTTCATCAATTTTCATTTCAATCCCAGGTTTTCTAGAACCTCTGTTTTTGATAGTTTCTGTTTCCATGAAATACACCATATTCGTCTACATATCCACATGTCCAGGGTCAGTGCCTGGGAAATTATGAAGGGGGATTATTTTGGATGTGATTAAGATAGTAAAGTCCGATACTGTCGGAAGGGCATATGTTTCCTACGTGTAAATTTTCATTTACCGGGCATTAAAATTACGGAGGATACACGAAGTGAAACAAATAGCGAACTGTCAACATTCTGTCAATACAGTGGCGCACGGCAATCCTGTTTAGTTCCATTATGTCAATAAAGTGGCGCACAGCAGTGAATTAGTTAACAAACAACTAAGGGATGGACAGAAAGTCTCTCTATCTTTTGCATGTTTCCCAGTCGTGCGCCCTCAAGACAAGCTGTCTGTAATGTCCCGTGTCCATCTGCGTGCTACTGGCCTTGCCTCTACTATTAGGAACCACGCCTTCAGTCTCTGCTCTCTCCCAGCCCCTGTGACGTTTAATATGGCTAAATATTTCAGTTGCCGAGGATCTCATCCCATCGCATCTTGTTCCTCTTGTACCTTGCCGTGTCGAGGTGAAGTATAAACAGCAGGAGAATGCCCGTATATGGGCTTCATGTATCGAGATTTCCATGGACACTGCTATTCCCTGCATCCATTATTTACATGGTCAGCCTCTTCCTCTGCTTCCGTCTGGTCTGCACATCATTGTTTGTTGTAGTATACTGTTAGTTGGTAGCCTAGTTGCCAAAACATTTGACTTGCTGCCTTCGAATAAAATCTAGTGCAGCTATAATCCCTACTTTAGTCCTGATTTCTTCATTTCTGATCTTATCTATTCTTGATACATTAAGTTTTCTTCTCAGGAATCTCATTTCTGTAATCTTTCTTTTCTCTTTTTCTGTCATTGTCCAGGTTTGGCATTGGTAGCATAGAGTTGGAAGAAGTTTTTTTTTTCTTTGGCTTTCGTTTTCCATTCGCGGCTGCGAAGGAGGAGCAGCTGGCCGAGTGGTTACAATCGCTGGACTCTCATTTGGGAGACCCAGGATCGATCCCTCGGTAAGGTGTGGGCATTTTGTCTGTCGGAGCAAAAAGAAAATCCTAACCTGCACAGTTGGCGGCGACTGCACTAGCCAGGCGGCCTTAATTCCTCAGGCTCAAAGACCCCTCTGCCATACACTGCAAGGTACTATATTGGCCGTAAATGACAGTTTAATGACAGTTTTTCACTCGCTTTCTTTGAACTCAAACGTAATCCATACACGTGTTACTAATTGTAGTGCACTGGACTGATTTTGCGTCTGCATTAGCTGTATCTATTATCAGGGTCCCTCACCATCAGGCTAACCTACTCCGACGTCAGGGGTACTTGTAATGTACACCCCCAATTAAAGGAGGAGAAATGAACATTTAGTCCAACTGATGGGGTAGGGGTTGAACCCGCTAACTCAGCATCATCACACCGGATGTTTACGAACGATAGGCTGTACCCATTCGGCCACGCTGACCTTCAGTTACCGAGATATAGTACTTTTAATGAGCCAGTGTCTCTGATGTTCAAGGCTTGTAAAAGTTCAGTATTTATCTTCTTCTGGGTCCACGATGTTCTATGAGTTGTTCTGAAAGACCTGAGCTCAACTGCTCCAACAGAGTCCACAAAAATCAGCAAGGTTCTAGATTTGTAGCTAAAGAAAACATGCAAATCAGTAATCAAATTGATTGACCTAGAAGGGAGTTCACGATTGGATTACTCGTTCAATTTAACGTACAATGAGATTCCTTGTTAGAGATGAGGTAGGCTGTCGTGCGCTGCGATGTAAACATGCATGTACGTTAAGTCTTGGAAATGATTATCATCACGTGCCATGCCAACTGGCATAGGCGTTCATGTCTCTCCATATATCTCGGTCGTTGGTATTCTAGATCAGTCTGCTGATGATACTCCTTCATGTCACAGCCTGATTCTATCCAACACCATTTGTCTTAGTCTGCTCCTGCTTCTTTTCCGACTTATCTTTCCACTTGTCATGATGTTCCAAAATGCCTCTCATCTCATCACATCACCAAAGCTGTTTGTCTCTGTCTTATTTTTGAAAATAGTGTTCTAGTTTTATTAGCAGTTTTGAGACAGATTACATAACTTCATAGATACATCTGCCATAGGCGTCTCTAGAAGGTGTCAGGGGCGGCGGAGACATAACGGGACAACAACAAATGAACTAATACCAGAATTACTGTATGTACAATATTCGGGGTAAATGGAAATATTCTTAAACAAGTGAATCGGAACATTCATTACATCTGATGGGAGGTGTCGAAAAGAAATTAGAACAAGAATCACTATGGCAAAGGCAGTATTTTGCAAAATGGAAAAAAAAATACTGTCGGATATAAGACAAGCAACAAGAAAAAGCGCGTTCGTATGCTACATATAGAACCTGCACTTTTTATAGATGTGAAGTGTGGACAATGAACAGATAAGCTGAAATACATCTGATGGCTGGTGGTTTCTGAGGAAAATGCAAAGAATACACTGGCAGATAGAAAAAATAAAATGAGCAAGTACAAATAAAACAAATTAAAGAAATAAGACGTAGACAGTCAAAATGGTGTGAGCGTTACGAGAAGGTATAAACTGGAGAAATTGGTGACAATTGGTGAGACTGAGAGGAACAGAACAAGTTACAGGCAGAGAAGTAAGTATCTCCACGTTGTATGCTGGAGACAAAAACACAGAGCTGATCCACGACTTTAGTGATCGTATGAGTGGTGAAACATGACGGCACACGCTTATCGGCATGGCACATGATGATAATGCTGTGTTGTGTGCAATGTTTAAGTACAGGTTTCTTGTTCCGGCTCTGTAGTGAAGGAGTTACGAATGCAATTCGTAATTCCATATACCGCTTTCTAAATACAACTGCAGGAGATTTGGAATCCGACCGGCTTATGTTGGTTTTCATACAGTGATATGAGTTCAAAAAGCATTGGCAAACTACTGAACGTTCGAAATATTTAACCCTTTAAAAATACAGTTCGTTCGTTCATTCGTTCTCACAGAGCGCCCTGAAAGCTTCGCACAAAGCTCAAACTTCGTAGCTAAGCAACGATTCTCAGTAGTCTCCGGGGAAAGTAAATGCACTTGAGAACACAAAGACTGATTATGAAATGAACGGTCATAGTGCCTAAGGCTGATGGATTTCCACTTCCTCCCGGAGACACTGTGTTTCTTGTTGTTACTATCACAGCTGTCAGTTCCACGTTTCAGATGGGGCAGTGAAGAGTATTGTGTGTGATATTCACTGACACAGGGACGCACATTATGAGGTGACTCTTCCCCGTGAAGTTGGAACCGTGACTAACGACTACCATGTTAGAAGACATTGAATGACTCTATTTGGTTGTCCAAGTCTATTCTTAGTACAGTATTCTTGTATATAACCATACTTATTAGTACCTTTTTTATGTTTCATATCCCTTGCAGGATGTTGCAATCAACACTAGCATTTTCAGCTGCTGTTTATGTACTAGGAAAATTTTACGTTCAGTAGTTTGCCATTGCTTTCTGAACGACTGGCTCCCATACCAACACGTTACAACACAACGCGACACGGTCTGCTGCACAAATCGGTCGCTGCTGCGTTTCAAACGCCTGGTAAGCGGTTCACGAACCTCGTTCGCAAGCCTTTGGCCACGGAGACGGTATTATTATCTTACACGAGCAATAATTCCTTTCAAATTAATATCCGAATTGTGGCTAATGCGGTCACAGTATTATTAATGCCAGGCTGGTATGGGTCTTAATCATAACCGCTCTTCTGGGGTTGACCAGGCTAGGGACCATGAAAAAACGGATACAGAAGTATAACCATAGTTCTGGAGATCAGTGTGGCCGAATGGAGAAGAGCGTTCGCTCTTAAACTTCCGATGTGTTAATGGTGAGGTAGCAGGTTCAACCCCTACACCACCCTGTTGGACTAAAATGTTGACTTCTCGTCCTTGACTTGGGGGAGTAAATTACAAGTACATAAGAACTCTGAGTGGGTTCTTCTGATGGCGAGGGACACTGGTAATAGGGAAAGCTAATCCACACACAAAAATCAGACCAGTGCACTAGGAGTTGTAGCATGGAAGTAGTATGGACTACGCTTGAGTTCAAAGAGGTTAGTGCAGTAGGTGGCCCCAACCAGAGCGACGCCTTTGACACATGCATGACAGTGTTCTAGAAGCTTCCTCAATGTGACACAATGCACGTATTGACGAGGCTAATAGACTTGCCATGACTGCAACAGTATAGATTTTATGTTTGTTTGTTGGTTTCAAAGGGAAGTTTAAAAATTTAGTTTATGATATATTGTAAATGATACGACTGTCTATTTGTTTGTTTATGTGTATGCCTGTTGGTCTGTCTGTATTTATGTCTGTAGATAGGTAGGTAGGTAGGTAGGTAAGTAGGTAAGTAGGTAGGACTGTCTGTCTGTGGGTCAGTCAATCTCTCTGTCTGTTAGTCAGCCGGACGGTCGATCGATTGGTCGGTCGGTTGGGCATTCAGTTGGCTGGTCGGTCTATTTGTTTGTCTATTGGTCGGTCGGTCGGCCTGGATATTGGCATATCTTTCGATTTATTTAATGTTTCTACCAATCTGTCTGTCTGTCTGTCTGTCTGTCTGTCTGTCTGTCTGTCTGTCTGTCTGTCTGTCTGTCTTTATTAAAGTATGTCATCGTCATCATCATCATCATCATGTGACATGCCGAGAAGCCTGGGCGGTCATGTTTCGCCATCTCACACGATCACCAGAGTCGAGGGTCAGTTCTGTGTTCTTGTATCCACCATGCCACGTGGCCAAGCCAGCCAGGTATTTACCTCTCTGCCTTACCTTTAAAGTATATATGTCTGCCTGTAAGAATGTCTCCATTACCTTCAGTCTATCTGTATGTATGTTATCTGTGTATCTGTCTTTCTGTGTCAGTCTGCTGTGTTTCTGTATGCTTGTCAGTCTGTCTAACTGCCCATTTGTTTTCTTCTTCATTTATTCGTCTGTTTCTCGATCCGTTTCTCAGTCTGTCTGTCTGTCTGTCTACACCTCTTTCTGTTTCACTGTCGGCAAACCTGACTGCCTGTCTTTCTATCCAAATGCCTGTCTGTCTGTCTCTCTACCTGCCAGTCTGTCTATCCGTCAGTCCATCTGTCCATTGGTCTCTGTGTCTATCTACATGTACATATGTCTGCAGGTCTGTCTATATGCCTGTCTCTGTGTAGTTTATTTATCTGTTTGTCATCCTATCCGTATGTTTACCCACCGGCCAGTGTGTCTTTTTGTCACTCTTCTCTCATACCAGTCGGTAGATTTTTCAGTTTGTCTGTCTATTTGTCTGTCTGCACTAACTCCATGAAGTAAAAGTTTTGTGAATAGAGTCTTTAAAAAAAGTTAAGAACAAATGCATCATTTTTCGATGCAGTCACCACTGCTGTCAATGCAATTACTCAAACGCCGATAAAGTGCTTGGATTCCTATAGAAAATATTTCTCTTGGTCACGTGTGTAACCAACCTGGGGTCACTACTCAGTGTGCCTAATAAAAGTCACGCCGTTTTGAAACTTCCCACTCCACTCATACACTTGCTGGACTGACAGGCATGCATCACCATACTGGACCTTTATTCGCCAATGAATTTCTATAGGCTTTACCATTCACTGATCAAAATACGGATAACAGAACGCTACACTTCATTTTTTTAATAGTATTTTATCCATCCATTCACTATGTGCCATGCCGATAAGCATGGGCGGTCATGTTCTGCCATCTAACTCGATCACCAGAGTCGTGGATCAGCTCCGTGTTCCTGTCTCGACCATGCCAGATGGTCAAGCAATCCAGGTATTTACTTCTCGATCTTCCCCTTGGTCTCTTCCCTTCGATCTTGCTAGTCGTCGCCAAGTTCTCCAAGTCACTTCTTCACATAACATGCCCAAAAAATATTGACTGTCTAATGCAGTGTTTCCCAACGTGGGGCCCACGCCCCACAGGGGGGCAATTTGATTGTTAAGGGGGGCAATTCGAAAATGGAAGAAATCGGCTGGATATAACAAAACAATATAACAAGACTTGAGACTGAAGTTAACTAAATTGGAACCTGACATAAAATCTCTTTGCAGCAAGCATCAAGCGCAAGGATCTCACTAAATTTAAATAATTACTAATAATTAAAATAATATAGAAACATCTTTCATTAAAATTATTTTGCACTTGAATTTCAGTTCTCCATTATATGTTTTGAAAATTTACTTACTGTGTTTGCTCAATAATTTCCTAGCGATTTCTTCCTAAAACCTATCGGTCCTTTGGCTAGGATCAGGTGCATTTGCTGCTCTCCCCCCAGGTATTGCGCCTGGTCTGGTCGGGGGCCGGGATGATCAAATAAAAACTCATCACATATCTTCACCTTAGATGTGGGCCTGGTGGACCACTGTGGGCAATAGCTCACAGTGAGACTAAGGGTCCACACAAAAAAAGGGGGAGGCGGGAGAACCAGCTTGTCTGGGGTAATCGCCAAACCAAAAAAAAAAAAAAATTCACCCAACACAACTGACACACAGGGATGCAGGGATGCTCTGGTCCCTCTGGGAACCGTGAGCCCTTCTAAAAAAAATACAAATTCCAGTTTCTATAGTGAACATTTTAATTTTTGAATATTAAAAATGATGCATATGTTGGGGGGGGGGGGGGGGGGGGCATAAGAATTTTAGAAAGGCTTAGGTGGGGCATAGCACAAAAAAGGTTGAGAAACACTGGTCTAATGACTCTAATCAGTGTACGATCTTCATTTGTTTCTTGAAGGACTTGTTCATTGGTTTTTCTTTCTGTCCATGGTATTGATTGCATTTTCCTCAGAAACCACATTTCCTCAGCCATCAGCTGTTTTTCAGCTTGACTGCTTATTGTCCACGCTTCACATCCATACAAAAGTATAGGTTATATGTAGCACTTCAACACTCTTTTTCTCTTTTCAATTGATATATTTTTATTGATCAGTATGTTTTTCATCTTACAAAAGGCTACCTTCGCAATGGCAATTCTTGTTCGAATCTCTTCAAGGCATCTTTCATCAGATGTTATGACTGTTCCGAGATAACTGTATCGATTCACTTGCTTAAAAATATGCCCATTTACTCGTATATCACATTGTGGTATTTCCTTCTTCCCAGTGACGACCATAATCTGTGTCTTCATGATATTCAGTTCTAACCCTAGTTGTTCACTGTGTGCAACAACCGCATCTACTAAATTTTGCAGGTCCTTTTCATTGTCTGCAGTCAAGACTGTATCAACTGCATATCTAATGTTATTGATGTATCGCCCCCCCCCCCCCCCCCAATGTTGATCCCTTCCAAATCGTTTCACTGTACAGGGAAAAAAGATCTGGAGACATTACACATCCCTGTCTCACACCTCTTTTAATAGGCTGATATTGACTTACATCGTTATCAATTCTGATGGCAGCTTGTTGATTCCAATATATGTTGTCTACAAGTCTAAGGTCTTTTCCATCAATTTGTAGATCTTCAATCATCCTTATCATGTCGATACGTCTCACTTTATCGAAAGCCTTTGTGTAGTCAATAAAGCAATGTTATAGATCTGTGATTACTTCTATAGAACTATACTGGAAGGCAAGGTTGAGAGCAAGCGAGCAAGAGGTAGACAACGATACAAGTGGGAAGAAAACATCAAGAGATGGACAAACATCAGCCTGACAGAATATACAGTCAAGGTGAGAGACAGACAGTGTTGGAGATCCATTGCAGCCAACCTTAATTGTCGAGACGGCACCTGATTGATTGACTTCTCTTTGGAGCATGTCAAAAGTGGCGATGCCATCTTTACACTGTCTTTATGACGTCGCCGTGTTCGTCAGCACCATGACGTCACACTTAACACTCTTGACATCCTTAACAACAATATTGCCAGGTTACAACACAATGGCATGGTTATAGCAATTTCTAATTCTATCACAGGTTTAGGCTTTCATTTGAAGCCACCTCATGTATATTTATATATAATACCTCCTTCAGTCCGCCCTATGCTGAATTTCATACATTGGTATGAACGTCGGTGGTTCAGAAATCAATCGCAAACTTTCTGAACGTAGATCTTGCTTACTAAATTCACTAACAGTCACACATTCCTGGTGTTGATTTCGACGTCCTGTAAATGGACACGCAACAACATTTTTGTTTAACATCCCTCATCACATACTGCTTCTTTTATTTTCACCCAAAGTCACAGGAGAATCAAATAGAAAACATGAATTTAAACAAAAAGAAATGAGAAAAGCTAATTTTCTAACTAATTTCCCAACTCTTTTTCTTTCCAGCAGGCAATGGGACAGTCTGTTCAAGGAAGCAACAAGGAATGAAGTATAGACCACAAGGAGTGTTTCACAATTTATGAGAGGAAATATATCCGACGCAAATAAGCCTCTCTAAAATCCTGGAAAACACATGCGCAGGAAAATGCCGGGAAACGAAGTAATATTTCGTGTATTTACTATTCAACAAGCCAGGTTAATTGATTTTGAAGACAGGAAACTCCCGCATTGACAGGCCACATTTGGTTTTCGCTGTTTGAAAGTTTAACCTCAGCAGAGGTCCAGCGTCCTAATACCATTGAGTGACTCTATTGTTACATCAAGCACTAGAACTTACTTTAGGCAGAGGCTAAAAACATAAATGTCTGTTGTTGAACACAAATATTCAAGGGAGATAATTCTTCGGTGTTTACTAATCTCCCCTGCTTTACTTTCAATGCGTGTGGAACTAAAAAGATCTTTGTAAAGGCAAGAAAATCATTGCTCTATTCTCTGTGCCAGTAAAAGATTACCAAAAGAATGATCTACAACAATAAAAATTTCACGGCTGCATATTGAGGAAGGACATTGCAGTAACATAACAATCAAGAACATTGACAACATGGTGTTTATTGTGATTTTAAATGTTATAAGCTTGATTCAGTAAAGGAGAGAGTATTGTGAGGATCCAAGAAAGATAATTGCTGTAACTTGAAATGCTCTGCACCAGAGACAAGAGATGCAATTAATTTTATTGATTTAGACATGTACAATAACACTGTGTTAGAATTGTGGACATTTGTCATTTTTGCTGAAGTTATTCAGTCTGTTAATTAATGCCATATTTCAAAAGAAACGGAGTGTAACTCTTCCAATTAATTACGACGAGTTTGGGCAGAACATGGGCGTATCACTGACTGTTATTTAATGTCACTTTACATTGGTAAAGCGGCCTACATAGTTTCACTGATTAAAGACAGCTTACATCTGTAAAGTGACATTCCTGGTTCCATTAACGAAATTTAACAGGAGTAAATGACATAAATTTGTTTATTGAATAATGAACGTTTATTGAAATACAAGAGCGTAACTTCTCATTTCAACGAACGTCTACGACTGTATAACAAATTAAGGAGCATATTTAAAATGAAAGTTTACAGTTTTAAAGGGGTGTAAATTTGTGTATTTATAATGAAAATTTACACACATAAAGGGGAAGAATTCCCTTCTCACCCAAAGTTTACAACTCTAAAGGGACGTAAATATGTGTACAGAATTATGACCGTTTACATAAATAAAGGAGCATAACTCCTATTCACAAAAGAAAGTTTACAACTGGAAAGGGACATAAATTTCCACTTTCACAAAGTAAATTGTTCAAAAGTAAATGGATGTGCTTTTATTAATTGACAGATTAGTAGCTCCACACAGTAGCCATACCCAATTGTTAATGTGATTTACTACCGCAGTGTGGTGTTATTATGTTTATTAATATATGACAACAACAACAATCAATTAACGTCATTTCTACACACTCGTAATAAGGATTACAATAGTATTGCAATGCCCTGGCACTTTGTAGTTAGCTAAGCAGCGTATTAATATCGATTATATGGTTCTCTTTATTCACAACGCAAGGATGTAATCCCAAAGGACTGACATCATCAAACATTACCCTTTGAACGCACTATCCAGCAAAACACAGGCTCTTATGTACGTAAATTTAATGGGCCAAATTACACAATGTTTCAAAAAAGTTTCGGCCCAGTTTTTCCGATTCTGGCTTCATTGATTCTGTTTTTGCCATCTTCATTAGCGCAGATTCTGAGCTCAATTGATTTCAAATTCCGGGAAGAACAAGTTCAAGGTAGCTATGTCGGAAACGTAGCCGTAAGCAGCCGATTGGCTACAACACTTTCGGAAAACGAGTTCAGCAGGTTAAAGTTCAACCTGCCGGACTCGAAATACTTCAAGATTGATGAAAAGAGTGGGTCCTTAATCTCAGCTGTGAAAATCGATCGTGAGGATGTTTGTGAAGGTCAAGACGCATGTAAACTCACCAATGAAATTATTGTCTATACTAGAATTGGAGCTGGCAATTACGATATTTTAAAAGTAATCACAATGAACGTGGAGATTCTGGATATTAACGATAATTCCCCAGAATTTCCCAGCCGAGTAGTTGGTCTGACGATACCAGAATCTAACGATCGTGACCATACTCTACGGACTCGTGGCGCTGTAGATAAAGATACTGGGGACAATTCAGTTAAAGAATATCGATTTCAGGATTTGACCAATACCTTTCTGATGAACATCCACAAAAATCCGGATGGTTCTTCGTATCTGGGCATTGTTGTCAAAGAGAAAGAGAAGCTGGATCGCGAAGTCAGGGATTTCTACCAGGTAACAATTGTAGCCACAGACGGGGGATTTCCTCAAAGATCTGGGTCAGTTGTGATAAATATAACAGTTGCTGACGTCAATGACAATAGCCCTGAGTTTTCTCAAGCGTCGTATAACGGAACCATGCAGGAAAACATGGTGCTGAAAGTCCCCATCTTGAAAGTTAAGGCAATTGATGCGGACTCCGGGAAAAACGCTGAAATTTCTTACCAGTTTAGTTCGCGGGTGTCCAACAGGTTCCGGCAGAAGTTCTACATTGACGGGCGTACGGGGGAGATATTTGCCCAAAGTAATATAGACTATGAGGAAGACAAGCTCTTCCAGTTCATCGTGGAGGCGGTGGACCATGGAACTCCGCAAATGACGTCTAGAACTAATGTCAATCTTCATGTCATCGATATGAATGACAATTCGCCCCAGATTCTTATTAATTTACCGCCAACGGGAACGGAAGTTTCAGAGAATGAACCAGTAGGGAAGTTTATTGCGCACTTAACAATTATTGACCTAGATAGCGGTAATAATGGCGCTGTTGTCTGTACTATGGATGACGAGAATTTTTCTTTAGAGAAATTCATTGACCATTCTTCAAATAGGTACAAGGTTGTCCTCGCGAAGTCCTTAGATTACGAGCAGAATACCTACCATAGAGTATCTGTAGCTTGCTCTGATGGCGGGGTTCCTCAGTTGTCAAATTCAACAACTTTCATTGTAAGTGTCTTGGATGTTAACGACAATCGGCCCACTTTTACAGAGTCTACATACACACAAACAGTGTCGGAGAACCAGGAGGGTGACGAGGAGATCCTGGAAGGTGACTGCCCACGATTGGGATAGCGGGGAGTTTGGGAGGGTGTCTTACATCATTGAGGAGAAGTTCGCCGATGTGTTCAGCATACACCAAGCTACAGGGGTTATACGAGTTCTGCGCATGCTCGACAGAGAGGATGTGTCTAGGTATGAGTTCTATGTTATTGCCCAAGACAATGGCCCAGAAAGACTATCATCATCAGCTCTTGTGGTTATTATTGTCGATGATGAAAATGACGAGCCCCCTCGCTTCCTGAATCCTGTGTACTTTGGGAATGTTCTTGAGAACCAGCCCGCGGGTACTTCTGTAGGAGTTGCTATAGCTGTGGATAATGACAGTCCGGCTAATGCCCAGATGGTATACTCCATTCTTGACCTCGGAGATGATTATATACACTTTTCCATGGATCCAAAAACGGGAGTTATCATTAGCGAAACCATGTTTGACAGAGAAAAGAAAGAACATTACTACTTGGTGATAAAAGTCGCGGATCCAAACAAATCAAGCTTTTTCGGCATTTGCAACTTTACTATCCGCGTATTGGATGAAAATGACCACGCCCCTATCATACGTATGTCATCTGAAGATAACTCCACCTATTTCATCCCTTACTCAGCTCCGGTTGGTTCAATAATCACCAATATCTTTGCCTATGATGACGATGAAACCTCCTCTCAACATTCCAAACTAAGATTCTTCGTAGACAAGGGCGACCCAGAGCAGCTTTTCGAAATGAACACCTACACCGGAAGCTTGACTCTTGCCAGAGCAATCACAACCAGGGATTTCAAGACCTACAATTTAGTAATTGTGGTAGACGATGGCGGGACGCCGCCTCGTTTTGATACGAAACATCTTAGTATTAAAATCAACGGCACCATTCCTGATTTAAGAGAATCCGCCATTAGTGAAAATATAATTATTGCTATTATTATAGTTTGTGTTACGGTTACTCTCGCGTTTGTTATTGTGATAACGATTCTGCTTATCCGGAAATTTGATCGGCAAAGGCGAAGCAATCGAGCCAATCAGAAGGTGTCCGAAGAAAACATGTATCAACTGAACAGACAGGAGCTTTTCAATGATTTGGGCTCGGCCCGTTCTGACGACTCGAACCTCAATAAACGGAGCAAGAAAGAGGTAAGGATTTCCGTGTAACTAGATGTTCTTTTGTGAATGGTGAAGACACAATGTTCTCGGTGAATAATGAAGACACATGAATGTGACATGTTCTTTATTGAATAATGAAGACAATTGAATGAAGTGAATATTAAAGACAAATATATACTAAATGTTCTGTTCGAATAATGAAGACACATAATTAAATGTTCTATTTTAATAATGACGACACACATATAACTAAATGTTCTGGTTTAATATTGAAGAAACATATAACTAAATGTTCTATCTGAATAATGAAGACACACGTCCAACTAAATGTTCTCTTCGAATAATGAAGAGATACGTATATCTAAATATATCTATTGAATAATGAAGACACACATTACTAAATGTTCTTTTTGAATAATGAACACACATATAACTAAATGTTCTTTTTGAATAATGAAGACATACGTATACTTAACTGTTCTTTTTGAATAATGAAAACGTACGTTTAACTAACTGTTCTTTGTGAATAATGAAGACAACCTTATAAATAATTGTAGTTTTTGAATAATGAAGCCAATGTCTTTTTCTCTTTGTCTTTCTCTGTTTCTCTCTCTCTCTCTCTCTCTCTCTCTCTCTATCTCTCTCTCTCTCTCTCCCTCTCTCTCTCTCTCTCTCTCTCTCTCTCTCTCTCTCTCTCTCTCTCTCTCTCTCTGTTTCTCTTTTCCTCTCTTTGTTTCTCCATAAGGTCTTTGTCTCTAACTTTTCCTCCACAAGGATGAGCATTTACAGAAAGTGAGAAGTTGTCAATATCTAAGACTCTGTAATGGACAATGGAAAGGTAATCACAGAAATCAATAGAAGTACAAACATTCATCATCATGTGTCATGCCGATCAGCATGGACGGTCAAGGAAAGCGATCTCACACGACAATCACAATAGTCATGGATCAGGTCCGTCTTACAGGTGGCCAACAATTTTGATAATTCCAGTTGTCAACAAGTTCTCTGGTTTAGTTCTTTTCATAACGTGCCCAAAAATTCTTGACTGTCTACGTCTAATTTCTCTAATCAGTTTACGGTTTTCATTTGTTTCTTGTAGGACTTGCTCATTGGTTATTCTTTTCGCCATGTTATTCTTTGCATTTTCCTCAGAAACCACCTTGTTACCGTCACTAGATGTTTCTCAGCTTGTCTGCTTAGTCCATGTTTCACATCTATATAACAGTATAAGTTTTATGTAGCATTTCAACGATCGTTTTCTCATTCCAATTGACAGGTTTTTTAAAAATTGGTTAGTAAGTGTTTTATCTTGCAAATTGGTACCTTTGCCATAGCGATTCTTGTTCTACTCTCTTAAAGGCACCTCCCGCCAGAAGCGGTGATTGTTCAGAGATAGTTGTACCGATTCACTTGTTTCAGAATTTTACCATTAACCTGGATGTCACATTGCGATATTTCTCTCTTCCGTTTAGACAACCAGTATTCTCCGTTCTCTTACAATTTAATTATAACTCTAGTTGTTTACTGCATACAACAACCGTATCTTTAAAAAAAAAAATAATCACCAAAATACGAAAAAAACGAGAAGTAGACAGTGAACTTTACTAGAACACGATTAAAAGTAACAAAATGGATACGCGGCGAAAGCCTTCATCAGCACAGAATAAACAAAACACACACTGACCAAACTATAAGCTAATACATGAAAAATACTACATGATAATATGAATACAAAAGTTACTTGTCTGTATGCTTGTTGTGGGCTGGGCACGTCTTTCATTAGATCCGCATGGATTTAATGCAGTAGATTAGACATTACAAAAACTGAAATAATTAAGACGTAAACTGATTAGGGAAATTAGTCGTTGACAGTAAAACGTTTTTGGGGCACGCTTGAGAAGCAATAAACAAGAGAACTTGGCGATAACTGGCAAGATTGAGGAGGAATGAACAAGGGGAAGGTAGAGAAATAAATACCTAGATGGCTTGACCACATGGCATGGTTGGGACAAGAACACAGAGCTGTTCCACTACTCTGGTGATGGTGTAAGATGGCGAGACATGACCGCCCACGCTAACCCGCATGATCCATGATAATGATGAACACATTTATGAATAGGACAGACAGAACAAGATCCGTGGCGATGTGGTCAAGCCGTCTGCATCACACTCCGAAGGTTGTGGGTTCTATTCTGGGCTACTTCATTCAGTTCACGAGCGCATTTTTCTCGGCGACTCCTGGGAATTGTCGCTGGAGCTACGGAGTTTGCGCTATTTGCGACGCTTTCAGCAGGCCGCCCTGCGGAAAGAAACCGAGCAATATGGGGAAAACCCGGTGCAATGAAGACGATCCTCTCGACTTTTAAGACTTTATGTTTTTACAGACAGAACAAGAAAATGCATAATGCTGGCACATTTGCTGCTGCAACGAATGCGTGCACACCTTGAACATTTCACTAATCAGCTGAGAGGCATATATCAGACTTGGAATATACATGTTGGAGATGAACATTAAAAATTCATTAGGCAGAGAGGAGAACAGGCAGGTCTGTCTAACAAGAACTCAATATCGGAGGAAATGTATTATTAAGACAAGTAAAAATGATTTTATTTGTATTTCTGTGCGCTCGCTTTAAGCCCAAGCGTAATCCACACAAGTTCTACTAATTTAGTGGATTAGCTTTCCCTGTTACCAGTGTCGCTCGCCATCAGGCAAACCCACTCCGACTGCAGAGGTACTTGTAATTTACACTACCCAAGTCAAGGACGAGAAGTCAACGTCTTAGTCCAACTGACCGGTGTAGGGGTTGAACCTGCTAACTCACCATCAGTACACAGGATGTTTAAGAACGAGCGCTCTTATCCATTGGCTTATGCTGATCTGCATAATGAGAAGAATGAGACAGTTTCGACATCTGCACAGACATGCACGTCTCGTCATCATCATGTGCCATGCCCAGAAGCATGGGCGGCCATGTTTCGCCATCTCACTCGATCACCAGAGTCGTGGATCAGCTCAGTGTTCTTGTCTCGACCATGCCATGTGGCCAACCCATCTTTATATTTACTTCTCTGCCTTCCCTTTTTCCCCCTCAATCTTACCGATTGCCACCAAGTTCCCCAGTTTATTTCTTTCCATAATGTGCCAAAACAATTTGACTCTCTACGTCTAATTTCTCTAATCCAGTTCACGGGTTTCATTTTTTTCGGGGGGAGGGGGGGGGGGGGGGGGGGGGGGGGGGTAAGATTTGCCCATTGGTTTTTCTGTCTGTCCATGGTATTCTTTTAATGTTTCTCAGAAACTATATTTCCACTGCATGAGATGTTTTCCAACTTGTCGGTGAAAGTCTAGAAGAGATAACACTAAAAGGAAACCTACTGTGTCGAAAGCGTTATGGAAGCAATTTGTAATCCCGCATACCGCGTTCAAAAAGTTCTGGCAGCAGACCGCCTTGCGTTGATATTCATACAATGGTATGAGTGCTGATCGTCCCAGAAAGCTATGGCAAACTAACGGAACATAAACTTGCTAAGAAATCACTAACAGCCCCCCCCCCCCCACTCCCAATGTTGGGGTTGACTGCTACGTCCTGTAAAGGGTATGCAACGAACTCTTAACTGGGAGAGGCTGAGGAGAGAGAAAAGTCACACACGGAGATGGAATGAAGGTGTGAGGGATAACTGATACATGACAGCAACAGGGATAGGACATCTGGCTTTTGAGAGAGAGATAGAGGCAGTGTTATGGTTGAAAAGGGAGGAGGGGGGGGGGGGGTGAAGTTCTGTGTAGGACAGGCCGCTGCTTGATGATGATGAATCCATGAAGTTTCTGTGAGTAAATAATTAATTTGAATGAGTTGAACGTGGTCTCGGAGATCTCAAAACTAGGAGAAAATCTCTCTCTCTCTCTCTCTCTCTCTCTCTCTCTCTCTCTCTCTCTCTCTCTCTCTCTCTCTCTCTCTCTCTCTCTCTCTCTCTCTCTCTGGCATGCTTCATACGATCCCCCCCCCCCCCCCCCCGCCACGATATCACCCATCTTGTTTATTGACAGTATTTTAACATTTTCCCGTAAAATCACGTTTCTGTGATCTCGCGGGATTGTGTTGTTTGTTTTCTAAAGTATTACCTTAGAACACCGTGCGACAAGAAGAAGAAGAAAGCTGCAGCCAATCTACAAGATCTGAACATCGAAAAAATAGTAGCTCATAAACAGAGCAGTGTCTTGGTAATTGAAATACTTTGGCCATATAAAACATCACGGTGTCTTTGAATAACAGATAATGAATCAGCACAAAGAAACAAACAACCTAAATTAAATGGTAAACTTCACAAGAACACCATTACAAATGACAAAATGCACGTTGCGGTTAAAGCCTTCATCAGCACAGAAATAACAAACCCACACCGATACAACTACATGCTTAACACTACATGGCGATATAAATATAATAGTTCTCGTCTGCTTTCTTGTTGTGGACTGGACACCTGTTTCATGGAATCTATGTGTATGATTCTAACAAAGCGACTGAACCGGATATAGAATAGCAATGATTGGAGGAGTTGTTTCTGGAAGAAAAAGCGCATTGTCCACACACAGGCCAGACATGTTTTTTAGACAGCGGATAGTCGCGCTTAAACTGATATTTAGGTTTTTCCATCATCATCTTCCTCTTTTGCCGTTAAGCGTCGTTGGGAAGAATAGTTGATGCTTCATGGCCATATGGCTGGCACTGGATAGTGCCATCCCATGTGATTGTACAATGTCTTTGTGTACAATGTTTTTGATGTCTTCAATCAATTTTCTTCTCGAGCGTCCTCTTGCTACCGTAGCAGATGTTCTTTGGTGTAGGGCCAGTGTGGTGGTTAATGGTGTTGCATTCTAACGAGATGGCCGAACCATTTTATCTTCTGGCGTTCAATATATATGACATGATGTCTTGAAATACTGTCTGTCTGATAACATTATTTCTTACTCGGATGGTGAAGTTGGCAGCTCTTCTCAAGCATCTCATCTCGCAGGTGTTGATTTTTTTGCCTGGTGATTTGAACAATGTCCAAGTTTGGGACTGGTAACTTAGAGTTGTGTGAATATACCATTTATTTTATGTTGTTTTGCGGATATGGGTATATTTGAATGTTTTAGTATGAGTGATAGTTGATATATAAGCACACTTGCTTTTTAACATCTGATTTCGATTACTCTCTATTCTGTTATCCTACTTCTTAGATCAGTATATTTAGCGGACCAGGATAAATGCTAACTCGCGTTACTTCAGTTTTGGCTGTATTTATAATTTGTATTTCTGCATATTAAAAACCAGCTAATGTTCAGCAGTCAGCGCTGAATAGCGCTGACGTCGCACACAAAAGACTCATGTGTTAATCTAACATTTTCGATACGATCTATGTTTCGTCTAAAGTATAATAGAAATTCTGAAGGTCTGAATAACAAGACCACATGAATAGTCTAAACGAAATGTGTAGGGAACATAACATGAAAAATTAGCACAAGCAAAACAGAGGTAATGACTATAACTAAAGAAGAACAAACAGCAACAATTCACCTAAAACGAACATCCTTGAAACAAGTAACGAGCTTTCAAGTACCTAGGAAGTATAATATCATCAAATGGCAGATGAGAAGACGAGATCGAAAATAGGTGCAATAAGGCAATCAACTCATTGGACAAATGGCACCAATACTAAAGAACAAACATGTATCAATAACTACTAAGAAAGCACTTTACAACACAATCTTCCTACCAACTCTCTGCTACCAATGCCAAACCTGGACAATGACAGAAAAAGAGAAAAGAAAAATCACAACAACAGAAATGAGGTTTCTGAGAAGAATACTCAACGTATCAAGAAGAGATAAGATCAGAAATGAAGAAATCAGGACTAAAGTAGGGGTTAAAGCTGCTCTAGATTTTATTAGAAAGCAGCAAATCAAATGGTTTGGCCATGCAAGTAGGCTACCAGTCAACAGCATGCCACAACAAGCAATGATGTACAGACCAGATGGAAACAGAGGAAGAGGCCGACCACGTAAACGTTGGACTGAGGGAATAACAGAATCCATGGGAATGTCGATATACGAAGCCCATAACCGGGCACTCTCACGAAGTTTATACTTCACCTCGACACCGCAAGGTACAAGAGGAACATGATGAGATGAGATGAGATATTTGTATTGTATCTTCTGCATGTTACACTCAGCTTATTATTATGATTTTGCAGTCAGTCCTCGTCGCTGTAAATCAGGTAGTGATCGTCTGCAAACAAATAGCTCATGGTTTTTTGTTGTTGTTTTTTTTCGATAGGATCTATGGTTTCGTCTAAAGTAATAAGTTCGAAATGTTCTGAATCGGTTCTGTCAAATATCATGACGTTATTTATTCTTGTAAAGAACCTTACGAATTGGCAATTTGGGTGTAATGATTCATCATCATCAAGTGCCATGCCGATATGCGCGAGCGGTCTTGTTTCGCCGTCAACACTATCACTGATTTTGCTTGCTGCTTGCTTGCTTGCGTTCACTGGCTGTGAACTCCATCGTGACGTCCTGTATGTCGAATGGTGACATCCTTTTGTCCAACATCAGTGTGATGTCATACCGGATTGAGGTTGGCGGGAGTATCCGTTGTCCCATGTCTGGCTTATTGGTGTGCAGACTGGTGGTTCCTCGCCGTGCAGGCAGATACTCTCCGACTTCGGAGGAACTGATTTTAAATCATGGCTGCGTGCGTGTCTCGATGATGCCATGTTGCCAAGGCATTCAGGTATTTATCTCTTTGCTCTCCCTTGGCTCTTTCCCCATCATTCTTGCCAGTTGTCATTAAATTATTCACTTTATTTACCATGATGAGGTGCCCAAAATTCTTGACTGCCTAATTTCTCGAATCAATTTACGGGCTTTTCATTTGGGTCTTGTAGGACGTGCTCAATGGTTGTTTCTGTCTGCCTATGGTATTCTTTGCATGTATCTTTAAAAAGAAAATAAATAATAAGAACAAAAGCCTGCTTAATCAATATTACCTTTAGACTTTAGATATCACCTTGCCATCTTGACAGACGATAGTTTTTTACACTGTGTTTAAAAAAAAAGGCACAATAACCTCTACATAGCATACACCAATACGTCTGGAACAAGACAAGCTGCATTAGCTGCCGGATCAGCAAAGCAATCCTCTAACTGCCCGTAGCCCCAAGCTTCGATCCTAGACCAGTAGCCGACCAAGCCTTAGGTCCGGGTCTTCCCTATATATAACCATTATTTCTTATTCACACTAAGGCCCCGTTTTGTCGCTATTTTCCGCCGTCGTATCTATCGTTCTCAGCAGTTTATTTTGACTTGTTGCGATCAGGTCGGTATGATAAGCATAACGTGGGTTATTTATACTACGACAACCAACTGTAGAGCCGGGCATATTTTCCGCGGATCTCATTATTTCCTTTCTTACGAGTATTATTTGCTTGTTTGTCAAAATGTGTCTCGCGTTATTGGACGTAATGTTGGCAATTCCCATTCTACTATTGATTTCTGTTTCGCGTCTACGATATTCAATATTCTGTTGTTATATGACCAAGTTATGAGAGGCATTTGACTCCGGATTCTTCGTGAGATTACGTGCATTTCTAAGACGTTAGTACTTTCAATAGCGTAGCTGAGAGGGTACTGCTCTGATAATGACACGAGCAAGGCCGGAACAAGTTTTTTTGCTCTCTCTTGCTTTGAACTCAAACGTAGTTTATACATGTGCTAATACTTCTAGTTCACTAAACTGATTTTTATGTGTGGATTAGCTTTCCCTATTACCAGTGTCACTCGCTATCAGCGAACTCACACCGACATCTGAGGTACTTGTAATTTACGTCCTCAAGTCAGAGACGAAAAGTCAACAGTTTAGTCCAACTGATCGGTGAATGAGTTCAACCCGCTACCTCGGTATCAGCACACCGGAAGTTTAAGAGCTAGCTTTTTATCCATTCGGTCCATGCTGACCTTATTTTGACGAATATAAGGCGAGCACCTGCGAAAATATTAGTCCACAATGTTTTATTAAGCAAGAACGAATATGAACGAATATGAGTAAATGAACGCAAATGAACAAATTAGGATTAACTTAAAAGTAATGGAAATGTATTTCCTGAGACGAATGTTGCGAATTCCTTGGGCTGCCAGCGTAACTAAAATCGATTGCCTGCAAGAGGCTAATGAAACTAGAACATTATATACAACAATAAGAAAACATCAATACAACATCAAGCCAAACACCTTTCTTTGTCATGTGATGTGAAGAGAGGCATTGGAGAACATCATGACAGACTGGAAAGATCAACGGGAAGAGAGGCGGAGACAAACCAAGAGAAATGATGCTGGATGGACTGAGACGATGGCATGGAGGAATATCATTAGCAGATTTAAGTCCAGAATACCAGAGGCCGAGATCTGTGGAGAGACATGAACGCCTACGGCAGCTGGCAGGGCACATGATGATGATGATGATGATGATGATGATGATGATGATCATGATGATGATGATGATGATCATGATGATGATGATGATGATTGTCAGTCTGTTCGCGAGTTTGACAATATGACTCTAGAAAATACAAAAAGTTAAGTAGGTAAGGAACATATGACATGTCTAGCCAACCAGTAGGGAATTTACATAATCCTAGACAATACTGCTGGCGAAAATGTTGAGGAAATTGTAGGAAAAGTGCTAGTCACAAGTGTGGAACTTTAATTATCCCTTCCCACGCTGCCTAATGGTATAAGGTAAAGACAAAACAAAATAAAACATAGATTCAATGGAAACTAACTGCAACATACGGGCAAAGAATAGAGCAAGTCGGTTTGCAAATCTGAGAGGATATCTACAGCAATCTGCAGAAATTCAATGATGACCAACTGCAACATAAGGAAAAACAAAGGAGCAGGTCGGTTTGCGGATCTGAGATAATGGCAGAAATCTGACAGAAAAGATATAAATATGTCTCGAGGCAGGAATCTGCTGTGGGCGGGTGATGAGATATAGCTATCTCACTGTGTAGGCCTGAGAGCAAGGCGGAATCGGTGGTCAGTCTTTTTCTCTGTTGGCGGACGAGAGGTCAGGTGTCGAACACTCTCCTTTCAACTACACTAACGTCTGGGCCAACTGACAGAAGCACAACTAAACATAGCAAAGACGTCTTTATAATCCTTTACAGATTCTGTGTCAAACAGCGTGTAGTTTACGACCAAACAAAAATTACTAGCGGAAAATGGGAAGTAGGGTGTGTCACAATTATGATTTAAAAGTTGAAAATATGGTAGCAGTCGAGTTGTATCATAACACAATGACAACACGTCAGCCATATATAAGTCCATGGCGGTTACAGGAAGTCGCTTAAGACGGTGTATCACTCCATTGCACTTCATCAGTTAAGAAAACAAAGTCGAGACAAAGACCTCACAAACTATATGAAATATGATGGTTGTTATTAGGTTTCAGTATAAAATAAAGTGGTCATTATATTTTGCCCATACACGTGCTACTACTTCTTGTGCACTGAAATGAATGTTGCGTGTGGATTAGCTTTCCCCGTTACCAGTGTCCCTCGCAAGCAGCGAACCCACTCCGAATTCAGGGGACCTTGTAATTTACGTCTTCAAGTCAAAGTAGAGAAGGGAACATGTTAGTCCAACTATCCGGTGTAAGTGTTGAATCCGCTACCTCGGCATTAGCACACCGGATGTTTAGGAATGAACGCTCTTATCCACTAGGCCCTACTGACCTCTATGTCATAATTTGTATATTGCGAACAGCCATCCACATAATGTCAATGAGATCCAACATCACTCTTAATTTGTTTAAAAACTGTACATAAAATTCATGAATCTGAAACTAATTACTAATTTTATTAAACACCGTTCATGAAAATGATGAATCTGAAACTAACTACTAATTTCATTAAAAACTGTAAAAGAAAATGATGAATCTGAAACTATCACCAGAGTCGCGGATCAGCTCAGAGCCACGAGGCCATGTCATCCAGGTATATACGTCTCTATCTTTTTGTCTAGGTGCAAAGAATGAGACCGAGCGAAATAGACGATTCAGTTTTTTATTAGAACAAGAAACTACAGATTGAATAGTCACACAGACTGAACTTGATCCCGACACAACGGTTTGTGAGTACCGGATATCCTTCACAACTGTGGCACGTTTTGTCAATTCTGGTGTGAACATTGGCCCATAAAGATACACGCCCACTGACAAGTATTTGGGAACCTAAATGATCTCTCAATTACAGCGATATACATTGACTAATTTTTAGGTGTATACATTATTGGAGCAGAGAACGAGAAGAAGAAGAAGAAGAAGAAGAAGAAGAAGAAGAAGAAGAAGAAGAAGAAGAAGAAGAAGAAGAAGAAGAAGAAGAAGAAGAAGAAGAAGAAGAAAAAGAAGAAGAAGAAGAAGAAGAATTCAGTTGAGTTGAGTTGCGTTAAGAACCGACATCACTGCACTCAAGATATTCCCATACGTGCTCCTTCCCCTCGTTCAACAGTCAGCGAAGAGTCATACTATTAATCGTTCCCACCGCTATCTGATTAAAAGTTCTCCTGGTCTTCCCTCTCAGTTTTGAGATTCTTCCAGAACCCCTGCCGATCCCCCGCAATCTCATTCTTTCCACATATGGGTTCTCAATCTGTTCCTCCGCCTTCTCCACCTGGTCCCACAAGCGCACGACCACCTCCCCCTTGTCCATAGGCAAAATTCCACTAAGAGGTCCCTTCCCTGCTAGCCTATCAGCCTGTTCATTCCCCCGTACACCCGCATGGCCAGGGCAAAATATCCATACAATTCTCACGATCTGTGACCTCTGAAGCGACGAGAGCCATTCCACACGAAACATTCCTTTCTCCACCTTGCTAAGCATACTCTTTGAATCCGTAATGAATACAACGTGTGTTGCAGTAGTCTCCTCTAGCCACCGGAATGCCGCTGTTACTGCCTCCACCTCCATTCTCATGCTGGAGGTCGTAGTCTCATATGCAGACTCTCCTTTTTCAAGACTCGCCCATTAGCCTTTGCAATAAAGCCCCAGCCACTACGTCTGTTTCTCACCACTGACCATCAGGTGTAGATGACTATGTCACCTTGATGTGTGTTGCTCTGGATCAGCTGTTGCACTTCAAACTCAGTGCGGCCCGCTGCCCATTCTCTGCACTCACGACCCAGTGTTATTATTACATTGTGCCAGTCCGTCATGTCTTCCGGAACTTCAACCCACTCTCTTTCACGATTGATGGTCTCTAGATCACACACCTGACTTATAGAAAGTTCTGCCTGTGCCATCCAGGACCTGCCTCGTCTTAGTCTATGACCCTTAACCATATCCATTGCTGCATGCAGCGGGTGATCCCTGTCTGCGGCAACTCTCAGGTACCATTTGGCCTGAAGGACCCTATGCCTATCCGTCATTGTTGGTAGCGCCAGGATATGCCTCATGCATATAATTGGTGTGTCCTTTGTGCACCCCAGGATTAACCGCATGGCAGCATTCGTATGCGCTCCAACCTTTCAAGCTGGCTCTTTGATACTGTCAGCAGCCCCAAACCATACTTAATGACAAAAATTATTAACTGCTGAAAGAGCCTGTACAGCACCCTCTGATCTACCCGGTTGCTGCCATAGCCCTCAATGCATTAAGTCCCCTACCAGCCTTCACCACCAAAGCCTCCACATGATCCTTAAAAGACAAACACCTGTCAAAGGTGATACCCAAGTACTTCAATTTACTCTCTCGACTAAGAGGACATCCATTCAACATAATACCTGGGACGTCTGCCTTGACGATCCGGTTATCCAAGGAGTACCACACAACCGATGCCTTGTCTGGGTTTATAATGGCCCCTGCGTCCCTGCACCACTCCGCCACCCTGTTTACCGCCACCTGTAAGTCTTTCGCCAAACTGGCCCTGTCTCTGCCCTGTCTGTACACCAGCATATCATCTGCAAATGTCAAGATTCTACCCACACCTGGTGTCTCAATAGCTGCGATCTTGCTGGTGTAGACATTAAAGAGCACTGGGGACAAGGCAGATCTCTGCGGCAACCCAGGTGTAATAGTACAGGGGTCAGAAGTCCAGGAACCCATGCGCAGTGCAACCTTACGCTCATAAAGGACTGCCGCAACCCATCTAACAAGGCAAGGGCAGACCTCCATGTCCAACAGTGTGTGTATTAACCGATCATACCTAACCCTCTTATACGCATCTTCCAGGTCAAGAGCTACCGCCACTGTCTCCTTTTTATTCTGGAAGCCCTCATAGACATCGAACGCAAAAGTTGCAGCATTGGCCCAGGTGTCCTTTCCCGGCCGGTAGCTCCCGAGTCCTTGGGGAAGCAGATTCCGACTTTCCAAATGTTGCTGGAGCCTGCGTGCTACTATTTTTTCGAGGACTTTGCCATACGTGTTTTGCAGGGTTATGATTCGGTATCCATTAAGTCTGGAGTGATCCTTACCTGGCTTTGGGAGGGGGACCAGGTAGCTATGCAGCCAATCGTGGGGTATTTCCGCCGTATTGATGCTTAGGTTGAAACAAAGAGCCATCTCCTCCAAGTCCCCATCATTTATGTTCCTCATATGGGAGTACCTCACCCCATCCGGACCTGGCGCTGTGTCTTTAGCCCGCTTCAGTACCCGTCTAATGTCCTCCACTTTAATCTCACAGTCCTCCTTCCTAGTGACCCGTGACAAGGCTTCTCTGACGTTATCTCTAATAGCCCTATCTTGCTGATCCGTCTGTTTTAAAAATCGCGCAAGAAAAGCCTCCCCTTTGTCCTTGTCAGTTGTCATAGGTCGGTTGTTATCATCATAAACGGTGCCATGTGTACCAGGCATCACCTGGCTCTTCATCTGTCAGTGCAGCCTCCAGAATTTTCCCAATGTCACATCCCCACCTACTTCATTGATAAACTGTTCCCACTTAATCCTCTCTTTGCTTCAGCTGCCTTGAGTTTAAAATCCAGCACCTTTACTTTTTTATACCTTTCAGCCTCTTCCAATTCTGTGTCAACTGAATTGGTTGCTCTCCGCACCCTCTGCCAATTCCTTATCGCCACCCTCTTTTCCCTCCATGAATTCTCGACCTCTGGTGTCCACCATGGTGGTTGGGTAAAGATTCCTTTTGTTGGTTTAGATCTTCCCTGTGATCTAAGGCGTGATCTGTGATCTAAGTGAAGAGTGGTCGTGATCATAACTGAATGCCCTGCGAGCTCTTATAGCCCTAACTGCGCTGGACTTAGGTATCAGCACAGAACAGGGGAGGTGGTCACTTCCATGGTCTCCAAGGACGCTCCATTTTATGTCTGATGCCGCCTCTTGGGATACAAGCGCCAGGTCGATGGCCGTGTCAGGGTTCCCCGGTCTCATTGCTAGCCTAGAAGAAGAAGAAGAAGAAGAAGAAGAAGAAGAAGAAGAAGAAGAAGAAGAAGAAGAAGAAGAAGAAGAAGAAGTGACTGCACAAATACGCCGACATTTCAACAATTAGGTGTTTCCATCAAATCGTTTACAGATAGAAAGGATTGACTGTGAATCTGCGATTGCCACGGGGATAACAAATGCTCACATTCCAACAGATCCTTTGTATGTTAAATATTATGATTCATCCATCATGTGCCATGCCGGAAAGCGTGGGCGGTCATGACTCGCCATTTAACTCGATCAACAGAGTCGTGGATCAGCTCAGTGTTCCTGTCTCGACCATGCCATGTGGCCAAGCCATACAGGTATTTACTTCTCGGTCTTCCCCTTGGTCTGTTCCATTCGATCTTGCCAGTTTTCACCAAGTTCTCCAATTCATTTCTTCTCATAACATGTCCGAAAAATTTTGACTGTCTACGTCTAATTTCTCTAATTAGTTTACGATTTTCATTTGTTTCATGTAATATTTGGTCATTGGTTTTTCTGTATGTCCATGGTATTCTTTGCATTCTCTTCAGAAACCACATTTCTTCAGCCATCAGATGTTTTTCAGCTTGGCTGCTCATTGTCCAAGTTTCACATCCATACAAAAGTACAGGCTCTATGTATCCCCTCGACACTCTTTTTCTCGTTTCAATTGACATCCTTGTATTGGTCAGTATGTTTTTCATCTTGCTAAAGGCTACTTTCGCCACGGCGATTCTAGTGCTAATCTCTTCAAGGCATCTCCCATCAGATATTATGACTGATCGGAGATAATTGTACGGATTCACTTGTTTAAGAATAGTCCAATGTACTTGAATATTACATTGAGGTATTTCTTTCTTCCTAATGACGATCATAATCTGTGTCTTTTTACAATTTAATTCCAACCCCAATTGTTCAATGTGTGCAACAGCCGCATCTACTAATTGTTGCAGATCCTTTTCATTGTCTGCAATCAATACTGTATCATCTGCATATCTAATGTTATTGATGCATTGTCCCCCAATGTTGATTCCTTCCATATCTTCTATATTTCTGAAAATATTTTCACTGTACAGGGAAAAAAAAAGATCTGGAGACATTACACATCTCTGTCTCACACTTCTCTTAATAGGCTTATATTGACCTACTTCATTTCCAATGATTATGGCAGCTTGTTGTTTACAATATGTTTTTTACAAGTCTAAGGTCTTTGCCATCAATGTGTAGATCTTCAAGCATCCTTATCATGTCGACATGTCTCATTTTATCGAAAGTCTTTGTGTAGTCAATAAAGCAAAGGTGTAGATCTTTGTTTACTTCCATAGAACGTTCGATTACGGTTCTCAGTATATACACAGCATTTACTGTACCCCTGCCTACTACAAATCCACATTGTTCTTCTCTTATTTCAGGTTGTATTTTCATCATGTCATTATTGTTACATAATTTTGATCCCTGGCTTAGTGTTAACGTCTTTCTCCGTAATCCCGTATATTCTCGTGAGTAACGCAGCTGCGCGAGAATCGGCAGCGGTTCGCGCCGCTCTGGTAACTTACGGGGTATGTGAGCCGGTCGCTCAGAAGACAATGGCAAACTACTGAGCGTAATCTTGCCTAATACATCAACAGTAGTTGAAAATGCTGGTGTTGACTGCAACGTCCTGTAAGAGATATGCAACATTTAAAAAAACATATGATTTCGAGTTAAAACAGATGCCTCGGCATATCTTTCTAATTTTTGGTTATTTGTAGTAAAATCTACATTGAAATTCTTCGTCTGCAAAATGTTCCAATTCTATTAAATGACATGTTATTGAAGACGATGACGCCTTCTGGCAGGTTGCTAGGGGCAAGTGGCTTTCCAGAATTTTCCACTGTTAGCATCCTAACATTATTAGGAACATACTTTGCTCTTCTACTGTCTACCCGAGGTTACATTGTAATATATGTAAGTGTGTTTTGTTTATTTCGGTTGAAAGAATTCAGTATACTACTTCATTATATTATTGTTTTCCACTTGAAGTATGCTTTTCACGAGACGCAGCGAAATATTTCAGGCAATAAATTGTGCATTATAATGTTTTACGACTTCATTTTTCAAATTCAGAACGGGAAAACATTGCTTCTTAGTTTAATATTGTTATATTCTGGTTGTAATTTGGGTAAAACGTACATGAACACATCGTGCGATGGCTGGGACTCAATAAGATAAACCTATCGCAAACAGCCCTCTCCCCTGAGAACGGGAAAAAATAAATAAATTGCGTAGTCCCGGTACAATAATATTCTCCTTACAAGGATTGGCTCTTCACAAATGAATTATACTGTTTGCACCATTTATGAACCTTAAACTGTCATCTTTTCCGTGGCCAGGAAAGCGGGTCCGTTATCTCAAGTGTCTCGGAAGTCATTTAATTTCTCCCGCCCGATTCTGTGTGCTTAAGTTTTGTTTGAATAATAGATACCTGGTCCTTATGGGAATGAGGGCCTATTTGTTTTTCTCACGGTTTTTTCTCGTTTGTCTGTCCGTTTGTCTGTCTATCTGCCTGTTTGAGTGTCCGTCATTTTTGAATGACTGTTTATGTGTCTGTTTGACTGAATCTCTATCTGACTACCTACCTGCCTCCCTGTTTGTTCGTCTCTAGGTATGTCTGTCTGCCTGCGTTTTCGTCTGCTTGCCTATCTGTCTGTATTTGGGTGGGCAGGGGATGTATGTGTGGGATGGGTGTGTGTGTGAGTGGGAATTGTGTGTGGGTGGATGGGGGATGTGCGGGTGGGTGGGGATGTGTGTGTGGATGGGGAATGTGTGTGTGTGTGTGTGGGGGGGATGTGTATGTGGGTGGAGAGATGTGTGTGTGGGTGGGGATATGTGTGTGGGTGGTAGATTGTGAGCGGGTGGGGATGGGTGTGTTGGGGAGGTATGTGTGTGTGGTTGGGTGGGGGAGGTGTGGGATGTGTGGGTTGGTGGGGGATGTGCTTGTTGGTGGGAGATGTGTGGTTGGGTGATGCGTGGTTGGCTGAAGGTTGGAAGTGTGGGTGGGTGGGTGGGTGTGTGTGGGTTGAGGGATTTGGTGTGGGTGGAGGGATGTGTGTGGGAGGGGATGTGTGTGTGGGTGAGGGAAGGCTTTGTGGGTGTGGGGATGGGTAGTGGTAGAAGGATGTATGTGTGCTTGTGGGTGTATGTTGGTGGGGGGGGGGGTGTGGCTGGGTAGGGAATGTCTCTCATTACATGGTAATATGCATTGTTTATGTCTACAACATTCATTTGACAATGTTTTCCTTCCTATGTGAATGTATCATGCACTATTGATGAACGAAAGATGAGTGCTTGGAAGATCTAAATGTAAGACGGGCCTGCGTGCCAAATTTGTGACCCTTTGAAAATAACGTTAACTCAAATCAAATCAAATCAAATCAAATATGACTGTCCGTCGATCCATTAACACAGCCGTCTGTCTGTCTGTCTGTCTGTCTGTCTGTCTGTCTGTCTGTCTGTCTGTCTGTCTGTCTGTCTGTCTGTCCGTCCGTCTGTCTGTCCGTCTGTCTGAATGTCCGTTTGAGCTAATTACATGGTTAGCTGCTTGCCCATATTCTTATGTCCCTGTCTTTTTGTCTATCTGTGCGTCTTTTTTTTATATATGTCCGTCTGTCCGTCTGTCCCTCCGTCTAACTCTCTGTCTGTCTGTCCGTCAGTCTGTCTATCCGTAGTCTGTCTGACTGTCCGTCTGTCCGTCTGTCTATGTATCTATCCATATGTGTGTCTGTCCGTCTGTCCGTCAGTTCCCCTGTCTGTCTGTCTGTCTGTCCGTCCGTCTGTCTGTCTGAGCGACAATCCGACCAATCTCCCATTTATCCTGCAACCTGTCTGTCTGTCTGTCTGTCTGTCTGTCTGTCCGTCCGTCCGTCCGTCCGTCCGTCCGTCCGTCCGTCTGTCTGTCTGTCTGTCTGTCTGTCTGTCTGTCTGTCCATCCCTCCTCCACCCATCCAGTCTATCTGTCTGTCCGTCACATTGCTGACATGCGGTAGTTGTGCAGCTCCATATGCCACGCAGTCTCTCCCTCATACCAACCCACACACATACCACCCCCATTCTCCCACTTAACATCAGTAACATCTAATTTCTATCATACCTTACTTAAAAGTCCTAACCTCACTTGTCTTATACTTTATTTTTCACACCACACATCAATTTTCTTACACAGCACATCACTTTTCTCACACCATACATACATCAATTTTCTAACACCTTATTAACCTCAACACCTCATCTCACTGACATCTTATTCTTTAGTCCCTCCTGTCTGCCTCTCCACTCTTCCATTTAAAAAAAAAACACTTCTACATTTAACTTCTGCCACATAATTATATCTCAACGCGTTCTCTGTCTCTCACACTTGCATTCTCTAAAATCTCTTTTCTTTCAGATATCACACCTGTCATAATCTAACTTCTCCCACGCATTACTTAATATAAAATTTCACTTCTCCCACATATTACTCCAGACAAAATCTTACCTCCCCCACACATTACTCCACGCAAATATTCACTTTTCTCACACATTACTCCACATACAATTTTATTTCTCCCACACATTACTCCTCACAAAATTTTACTTCTCCCGCACATTACTCCAAATAAAATGTCACTTCTCCCACACATTACTCCACAAAAATGCAGCTTCTCCCACGCACTACTCTTCACAAAATTTCACTTCTCCCATGCATTACTCGACTCAGAATCTTACTTCTTTAACACTTCAATTCTCATCTCTATTAGACTGTACGCCTTCCAAAACCTCATTCATCCACACATTACTCCTCACAAAATTTCAATTATCCCAAGCATTATTTCTAAAAAAAATCTTACTTTGTTACTCGTCTCAGAATCGTACATCTATATCAATTCAATTCTCTCAGAATTTCATCTCTTCCAACACTTCACTTGTTAAAGAATGTCGACTTTATGACACCTCCTTTCGCACAAAATCTCACTTTCTCCTCAATTCCGATGCACACATAACCTCACTTCTCTCACAACTCACTTCCCTCACAACCTTACTTCCCCCACAACCCCACGTCTCTCAAGGCTCACTTCCCTCACATCCTCACTTCCCCCACAACCTCACGTCTCTCACAAGCTCACTTCCCTCACATCCTCACTTCCCCCACAACCCCACGTCTCTCACAAGCTCACTTCTCTCACAACCTCACTTCTCTCACAACCTCACTTCTCCCATAAGCCTCACCTCTCTCATAACCTCACTTCTCTCACAACTTCACTTCTCCCATAAACCTCACTTCTCCCATAACCTCACTTCTCTCACAACCTCACTTCTCTCACAAACTCTCTTCTCTCACAACCTCACTTCTCTCACATCCTCACTTCTCTCACAACCTCACTTCTCTCACAACCTCACTTCTCTCAAAACCTCACTTCTCCCATAAACCTCATCTCTCTTGCAACCTCACTCCTCCCATAACATAACCCCTTCCACGCCATTCTTCCACCCCATCCCTCCACACCCACCACATCTCCCTCACTCCTTTCTCTCACACTTCACTTCTCCCAAACCGCAATAAGACAGCGGCTGACAAGGTGACAAATGCTAGACTGTCCTGATTACATTTCTCCATATTTCAGCTTTCCTACTACAGGCCCAGTCTGCTGTCAGCAAATTTCAATCAACCGCTTGATTTGTGCGCCGGATATTTGATCTGTGGGCATGTGTGTACATGACGTTGTGAAAGCAACAAACCAGTTGCCCAACACAGAAACAATACGGCAACATTATTTCTCTTGCAAAAACACTTGTTTCTGTGGCGGCGTGGTATTGCTGCTTGGTGGCAAATGGTTTGACACAGTTCATTTTGTGTTGCATTAAATATGTCTGTGATTTCGTGTAAATTGTTAATGCTAAGAGTGAATTGTTCTTCACTTGTGTCTATATCCGTGTCATTGCATTACTGTGGAAGTGGTAGAGCAGAAGATGGTTTCATCCTGCCGTGGATGTCGTCTGTTCGGATCGTGTGTGAAGGGTGTATAGGTAGATACATAAAACGACAGGCAGCTGGGCAGATGGCTGGGTGGAGCTATCGTTAGTCAGACAGACAGACAGACAGACAGACAGACAGACAGACAGACGGGTGGAATGGCGGGCAGACGGACGGGCGGACGGACGGAGGATTGATAGATGGATTGATGATGGATGGATAATCTATCTATCTGGTTGGCTATTTTGCCTGCCTAATTTTAGTTCTCTTTTAACAGTTCTCCCATCCTTCTTTTAGCCTGTCACACGTTTCTCCTGTCTGCCTGCCTGATGCCTGCCTGTCTGTCTATCTTTGAGTTTTACATGTCTATGTGTCTAACCATGCAGTCTAAAACACATCTATACCCCGAATTCCCCAAACGAGACCGTGCATATATCTATCCGCCCTTGTGTTCCCTATCGCCTACATATTAATCCGCACAAACATTCCCGAAACCAGGTGTGCCATTCTACAACTACGTCTCTCGAGACCGATCTTTTATGTGGCCTAAACCTTGGACTTGTTGTCCCAAATATATGTCGCAGTTGTAAGTTTTGAATATCTCCGTAACGCTTCAGAGAACATGAACAGCTAGTGCGCATGTCTAAATATAAAAAGAAGTTCCCAGGGTTAGACAAAATGAGCCTACAGAACTGGAATATTTTCTTGCAAAGTTATGTAAATTTGTAACAAATGTGTTAATGCTTAACGTAACGAACATTTTGTGACTATGTGACAGAAATGAAGAAATAAGGACAAACATGAGGGTTATAGCGGATCTAAATTTCATTAGAAGAAAAAAAAAAAACAAGTTCAATGGTTCGGCCATAAACTCGGCTACCAATTGACAGTATACCACAACAAGCAATGATATACTGACCAGATAGAACCAGAAGAAGAGGCCGACCATGTAAACGATGAACAGAGGGAATAGCAGAGTCCATGGGAATCTCGATGTATGAAGCACATAAATGGGTACGTTTCGGGGCTTTTGCTTCTCGTCGACACCGCAATGTACATGAGGAACAAGATAAGATGAAATGAGACGAGATGGTGAGATAAGATGAGATGGTGAGATAAGATGATGAGAGAAGATGATAAAATGATGTGATAAGATGATGAGATAAAATGATGAGATAGTGAGATGATGAGATAAGATTATATGATGAGATTAGTTGATGAGATGAGTGAGATGAGATTAGATGTGATAAGACGGGATGAGATGAGCTGAGATGAGAGTACCTGTGTGCGTTTACGTGTATTGGTTATATTATCATGATCGACACCCTTGCGATCAACACCCTCTAGAGTGCTCAGTTTGTCCATGCAGCAGTCATCTCAAAGTACCTCTACTCACTGTTCCCATGGGGAGTTGGTCGTAATATCTCTCTCTCTCCTTCTCTCTCTCTCTCCCTCTCTCTCTCTCTCTCTCTCTCTCTCTCTCTCTCTCTCTCTCTCTCTCTCTCCTCGAAAACAGCATTGCCCTGCTTGCCCAGGCTCCATTCCCATTTAGTATTTGAGTGTGCTGTGGCGGACTACCTAAGGTGTCACTTGCTTGATGGCAAGGGGCCTTGTGGACTGGTAATGAAGTGGACCCTTTTAAACATGAGATAATTTGGTTATAATGGCAGAGGTCTTTTAGTCCTTGTGTGTGTGTATGTGTGTGATGTGTGTGTGTATGTGTGTGCATGCGTGTGTGATGTGTGTATGTGTGTATGTATGTATGTATGTATGTATGTATGTATGTATGTATGTATGTATGTATGTGTGTATGTATGTATGTATGTATGTATGTATGTATGTATGTATGTATGTATGTATGTATGTATGTATGTATGTATGTATGTATGTATGTATGTATGTATGTATGTATGTATGTATGTATGTATGTATGTATGTATGTATGTATGTGACGTGTGTACAAGTGTGTGATGTGTGTGTGTGTGCATGCGTGTGATGTTTGTGTGATGTGTGTATGTGTGTGTATGTATGTATGTGATGTGTGTGTACAAGTGTGTGATGTGTGTGTGTGTGTGTGTGCGTGTGATGTGTGTGTGTGATGCGTGTATGTGTGTGTATCTATGTATGTGATGTGTGTGTACAAGTGTGTGTGTGTGTGTGTGTGTGTGTGTGCATGCTTGCTGACATCGAAGCTAGAGTGCTAGTATTGCGTGGCCATTCTTTCGTTGAATGTCGTGTCGCTGTGTATAATACAGTCCGTTCCATTTCCTACACATCACGTCGCATTCAACCCCTGTTGAATCTGTTTATGATTTACTAGTGAATATTTACGTTCAGTAGTTTGTCTTTGCTTTCTGAATGACCAACCCTCATGCCACTGACAACAACGGAAAGCGGCCTGCGACCAAATCACACACTGGTAATTTCGAACCCTCTAATTGCACATGTCTTTACTCCAACAATGAAACTGATTTATGGGACTGATTGGGGGAAATTAGACGTAGAGAACCAAGAGTTTTTGGATATGTTATGAGTAGAAATGGACTTTAAAATTGTGTGACAACTGGCAAGCTTGATGGGAAGAGAGCAAGAGGAAATCAGGGATAAATACCTTGATGGTTTGGCAGCATGGCATGGTAGGGACAAGAACAAAGACCTGATTCGAGACTGGTGAACGTGTGAGATGGCGAAACATGACCGCCCACGCCTTCCTTCATATCACTTGATGATTATGAACAATGAAATGGGTGGGAGTCTGTGGCTTGGAGCTATTGAACCCAACTTCACATTTCAAACATACCTGACTCGAAATCAGCAGAAGACGATTCTGAAGCAGATGGTTTTGCGTTGATTTTACAATGGTGTCCGTTAGCAGTTCAGAAAGCAGTGGAAAACTACTGCCTATGGTAAACAAGTTGACTAGAAACAGACAGACAATCAATGTTAGGGTTGATTGAGACGTCCTGTTAAGATGCAATAAACTGTAACAATTGAATTGTGACGTAAAGTAAAGTAAAGGTGGAAAAATACATGAAAGAACTCAATAAAAATGTAAAATGGGAGCGGTCAGACATGAAATCACCAGTGAAAGAATGAACGTTGCAGGTAGAATATCTTCGCCAGTAAGCAAAAACAAACATAACCAATCACTAATTAGTTGTGGAATTCTGGGCCAGGGTTGCGCATATCACACGTCACGACACACTCTCAAATGTCATCTTCAGGGAAGATTTGGGGCAAATGAAGATTAGCTCCTCCTCTTCTGCCACCCACTGTGGAGAGGAGTGCGTGAGGCCTAGTTATGCCCTCACAGGTCAGTGTGTGGGGCTCCGGCATGCATTTTTCTCGAGTTTGTTTCCTATAGACAGATTCCATCTGGACACCACGATTACCTACTCTCGGGGTTACTGAATGAGTGAGTCAGTGTCTTCTTATGTTTATTTTTATTTGTTGAAGATCAACTCCTCAGACAGACAGACAAACAGGCAGACAGACAGACAGGCAGGCAGGCACGCACACAGGCAGACAGCAGGCATGCAGTCAGGCAGGCAGACAGATAAGCAGGCAGGCAGACAGACAGTTAGATAAACAGACACGTAATCTGGCAGACAGGGTAGACATACAGACAGGCAGGCAGTCAGTAAGACAGGCAGGCAGACAGACAGACAGGCAGGCAGACATATAGACAGAGACACAGACAGACAGACAGATAGATAGACAGACAGACAGACAGACAGAATTTAGTCCCGATAATCTGACAGGTAATGATCAAAATTGACACCGAAGCAAATTTCAGGGTACAAATCCTCGGAAACCCAGATTATTGTAACTTCCTTACATCAAATCTCTACCTTCGATTCACAGAACGACCTAGATATTTTGTCTACAGCTGTCTTCATCCACACAGAATCACTGATTAGAACTGCATTTTTTGTCACGGCATTAACGTCAATTTGACAGCAAGGCAGTGTGTTTCTTTGTCAGATGCCAAATTGGCTCTTCAGTAGTCTAAACTCGTTGTTAGCTAAGCCTAATTAGTCAGACATTAATTTTATGAGAGATGTGCATTTCTGATGCTTATCTGGCATGTTTTGTATGTTATATGAGTTGGGTAGAATGGAGGAAATTTCTAGGCGCTATTGTATTGTGGAAAACAGATATATTCGTAATGATTAACACTGATAGATAATGAGAGTGTTACCTTTAAGACACGATGAAAGCATAAAAATAGAGGGTCCTGCTAATTAACCGAGAGAATGAGACACTACACATTGCAGTACATGAACGTCACCCAGAAATCTGATCAGTTGTCCCTAATTAATCGGACACTCAACGATGCAAAAGAAGAAGAAGAAGAAGAAGAAGAAGAAGAAGAAGAAGAAGAAGAAGAAGAAGAAGAAGAAGAAGAAGAAGAAGAAGAACAACAACAACAACAACAACAACAACAACAACAACAACAACAACAACAACAACTGGGTAATAAGAAGACAAAGAACAAGAAGCATAACAGGAAGAAGAATAACAAGAAGAAGACCAGGAAGAAGAAGCAAAACAACAAGAAGGACAAGAAAAACAAGAACAAAAAGAGGAACAAGAAGAAGAACAAGAGGAAGATCAGGAAGAAATAATTCTACGCCTCTGCGCAGTGGGCATATGATGCTAGGCGTATATTTAGACCTACCATTTGCCACTTGGTGAGTGATATGTCAGTACCACGATTGGTGAGTGATATGGTCAGTACCACGATTGGTGAGTGATATGTCAGTACCACGATTGGTGAGTGATATGGTCAGTACCACGATTGGTGAGTGATATGGTCAGTACCGCGATTGGTGAGTGATATGGTTAGTACCACGATTGGTGAGTGATATGGTCAGTACCACGATTGGTGAGTGATATGGTCAGTACAAAGATTGGTGAGGTATATAGTCAGTACCGCGATTGGTGAGTGATATGGTCAGTACCGCGATTGGTGAGTGATATGGTCAGTACCGCGACTGGTGAGTGATATGGTCAGTACCGCGATTGGTGAGTGATATGGTCGGTACCGCGATTGGTGAGTGATATGGTCAGTACCGCGATTGGTGAGTGATATGTCAGTGCCACGGTTGGTGAGTGATATGTTCAGTACCACGATTGGTGAGTGATATGGTCAGTACCACGATTGGTGAGTGATATGGTCAGTACCGCGATTGGTGAGTGATATGGTCAGTACCGCGACTGGTGAGTGATATGGTCAGTACCGCGATTGGTGAGTGATATGTCAGTACCACGGTTGGTGATTGATATGGTCAGTACCACGATTGGTGAGTGATATGTCAGTGCCACGGTTGGTGAGTGATATGTTCAGTACCGCGATTGGTGAGTGATATGGTCAGTACCGCGATTGGTGAGTGATATGTCAGTGCCACGGTTGGTGAGTGATATGTTCAGTACCGCGATTGGTGAGTGATATGGTCAGTACCACGATTGGTGAGTGATATGGTCAGTACCACGGTTGGTGAGTGATATGTTCAGTACCACGATTGGTGAGTGATATGGTCGGTACCGCGATTGGTGAGTGATATGGTCAGTACCGCGATTGGTGAGTGATATGTCAGTGCCACGGTTGGTGAGTGATATGTTCAGTACCACGATTGGTGAGTGATATGGTCAGTACCACGATTGGTGAGTGATATCGTCAGTACCGCGATTGGTGAGTGATATGGTCAGTACCACGATTGGTGAGTGATATGTCACTACCACGATTGGTGAGTGATATGGTCAGTACCACGATTGGTGAGTGATATCTCAGTACCACGATTGGTGAGTGATATGGTCAGTACCACGATTGGTGAGTGATATCTCAGTACCACGATTGGTGAGTGATATCTCAGTACCACGATTGGTGAGTGATATGGTCAGTACCACGATTGGTGAGTGATATGGTCAGTACCGCGATTGGTGAGTGATATAGTCAGTACCGCGATTGGTGAGTGATATGGTCGGTACCGCGATTGGTGAGTGATATCTCAGTACCACGATTGGTGAGTGATATGTCAGTGCCACGGTTAGTGAGTGATATGGTCAGTACCACGATTGGTGAGTGATATGGTCAGTACCACGACTGGTGAGTGATATGGTCAGTACCACGATTGGTGAGTGATATGATCAGTACCGCGATTGGTGAGTGATATGGTCAGTACCATGATTGACGCTTGTACTTCGCAATACATCAGAAGAACAAGACTGAACTTTCCGTCTTAGCCGGAGTGATGCTATTGTAAAACGTGAATCATCGTATCTAAACAGAGTTGATTCGCGTACTGATATCACCCTTTATCATGGGCGTGGAAAGTATGGCCCGCTGGCTGCATTTTTTGTTGCGTATCCCTTACGGGACGTTGCAGTCAACACCAGCATTTTCAGCTGCTGTTGATGTACTAGGCAAGTGTTACGTTCAGTAGTTTGCCATTGCTTTCTGAACGACCGGTCTCTATACCTTTTTCGAAAATACGAGCACCGCCGTGTTTCGAACCCGGGTATACGGGCTCACAAACCGCGTTCGCAAGCCCTTCAGCCACAATACGATCCGCGAAATCATTTTATCTGGCCCTTCCTTGTCAACTTGTGTGATATAAACGTTACAGAAGAATATGTCATATTTCATGCCAACAAAACCAATCAAAAGCTGGCAATGAAAATAGAGTTGATGAAAGAAATAAAAAGGAATCATGTGAAATCAATCAATCAATCATGTGCCATGCCGGAAAGCGTGGGCGGTCATGACTCGCCATTTCACTCGATATTTAAATATTTAAATAAAAAACATAACACTATTATAAAATCCATTCTGGAGGGTAATTTTGAAGGTAGGCGAGCAAGAGGTAGACAACAATACAAGTGAAAAGATAACAAGACGAGATGGGTGAACAGCAATATGGACAGAATGTACAGTCAGGGCGAGAGACAGACACTATTGGAGATCCATTGCAGCCAACCTTCATTGTGGAGACGGCACCTGATTGATTGAAGCAATGATGAAATTTGGGGAGACGCGCACTGAAACATGCATATGTGTTCGGAACAATTTAATGCTGCGATCAGATCTTTTCAAAACATGCCATCGCAATGAGGGATCTATACTAGCCAACTCAAAACTGGAACAAGCGGTTGCGAGTAGCCGCATTATTAATACCAGTTATAGTGCGTTGAATAATGTTTGTCCTATTTCATGTTCAGTGGTTTTGAAAAGTATCTTGTGCATCGTTATGACAGTTTTTCTGCCGTCTTATATTTACTCCCACTAAAAGGAATACGTGTTTGATAGGCCCAAAGGAAGCTGAAAACATGGAAAGCGGCACAATTTATGTGATGATTTTGCGAAAATGTATTGAATTCACGTTAACAAACATGTTTTATAGTAGTGCATGTCAATTCTGGTAACCTCTGAACACTTCCGTCCCACTATGTGATGTGCTTCTCATAAGGAAATTCCCGTGCACCACAGAGAGTATCCATTATTTAACACTGATGTCTCCAAGTGAAGTTGTAATACATTACATAATATGCACTTCATCTGATCCGTAAATTGAGATTTGCTATACAGATGTTTGTTTTTTTTTAAATTTTGTTTTTGTTTTTGTTTGTTTGTTTGTTTGTTTTGTTTTGCTTGTTTGTTGGGTGCACATAATCATAAGGTTTATATGCTAAATATCATCACTTTCCTTCAGTTGGTTACTGAGTTGTAAAATTTTAAGCGGTGGAAAACATTTGTAAACGCACTATAACACCATACGCCTCACGAAATAGAAGAACAAGAAGAAGCCCAGTATATTCACGAACATTTAAAGAAGAGAAATGATTGATCGGTTACAATATTGTACATTAAATAGCAGCGAACTTCAGGTCCACAACATGGAGGATAGGCATTTAAACGGTTAATGCCTCTGGATTGTTTATGCTTGTGGCTACCGTTTGCATTCGCATTTTCATCATGTTGGACTGGAATTGTGTAATTCCGTCGCCCTGAGTGCGTGGCGCGACACTGTCAGCTGTGAATTTCGTTTGAAATGCTTTTACATCTGTCCGCGGTTGTTTGTAGCAAGAACTGCATGTTCAGAATGATGGCGGCCGGCTTTGTTGCAGAACTAACTGGGCGCCTTACGCAGAAATGTGTGACTGCTGGTTTTCTAGTGACTGCCGCGTCCATCGACGGTGAACTGTATTTTTCGTGGAGTACTTTTGTGTTGGCATTCTGGCAGTGGCATTATGCACAGTGTACTTGTGAGGGCTGTTGGTTTGTCGGAGCTCCTGTCTGTTCCACTTTTCACATGGGGCAGTGAGGAGCATTTTGTGTGATATTCACTGGCACAGGAACGGAGCATAATGCCGTGAAGTTGGAACCGCGACTAACTAGCTAGCTAGCTAACTAACTAACTAACTAACTAACTAACTAACTAACTAACCAACACTAAACAACATTACTGTTCTATATGTTTTTGCGTCTGTTATTTGACCTATGCTCGTTGAATATAAACTTCCGAAACCTATAGTGCTATCTCAATGGTTAGATACGAATTCAGTCCGTATTCCATTGTTGTAGGTTCATGTGGATGATAGACCCGGTTAATGAAGACATCATTCTTTAAGGGGTGTCTAGTTGGTCATGCGTCGAAATACACTTGTTCTTGCAGCGAGTGGCCAACTTCATTTTGAGGTGTCACTTTTGAATCCCGGTCAGTAATTGTAGCTTTACATTTTTATGTTGTCTAGTTCGTCCATTAGTCTCTACTTCCTACTTCTCACCTCTATGAGCGTCAAACAATACTACTACTACTACTACTACTACTACTACTACTACTACTACTACTACTACTACTACTACTACTACTACTACTACTACTACTACTACTACTACTACTACTAATAGCACCACTACTAACGAACCATTTTACCATCCAACCAACCA
This sequence comes from Cepaea nemoralis, assembly GCA_014155875.1. Classification (NCBI taxonomy): domain Eukaryota; kingdom Metazoa; phylum Mollusca; class Gastropoda; order Stylommatophora; family Helicidae; genus Cepaea; species Cepaea nemoralis. Next base: position 13,556 of record JACEFZ010024706.1, on the reverse strand, counting down.
GCCACCAACACAACTAACCATATCAAACAAAAATACATAGTGTAGTGGTGGGTGAAAACGGATACAACAAAGAGCAAAACATCGTTTTTTATCACTTACCAATAAAAACTAAGCTCAATAATTGTACTTTTTTGTTTCGTGTTAACATCTACTTTTTAATGTTACCAAAAACATGGCCGCACTTTTGCAAAATGGGAGCCACACAATCGATACTATGTATCTATCATCGGCAATGTCGTTGTGTGTCGTCGCCCAACTGTTCATTATCGTCTGGAGGGATTATCTCGGGGTTTCTTTTTCGCGTGGGTCGAAAGATAATCTTATATTTCACTTGAGTCGAACTTTGCCTTGTAATTTCACGTTTGTGAGTATGTGGGTGTATAGGGTGTCTGTGCGTCTGGAGGGGAAGTGAAGTGTACGTTTGTGTGTGTGTGTGTGTGTGTCTGTGTTTGTGTGTGTGTGTGTGTGTGTCTGTGTGTGTGTGTGTGTGTGTGTGTGTGTGTGTGTGTGTGTGTATACATGTGTCTTGTTTTGTGTGAGCGCGTGCGTACTTGTTATTTGATGGGTCGTTGAATGAATGTGTGCACTTGAGACTGTTCGTTAGTTCGTGGCATGTATGTTTGTGTATTTTTTGCGTGTGTGGGCCCATGTTATTTCATGGGTGATTGTATGAATGTGTGCACTTGAGTTTGTGTTTGTGGGCTGGTTGCACAAATGTGCGCGCCCACGCACACGTGATTAAATGTGCGAATGAGTTTGTTTGCTTGTTTTCGCGGTTTTTGCTGCGGTGAACATACATTGGTATTTATGCGTGAGTCTTGCTTACATGTAATAAATAAATTCACATGTATGGTGACAGCTCAAAACAACACAAAAACGTTTAACAGGCAGGAGGCTCGACTTCATAAATCATGGAGTTATCGCTTGAGGCTCGGCCTCTTACAACAGGACGATCTGCCGAATGCGGCACATAAAGCACGCACTCCGTAGCTCCAGCGACCACCACCAGGAGTCTCCGAACAAATTGCTTTCGTAAACTGAAAGACATAGCCCGGATTCGAACCCACAACCTTCCGAGAGTTAGGCAGTGGCGTAACCACTTCGGTACCACCAAGTGGGCGTTCATAGAAGCGGAAGAGGGAAGTAGATATTAGAGACCTCTCTAGTCTAACTGGTCAAGAGTCGAAGTACACTTGTTCCTACAACCAGACGCTGTCGTCACTAGTGGGTGATAGGTTCGAATCCTGGTGGGGTGTTTATGTTGTCTTGTGTGTCTTCTAGTATCTACTTCTGCTTCTTTGAGCTTCAATCTATACGTGTGAATTTATTTATAAGCTGTCTTAATGGCGTTTGATATTTTTGTGTTGTGAGATACTGTTGAATATGATGATGTTGATGACGATGAGAAGAATAAGCAGCCGAAGAAGAAGAAGAAGAAGAAGAAGAAGAAGAAGAAGAAGAAGAAGAAGAAGAAAGAAGAAGAAGAAGAAGAAGAAGAAGAAGAAATAGAAGAAGAAGAAGAAGAAGAAGAAGAAGAAGAAGAAGAAGAAGAAGAAGAAGAAGAAGAAGAAGAAGAAGAAGAAGAAGAAGAAGAAGAAGAAGAAGAAGAAGAAGAAAATGTTATATATTTAACAGGCTGAAACATGAAACATTTACAATAGCTCCATCAGCTGATACTCTTTTCTTGTTTCAACAGAAACAAACAGACACATAAATATGCAGTTAAAATGTTTCTCTATTCCCGAGCAACAGAGAATGAAAAACACATAAAGATTCACCCATCCATTGTATTCTAGTATTTGAATTCCCAGTAGATGGAGGGACCGACTCACGAGATGAACTCATGCACTCAGTGTCTGAATTGGGTCACATAAATAGCCTATTTGTTCTGGATTATTTTGTGACCTTTATTTAACCCTTCTTCTTCTTCTTCTTCTTCTTCTTCTTCTTCTTCTTCTTCTTCTTCTTCTTCTTCTTCTTCTTCTTCTTCTTCTTCTTCTTCTTCTTCTTCTTCTTCTTCTTCTTCTTCTATTATTATTATTATTATTATTATTATTATTATTATTATTATTATTATTCCACCTCTTCTTCTTCTTCTTCTTCTTCTTCTTCTTCTTCTTCTTCTTCTTCTTCTTCTTCTTCTTCTTCTTCTTCTTCTTCTTCTTCTTCTTCTTCTTCTTCTTCTTCTTCTTCTATTATTATGATTATTATTATTATTATTATCATTATTATTATTATTATTATTATATTATTATTATTCCACCTTCTTCTTCTTCTTCTTCTTCTTCTTCTTCTTCTTCTTCTTCTTCTTCTTCTTCTTCTTCTTCTTCTTCTACTTCTTCTTTTGCTGCTCCTGCTGCTGCTACTACTACTACTACTACTACTACTACTACTACTACTACTACTACTACTACTACTACTACTACTACTACTACTACTACTACTACTAATACTAATACTAATACTACCACAATTACTACTGCTACTAAAAATGCTACTACTATTACTAATACTGAACTACTGATAGTACTAATACCGCATCCACAACTACCACTAACTGTAGAACTACAAATACAATTATTTCTACGGATATTTCACTGTAATCCACCCTAACGTTTGTCAACACAAGGCAGGCAGTACCACAGCACCAGTATAACTTTAACCCCCCCCCCCCCCTCTCCTCATCTTCCTCCTACCCCTACTCCCACCCCCGCCTCTCGTCTGGGAATCACCACGGCGGATTTAATCTCCAGCCGGCAGTATCGCAGGGTTTAACCTGGCCTGTGTAATCAAGAATTAGTTTCATCTTGGATCCCGATAAAACAACAGGTTTGTGTGTTTCTGGTGGATTTGCGGAGACAAAACAAATACAAAACATAGAGATGTTTTGATGTGAAAGGGACACATGGCAAGATTCATTATGTACCATGCCGGTAAGCGGGGGCGGTCATGTTTCGCCATCTTACTCGATCACCAGAGTCGTGGATCAGCTCAGTGTTCTTGTTCCGACCATGCCATGCGGTCAAGCCATCCAGATATGTACCGCTCTGTTTTCCTCTTGTTCTTTCTCCCTCAATCTTGCCAGTTGTCACATAGTTCTCTAGTTTATTTCTTCTAAAACACGGAAGATATAATTACAAATAAGATATGTTTCGAACAGCAATGATATCGGGAGATGTGTAAATAAACTATGTGTGAATGTAAAGACATGCTCACAGCAGATGCTGCCTCTGGGTTGTAAGAGTTAGGACGTAACACAATCTGGGCCATGCCTTATGACATCGGGTGGTCAGTGTCTTTACTCGTTGCCTTTCTTTCCAGCCATTCTGAAAATTATCTGGAACACAACCCATTTATATGAGAATGTGTCAGCCATGAAGAGACGGTATTGTTAATAATAATAATAATAATAATAATAGTAATAACCAAAACAATAATAATGATTCTTCTACTACTACTACTACTACTACTACTACTACTACTACTACTACTACTACTACTACTACTACTACTACTACTACTACTACTACTACTACTATACTACTACTACTACTACTACTACTACCACTACTACTACTACTACTACTACTATTATTATTACTACTACTACTACTACTACTACTACTACTACTACTACTACTACTACTACTACTACTACTACTACTACTACTACTTACTATGTTATTATTATTATTATATTATTATTATTATTATTACTTCAACTAATAATAATAATAGTAATAATAATAATCCTTTATTATGTGTGTGTGATGAGTATTACCACTGCCATTATCTCGGCAATAGCGCACCAACATCGATGCAATCACGGCTCAGAAACTATATTTTCTTTTTTTAAAATTCGCACATCCTTTACAGGACGTCATTGTCAAGAGCAGCATCTTTCAGCTGTCTGTTGATTTCTTGGCAAGATTACGCTCAGTAGTTTGCCATTGCTTTCTGAGCGGCCGGCTCAGTTATCCCGCAAGTCATCAGCGGGGGTAGAACCGCTTCCAGTTCTCGCCCGCTACGAGACTCTGCGTGATAAACGGGATTACGGAGAAAGTGGTGTAACCTCTCGGCCAGAGAGACCGGCCAGAAACTATATAGGACATGCGTAAACCTCTGTACGTTTCACCATGGTTTGTGATTAACTGAAGCCACATATAGCACTCAGGTCTCGCTCATACCTACTCATTCTCCATCAGCAGATATTGAGGTCAATGGCTGACAGCTGCGAATTTGTTTTTTAAATTAGCTCTCAAGTCGACCGTACCTAAAATTGGTACCAAGAAATGACGTGGGCAGTAAAGTTAGCCTGTGTGATACTGACCACTTTACCTAACACCTCGAGTGCAGAATGGTCAATTAATAAATATAGGCCTAGCTATATATGGCAGAACAGTGCAAGGTGTGTGACAGGGTCATCTGCTGGCTGTCTTACTCATGGATGGCAGCTACGATTTCGTACTTGTCTAGGACCGGTATCTAACACGTCCTCGCAGTAGACATGTAGCAGAGTGCTTCCAGTTGTATAGGGTGTATTTTCAATGACTATGTAGTGTTTGAAAATATTGCCTGTCCAAGCTTTGTATGTACCCTCTGTAAAATTCATGCAACATAATAGGTAAAAACAAAACTTGGACCGGCAATATTTTCAAACACTGCACAGTCATTAAAAATACACCCACCATGTTCAGGCATGGGTACGTACAGGTGGACAGATTGGCTCGGTCTGCATCACTCGGTGGGGTATTAGTGCATGATAAGGTAGACAGGGTCGGGGCCCTTTGGGATCGTGTGTATAGTGCGGAAGGACAGGTATGTTATCGCGGTCTGGAGAGAATGGTGCTGCAGGCGGTGATCATGGGATCTCAGGTCTCCGAGCAAACGCCAGGTGGGCACATAATCAGATTGCTACTGATTCTTCTCTTCTCTTCTCTTCTCTTCTCTTCTCTTCTCTTCTCTTCTACAAGAAATCAAAGACATCACCACTCCCTATTCATATAATCGCAAATTATTCGAACACTATCTCAGTACGGATTACCTTCCCCCTTAATAATAGAGATAATAATAATAATAACAAAACCCTAGTATAACAGCCAGTCCCATTTTGGTAGGCCAGTATATTCCACATGGCTAATAACAAGTGTCAGATCATTATCTAATATTACTGAGTCGTGTAGTTTTGATGTTCGCATTTTGCCCATGCCTTTATAATGCATATCTTTTATATTGTTGCTGTTCTCTGTTAGCCTTGAATGATGTGTGAATGAAAGAGAGTGATAGAAGGGCAGAATGTTAGACGGGCCTGCGTGCCCAATTCTTAACCCTTTGAAAATAAAGTTTGTTCGTTCGTTCTTCTCTTCTCTTCTCTTCTCTTCTCTTCTCTTCTCTTCTCTTATTTTATCTTATCTTCGCATATCTTCTGTGATATTCTCTTGTCTTTACTCTTTTCATCACTTCTCTTTACTTCACTTATCGGGGGAATAAAGAAAAGAGAAACGACGATAAAACACAGAATAGAAACGGAGAGGAGACAAATGATGAGAGGAGAAGTCTTTGGTGCTTCTCTTGCACTATTTAATGTCATAATGTTGAATCGTGAGCTGTTTCGGAGATGCCACTTTTTGCCCATGCACAGACATATTCCAGAATTCTATGATTGTTTGAGATAGCCAATTATGACCGTCCACACATATCGGCACGACACACGCATATTACAGGTCCTTTTCAGCCGCAATAGCAAGTTAAGTGTAGATGTGATTTTGATCACCAGACCCAACGTGCCCTGATTGGTCTGAAGATATCTGGCGATCACAAAACACGTTTAATTTACTTTTTAAATATATAATGCCTAGTCCGCCTCATGATGCGAAGACGGTACGTTATCTTTAGTTTAATTATATGTCTGGCTATTTGTTATATCCATTTATATCCACCACTACCTTATCTACTTTTGATATGGTTGTTTGGTTGGTTGGTTGGTTGGTTGGTTGGTTGGTTGGTTGGTTGGTAGGTTGGTTGGTTGATTGGCTCGTTGGTTCGTTGGCTGGTGGTTAGAATGCCTGTTGTGTGGTTGATTGATAGAATGTCTGTTGATTGGTTCGTTGCTTGATTGCTTGATTGGTTGGATGGTAAGTTACTTTATTGTTTGGTTGATTGCTTAGTTAGTTTTAGGATCATCAACTGGTTGGTTGGTTGGATAGTAAGTTTGTTGATTGGTTGAATGGTCAGTTGGTTAATTGGTTAAACGGTTAGCTGGTTGATTAATTGAATAGTCAGTAGGTTGGTTGGTTGGTGGATGGTTAAGTGGTTGGTTAGTTGATACTACGGTCAGTAGGTTGGCTGGTTCCTTGATTTATTGATTGTTGGAGTGGTCAGCTGTTTGGCTCGTAGTCTGTTGGTTGGGCGGTAGGTTGGTTGGGTGGTCAGTGGTTGGGTCAGTTGGTTGGATGGGTCAGTTGGTTGGGTGGTAGGTTGGTTGTGTGGTCAATTGGTTGAGTCGTTGGCTGGTTGGATGATCAGTTGGTTGACTGGCTGGTATGATGGTTAGATGGTAAGGTGATCAGGTAGTCTTGTGGTCAGTCATTTGGGTGGTTAGTTGGTTGAGGTGTTAGTTGCTTGGGTGGTCAATTGGTTGGGTGGTCAGTTGGCTGAGTGGTCAATTGATTGGATGATAAATTGGTCGGCTGGTTGGTAGGATGGTATGATGCTTAGGTAGTCAAATGGTTGCCTGGTCAGTTGGTTGGCTGGTTAGTTGGCTGACTGGCTAGTTTGTTGGCTGGGCAGTTGGTTGGCATGTCATATGGTTGACTGGTTGGTAGGATGGTAAGTTGATTAGGTGGTCGGTTGGTTGGGTGGTCAGTTGGCTGGATGGTCAGTTGATTGGATGATCAGTTGTTTGGATGATCAGTTGGTTCGCTGACTGGTAGGATGGTCTGTTGCTTAGGTGATCAACTGGTTGGCTGGTCAGATGGTTGGACTGGTCAGGTGGTGGGCTGGTCAGTTGGTTGGGTTGAAAGTTTATTGGCATGTGAAATGGTTGACTGGCAAGTTGGCTGGTTGGTTGGTTGGGTTGGTTGGTTGGTTGGTTGGTTGGTTGGTTGGTTGGTTGGTTGCTTGGTTAGGAGAATGGTCAGCTGTTTGATTGATTTGTTCAGATTATAAAATGTTACACTTACACTACAGACTGAGAAAAGGGAAACAAAATATATATATTTGTGAAACATAAAACGAGCATGTGATGAAAGAAAAATAATTAACATTCGTTTAAAATAAAACATGTGGAAATATTTGAGCACGATTAAGAAAGATCACAGAGAATAAGATAAAGATGTAGGAGAGGATATGAAAAAAAATGCAGAATGATGAGAAATGAGGGAAGATCAAAGGAAGATGAGAATGGTGGGGAGAAGGAGAAAGGACAGGACAGGGAAGTAAAGATGTGTTCAAAGGAGATGATGGGAAGTGGGACAAAATGGGAGAATAGTGGAAATGTGAGAAAGAGACGTGGTGAAAAAATAAGCAGTTTTTTTTAAGAGAGAAGAGGGGAGAAGAAGAAAGAATGAAAGAAAAGAAAAAATAATAAAGAGAAGTGAAGAAATGAGAAATGACGAGAAGAGAAGTTAATAGAAGTGGAGAGGAGATGAGAGATGACTAGAGTAGAGTAGAGAGTAGAGTAGAGTGGAGTAGAGTAGAGTAGAGTAGATTAGAGTAGAGTAGAGTAGAGTAGAGTAGAGTAGAGTAGAGTAGAGTAGAGTAGAGTAGAGTAGAGTAGAGAAGAGTAGAGTAGAGTAGAGTAGAGTAGAGTAGAGTAGAGTAGAGTAGAGTAGAGTAGAGTAGAGTAGAGTAGAGACACTAAGTGAAGAGTTAAGTAACGAGAAGAGATGCAAAGCAACGACGAACTGAGAAGTAGTCGAATTGAAAAGAAGAATCATACTAGATGATAAACAAACAGATTAGCAGAGAGAGAGAGAGAGAGAGAGAGAGAGAGAGAGAGAGAGAGAGAGAGAGAGAGAGAGAGAGAGAGAGAGAGAGAGAGAGAGAGAGAGAGAGAGAATTATATAGGTGAAAAGAGAAGTTTGACACTAAAACATGAAAAGAATTCGAATAGAAAAGAAGAATCCATGCTAGAGAATAGACAGACAGACAGACAGACAGACAGACAGACAGACAGACAGACAGACAGACAGACAGACAGACAGACAGACAGACAGACAGACAGACAGACAGACAGACGGACGGACGGACGGACGGACGGACGGACGGGCAGGCAAGCAGGCAGGGAAGTATATAGGTGAATAGAGAAGAATGACGCCAAAGAACGATACGAATTAGGGAAAATAGAAGCAAGACGATAAGAGCTTTGTTAGGAAATAATGACGAAACGGAAGGACGGAAGAAACAAAATTAGGGGTAAAAAAGCAGACATGTGACAATAAAAGAGGATAATATGAGAGAGGAAAAGACATGTCGGCGAAATACGAGAGGAACTGTAAAAAACAGGATGACGGAAACAATATCAAATAGAATTATACGAATGAATGTCTAGATCGGGTTTTGGAGAAAGCATTTTCAACCGACCCCAAAAAGGAAAACTGATAAAAGGAAGAAGAAAATAATTAATTAAGACGGTTTCAAAGTCAGAGTAACAGCAATGTACACTTAATCAACACGACCAGCAGAGCGAAAGATCACAAACTTAGCATCTGGGTAAAGAAAGAGTAGCCGATAGCTATCCAGAAGGTATACCCGGGGCCCTATTGTTGGGTCGAGAAAGGGAAGCAACCCGGTGTATAAATAAGAAAGGGAGAGAAGTTATCCTGGCGAGAATTTCAAACGAGTAATATTTGCCCATAATCGATTTGTGATCTGGGATGCAGGGAAACGAAAATGAAAAATATAATTTTGTGAGTTCTATAGAAAAAATGGGACAGCTTCGGCACGTGTGTCTCCCGAGCGAGGTGAGAACAGAATCACTGTGTTTTCTGGACTCTGGAGACAGGAATTGAATAAAAGGAGGAGATGGGAGATGCAGGGAATATCAAGCGCGGCTGGGCAGTGATGCGTTTGTTGTAGAAAGAAATGGATCTGTGAGAAATATGGAGGTTTCTGCAACTTCTTCTTCTCCTCCTCCTCCTCCTCATCCTCCTCCTCCTCTTCTTCTTCTTCTTCTTCTTCTTCTTCTTCTTCTTCTTCTTCTTCTTCTTCTTCTTCTTCTTCTTCTTCTTCTTCTTCTTCTTCTTCTTCTTCTTCTTCTTCTTCTTCTTCTTCTTCTTCTGCTGTTGCTGCTGCTGCTGCTGCTGCTGCTTCTTCTTCTTCTTCTTCTTCTTCTTCTTCTTCTTCTTCTTCTTCTTCTTCTTCTTCTTCTTCTTCTTCTTCTTCTTCTTCTTCTGCTGCTGCTGCTGCTGCTGCTGCTGCTGCTGCTGCTGCTTCTTCTTCTTCTTCTTCTTCTTCTTCTTCTTCTTTCTTCTTCTTCTTCTTCTTCTTCTTCTTCTTCTTCTTCTTCTTCTTCTTCTTCTTCTTCTTCGTCTTTTCTTCTTCTTCTTCTTCTTCTTCTTCTTCTGCTGCTGCTGCTGCTGCTGCTGCTGCTGCTGCTGCTGCTTCTTCTTCTTCTTCTTCTTCTTCTTCTTCTTCTTCTTCTTCTTCTTCTTCTTCTTCTTCTTCTTCTTCTTCTTCTTCGTTTTATTATATCATTATCAATTTCCGAAAATGACCTTATTGTTATCTGCACATCTTAAAGTAGGTTCAGATAGTAATACAATTTGTTCAGAAAGTCCCAGAGTGTGTTCAGGTAGTCCAAAAGCGTGTTCAGATTATCGTAGAGTGTATTCACATAGTCCTGGAGTGCATTAGCATAATCTTAGAGTGTATTCACATAGTTCTAGAGTGTATTAGCATAATCTTAGAGTGTATTCACAGAGTTCTAGAGTGTATTAGCATAATCTTAGAGTGTATTCACATAGTTCTAGAGTGTATTAGCATAATCTTAGAGTGTATTCACATAGTTCTAGAGTGTATTAGCATAATCTTAGAGTGTATTCACATAGTTCTAGAGTGTATTAGCATAATCTTAGAGTGTATTCACATAGTTCTAAAGTGTATTAGCATAATCTTAGAGTGTATTCACATAGTTCTAGAGTGTATTAGCATAATCTTAGTGTGTATTCACATAGTTCTAGATTGTGTTCAGTTAGTCGTAGAGTGTGTTCAGATAGTTCAGTAGTAATTTCATATGTTGCCCGTAAGACTAATCTGCGCCTGTAATTATTATTATTATTATGATTATTATGATTATTATGATTATTATTATTATTATTATTATTATTATTATTATTATTTGTTATCCGGAAACATCAAGGATATATAGCTCGTCTGTTTGTCTGTCTCATTGTTTCTCTGTCCATGTATCAGTCCGTCCGTCCATTTCTGCCAGTCTAGTTATCTTACTACCTACCTATCTTCCTACCTACCTACGTACCCATCTACATCTTCCTACCTACCTACTAAGTTGCCTACCTACTAATCCACCTACTTACGTATAGTAGAATGTTAGACAGGCCTACCTGCCTACCTTCTTACCTACCTACCCACCTACCGTTAACCCTACATCCCTACTAAGCTAATTACCTATCTACCAACCTACCTACTCATCTAACTATTTAGTTAAATATCCACCTATCTATATACTGCCTATCTACCCACCCACCTACCGGTAACCCTACCTACATACTAAGCTAGCTATCTACCTAACTATCCACCTGCTTACCTACTGAAGAATTATGGAGAGGCCTACGTTCCAATAAATAAAGTTCGTTCGTTCTGCTTATCCGCCCATTTGTCTGTCTATCGTATGTCTATTTGATGTCTGTCTGTACGTAAACTCTAAGGGGTTACGAATGCAATTCGTAATCCTGCATGCAGCGTTCAAAGCACAGCGTGATAGAGATTCGGAAGCAGGCTGTCTTGCGTTGGTTTCGATATAATGGCACGAGTGACGGTTGTTCAGAAAGCAATAGCAAACTACTGAACGTAAACTTGCCAAGAAATCACAGTCAACAAATGCCGGGTTGACTGTGACGTACTGTAAAAAGATTCAACAAACTAACTCTCCGTCCTATCTGTGTGTCTAGTAGTATATCCATCGGTGTTCACCCTTTCTGTGTGTTATTTTTGTAAGTTATTCTATCTGTTGTTTGTATTTGTCTATTTGTATTAATATTTGAAACACATATCTGCAACATTGAGTAGGTACGGTTATTGTGCACAGTGAACAACAAGGGTTAGAATGAAATTGTAAGAAGAGAGACATTATGATCGTCTCTGAGAAGAAAGAAATACCACAATGTAGTATCAGAATAAATGGGAATATTCTTAAACAAGTGCATCGGTACAACTGTCTCGGAACAAACATGTTGTTTGTCCATCAAGAATGATGATGACCATTCATTTCATCCAGTGGGGTTGAAAGTAAGATGTCTGATAAGGCCTATTTTGGCTCGAAATATTCTTTGACAATGTGGACAAAGAATGCTTGACGTTCCAGGAGGAGGATCTCCTGCAGTGGTTTTTCTGTCCAGCCTTTTCTTCACAGCTCTTGCAATCCTGGTTGCTTCACAGGTGACTGCATCCTTGCGTAATGATGTACGCCACGAATTTCTGTCATTGGCAGCAGTCTCTCAAGTGTCATAATGAATTCCAAATGCTTTTAGTGAGATCTTCAGAGTGTCTTTACAGCATTTCCTCTGACCGCCTTGGGAGCGTTTACCATAACGCAGCTCGCCGTAAAAAATTCGTTTAGTGAGAATGTGATATGGAATGCGAGTCACGTGACAAGCCCAGCGAATCTGATTCTTCATTAGTAGAGTGTGGATACTGGGCATGGACTTCAGTGTCTGGGATCTTGTCTTGCCATTTAATCCTCAATAGCTTCCTAATGCAGACTGTGTCGTAGTGGTTTAATTTCCTAGCGTTAATTTCCTGTCGCTGATAAACAGTCCGGGTTTCACAAGCATATAGCAGTGTGGATAATATGACTGCTTTGTAGACTTTCAGCTTTGTTTGCAAGCTTATTCCATTTCTGTCCCACACATTCTTGTACAGTCTACCAAATGCCGCGCTGGCCTTGGAGATTCATACATTCTCTTCGTCATCAATTGTGGCAGTTTAATCTATGGCCATTTACTCTGATATTCGGCACGGCGTGATTAATCCCTGGAGTTGATATTGAGCCCAAAGTTGGCACAGGCATGTGAGAATGCAATCATCAGCAAACAGGAGCTCTCTGAAGGTGTCGCTGTTAGTTTTGGTTTTAGTTTTCAGTCTTCTGAGTGTCACATAATAGACCAACGTGATTTAACCAGTGATGAGAATAAAAAGCGTTCTGAATTAGCGGCATGTTCGAGGCCAAAGGTTGTTTCAACAAATCCAGAAAATGTAGCGGCACGTGTTTACATGGGGTCGACAAAATGGGAACATTTGGAAGTTAGTGAGATGAGTCCATACATCGCTTTGACAGTTTATAAACAGGTCGGATTGAAAGCGGAAGTACTCAGCTCGGAAGAAAACAGTCCGTCTGTCATTTAGAATTTCCCGACATAAAACGGAACGATGGCTGTGATTGTCACCCCTCGACAGAAGATTGGCAGCTTGTTGGGGAAACCCGTTGTTGTATCCATACGGTAACTCGCTAGTTTGTTGTGGGAGTCAAAGCAAGTGATGACAACTCTGACAGTGACTAAGCCAGGGAAGATAGATTCTTGACAATGGATGATATTCCCAAATAACACCTGCAGGACCTCAACCACGTCACGTGACCAATTTTAGGAGGTTGCCAAAAACCATGATTGGAGAGGGGAGTTGAACTAAAACCGTGGATTATGATGGACGTGTTTGTGGGAGAGCTCTACAGTGTTAGATTAATTTAATATTAACTAGCATGTGTCGTTATGGCAAAGTGTAGCAGCCATCCCGGAATGAGGCGGTTTTGCATAAGGTAGTCAATATAGTCTATTTAGGCCTAATTAATATAGGCTGTAGCCTTGTTAAAACTAGAGTGTGATGATTAGCACTGTTAGTGGAAAACTAGCTAGAGTAGGGAAGTGATACTTGGCTCTGTTAGTTGAAAATAGATTAGTGAAGTGTTGATAAGCTTTACTAGTTGAGAATTGAGTAATGAGGGATAATTGGGATATTCCAGTAGGTGTCCCTGGTGGGCGGGGTTCCGCAATCTGTTTGTTGATTTTTTTCTTCTTGTCTTGGCCTGATGATGGGTTAAGTCATCTGTCCCTGACAGAGTAGGTTCATTGTATTTTACTGAGCAAGGGCCAATGGCCACGATCATCTAATAGAGATCAGTGACGGGGAGGCTTTCACCAGTTGTATGATCTATTTTACAGGTTCCCTCTGGTTGGAATGAAGAACCCGGAACCAATGAAAAATCCGATCCCGGATAAATTATGATGTAGAGAGATGGGCCAGCAACTTTCGCAACGGAAGAAGCTGATAAACATTTTGGGGGAATGTATAAGAAAAAAGGGCATACCAACGAAAAATTT
>JACEFZ010024705.1:0-138601 GCA_014155875.1 Cepaea nemoralis | reverse complement strand
CTTATCTGGACTGGTACACATTTTACTGTTACAATGTTCTTATCTGGAATGTTACACATTTGACTGTTACAATGTTCTTATCTTGACTGTTACACATTTGACTGTTATAATGTTCTTATCTTGACTGTTACACATTTGACTGTTACAATATTCTTATCTTGACTGTTACTCATTTAACTGTTACAATATTCTTATCTGGACTGTTACTCATTTAACTGTTACAATGTTCTTATCTGGACTGTTACACATTTGACTATTACAATGTTCTTATCTTGACTGTTACCCATTTGACTATTACAATGTTCTTATCTTGACTGTTACACATTTGACTGTTACAATGTTCTTATCTTGACTGTTGCACATTTGACTGTTACAATGTTCTTATCTGGACTGTTACTCATTTAACTGTTACAATGTTCTTATCTGAACTGTTACACATTTGACTATTACAATGCACTTATCTTGACTGTTACCCATTTGACTATTACAATGTTCTTATCTTGACTGTTACACATTTGACTGTTACAATGTTCTTATCTTGACTGTTGCACATTTGACTGTTACAATGTTCTTATCTTGACTGGTACACATTTGACTGTTACAATGTTCTTATCTTGACTGTTACACATGTGACTGTTACAATGTTCTTATCTTGACTGTAACCCATTTGACTGTTACAATGTTCTTATCTTGACTGTAACACATTTGACTGTTACAATGTTCTTATCTTGACTGTAACATATTTGAACACCGTGACGTCGTAAGGACATTTTAAAGATGGCTACCTCACGTTTGACATGCACCAAAGGAGAGCAGCAGTCTGTTATCCACTTTTTGTTAATCAGTGAAGGGATAAAACCTATTGACATTCATCGTCCACTATGGTGATGCATGCGTGTCAGTCCAGCAAGTGTATGAGTGGAGAGGACGTTTCAAAACTGTTTGCATTCTTTGCTCACGACCTGGTCAGGCACACGGAGATGAGACCCCAGATATTTTTTTGTCTACGGGAATCCAAGCACTTTATTGGCGCTAGAAGACTTGCATTGACTGCAGTGGTGACTACAACTAAGAATGATGCATTTGTTATTTACTTTTTAGAATGTATTTACTCACACACAAAACAACAAAACCATATAAGGTGTTCATCTGAAGACCCCTCGTACACAAGAGGCATATATCCTTCTCTCATCAAGCAATGAGAAATTAGGTACAGAAAGAACATCGCAACTACTGGAACAATCAGCGATAGAAGAAACAGAGATAGAACAAGAGAAATGATGTTGGGTGGTCTCAGAAGGTATCGTTGAGGAATGCCGTCAGTGGAACTGGTTCAGAGAAGCAAGCTGGGAGATCTGGGGAGATACATGATCGTCTGTGTCAGTTGGCAATGCACATGATCATGACGATTATAATTATTGTTTTGATATTTCTCCCTATCTCAACTTGTTCCTATTGTACCTTGCTGTGTCGTGGTGAAGTAGAAACAGTGATGAAGTGTCTGTTTATGGGATTGATACATCGAGACTCCCAGGGACTCTCACTCTGTCCATTGTTTACATGGTCGGCCTCTTCTTCCCATTTGGTCTATACATCATTGCTTATTGTGGTGCACTGTTATTTGATGGCCTAATTATATGACCGAACCCTTTCACTTGTTGCTTTCTAATGAAATCTATTGCTGCTATAACCCCCACTTTAGTAATGATTTCTTAATTTCTGGTTTTCTCTCTTCTTGATACGTAGAGTATTATTTTTTATGAATCTCATTTCCTTTTTTGTAATTGTTCTTTTCTCTTTTTCTATCATTGTCCAGGCTTGGCATTGGTAGCATATAGTTCATTGCAGAATTATATTTAATACCTATTGATACGTGTTTGTTCTTTAGTATTGGTGCCATTTGTCTAATGAGTGAGTTTGCCTTATTGCATTTTTTGATTTCGTTTTCTGATTACTCACCTATCTTCCAATAACAGTATGCTGTTATATGGAACATTCACCTATAAGAAGATCTGAAGCAATAAGCTCACAATTACAATGACCAATCTTGACTAGCAATGTAAGCCTATTACCTATCCAAGTGAACTTGTAGAAGTTATGTGTTATGAGTGAGAGCATCAAGCCGGTCTACGGTAAAATATATCTAACATTACTGTCACACCAAGTGGCGTAGATTGCTGTAGATTCTTTGTCGTATACTTTCTACGCAATGATCTCCACTGGTGCAACGTATCTGGCCTGCACATTGCACATTTTCATTGCCCTCATTAGTGACAATTTATTCTTTAGCGCATTTCGGAAAAGTGTTGTCCACTAAGGCCAGCATGCCAGTGTTAGTGATTTGATTTTTCGAGTTTACAGTTTGGATGACCGCCTCTACACCCTGGCCAGAACAAGTGCATACTTTGATCTTAACCGCAACTAGTTACAATGTTTAAGGGCGTGTGGCTCCCACGGGTTCCAGGGCCTCCCCCATCAGGTCCCAACGTCCCTGTGTGTAGCCCTGAGAAGAATGCAGATACTACACTTTGATGTTAGCCAAAGTTTCAAAGTACAATTACAAGGTACACGTGTGTACCTGCCAAAAACAATAGTATTGAAACTCAACTTCTGTTCCCTTGGTTAGGCAGATAATTTTTGAGACCTATCACTAACTCTTGTAAGGGAATATGGCGTACTATATTATAAGATTTTAAAAGGTATGTATGGATTTTTACAAGGTTATATAGCAAATAAATATTGTGTTTAATTATATGATTCCAGAAGACGTTCCACTTAAAGAGGCACTTAAAGTAAAATGTGACAATTAATTTTAACAATAAATAGTTACTGTATTTGTCATATGAATACATAGCTAACGTTATCTCCCCTGCCAAGAATTAATATATATTTAGTTTATATTTATTTCCCCTTATTTCCTATTTCCTGTAGTAAACTCTTTTTAAACTATATTTTACTATTTTGTTGTGCACATTATTGAGAAAACAGAACTAACCAACAAAATGTTAGTGAACAATGATGCTAATAACGTCAAATGAGTTGGGTTGAGTTGAGTTGAGAACCGTCATCACTGCACTCAAGACATTCCCATACGTGCACCGCCCCTTCCTTTAACATCCAGCGAAGAGTCATACTACTAATCGTTTCCACTGCTATCTGATTAAAAGTTCTCCTGGTCTTTCCTCTCAGTTTTGAGGTTCTTCCAGAATCCCTGCCGATACCCCTTAAAAATTAGTGATGCAATTCAACTCTCTCTCTCTCTCTCTCTCTCTCTCTCTCTCTCTCTCTCTCTCTCTCTCTCTCTCTCTCTCTCTCTCTCTCTCTCTCTCTCTCTCTCTCTCTCATCTTACACACACACACACAAACACATATATATATATATATATATATATGTGTGTGTGTGTGTAAGATGAGAGAGAGAGAGAGAGAGAGAGAGAGAGAGAGAGAGAGAGAGAGAGAGAGAGAGAGAGAGAGAGAGAGAGAGAGTTGAATTGCATCACTAATTTTTAAGTTACAAAATGTACATGTACAATTTTTCTCCATTTTCTTTACAATTTTGCGACAATGCTCATGGCAATCGTCACTGTATGTGTGTGTAAAGTGTGGGAGTTTGATCATAATAGTAGGGTGGAGGATGGGGGGATGTGTGTGTGGGTGGATTCGTAATGTGTGTGGGTGGGCTCAGGGTGTGTGGGTTGACGGGGTGGGATTGTGTGGGTGGGTGCGGAATTTGTGTGTGGGTACGTGCGGGATGTATGGGTTTGGCGGGGAGATGTGTGTGTGGGTGGGGATGCGTGTTTGGCTAGGTGGTTGTAGGTGAGTGGGTGGAGGAGGATATGTTGATGGATGATTGATTGTGGGTTATGGGATTGGTGGGGGATATATGTGGGTGTGGGGATATGTGGTGGGTGGGAGATGTGTGCAGGTGGGGTGGTTGTGGGTTTGGGGATGTGTGTGTGGGTGAGGGATGTGTATGGGTGTGGGATGTTTGGGTGGATGCATGGGGAGTGTGTGTGTGGGTGAGAGATGTGTGGGTGAATGTGTGTGGAGAATGTGTGTGGGTTGGGGGAGAGGTGCGTGATGGGTGTGGGTGATGGATTTGGGGATGTGTGTGTGTGAGTAGGGGATATGTCTGACTGGGTGGGGGGGGGGGTGTGGCTGGATGGAAGATGTATGTGTGGGTAGTGAGGGTGATTGTAGTTGGGGGATGTGTGGATGGGTAGGAGATGTGTGGGGAGATTTGTGTGTGGGTGAGGGGTGTGTCTTTAGGATGTGTGTGGGTGTGGTGTTGTGTGGGATGGGAGCTGGGTGTGTATAAAGGATGTATGTGTGGGTGAGTAGGGTGTGATTGGGTGTGCGGGTGGGTGAAGGATGTGTGTGAGGGTGAGGGATGTGTGTTTAGATGGGTGGTTGGGTGTGTGAGTGTGGGTGGGTAGATAGGAGATGTATGTTTTGTTGAGTGGGTGAGGGATGTATGGGTGTTAGTGGTTGAGGGATACGTACGTGTGTCTAGGGATGTGTGAGGGGATGAGTGTATGGGTTGGGGATATGTGTGTGTGGGTTGTGTGTGCGTGGATGGGAGATGTGTGTTTGTGAATGGGGAATGTGTTGGTGGGTGGGGATGTGTGTGAGGGATGTGTGTATGGGCGGGGAGATTGTGCATGGGTGGGGATGTGTGTTTATATGGGTAGGTGTGTGTGGTTAAGGGATGTGTGGCTGGGGGATGGGTGGGTGGAGGATGTGTGGTTGGTTAGAGGATGTGTGGGTGGGTGATTGTATATGGGTAAGGGTGTGTGATTAAGGGATATTTGGTGGGGGATGAGTGGGTAGAGGATGGGTGGGTGGGTAGAGGATATGTGTGTGGGTGAGTGTGTGTAGGTTAGGAGATGGTGGGGGATGTTTGTAGGGGTGGGCTCGGGATCTGTGAGTGGGCTGGGGGAGTTGGGAGATTATGTGGCTGGGTGCGGAATTTGGGTGTGGGTAGGTGCGGAATATGTGAGTTGACGGGGAGATGTGTGTGTGTGTGTGTGCGTGGGGAATGTGTGGCTGAGGAATGTATGTTTGGCTGGGTGATTGGAGGTATGTGAGTGGAGGAGGATATGTGGGTGAGTGATTGTTGGTGGGTAATGGGACGGGTAGAGGATATGTGAGTGGGTGGGGAGATGTGTGTAGGTGGGTGGATGTGTGTGGGTGGGGGATGTGTGGGTTGGGGGATGTATGTGTGCTTGCGGTGTAGGTGGATGGGGTGTGTGGTGGGTGAGAGGTGTGTGGGTGGGGAGATGTGTAGGTGTAGGGATGTGGTGGATGGGTAGGGCATGTATGTGTGTGTGGGTTATGTGTGTGGTTGGGTGGTGGAGTTGGAGTGAATGGGAGATGTGTGGGTGGGTGGTTGATGTGTCTCATAAAATAGTAATATGCATTGTTTATGTTTACAAAATTCATATGACAATGTTTTTTTCCTATGCATTGTTGATGAAAGAAAGATGAGTGATTGGAAGGGCCGAATGTAAGACGGGCCTGCGTGCCCAATTTGTTACCCTTTGAAAATAAAGTCTGTTCGTTCGTTCGTTCGTTCGTTCTTTCCACATATGGTTTCTCAATCTATTTCTCCGCCTTTCATCTCCACCTACGCCTGTCCTTCAGGTCTACAGGTTAAGTAATACCGTGATTGATTTGGAATTTGACAATAATGTCCCATCCTCTTTTGTACCTAGTTAATTTCTCTAGATCTTCTTACATTAAAGAAAAAGGGCCTCATACATTCAATCAATCATGTGCCACGCCGGAAAGCGTGGGCGGTCATGACACGTCATTTCACTCGATCAACAGCGTCGTGGATAAGCTCAGTGTTCCTGTCTCGTCCATGCCATGTGGCCAAGCCATCCAGGTATTTAGGTATTTTCCTCTTGGTCTTCCTCTTGTTCTGTTCCCTTTGATCTTGCCAGCTACCACTAAGATCTCCAATCCATTTATTCTCATAACATGTCCAAATTTTTTTTACCGTCTACGTCTAATTTCTCTAATCAATTTACGATTTTCATTTGTCTCCTGGTCATTGGTTTTTCTGTCTGTCCGTGGTATTCTTTGCATTTTCCTCAGAAACCACATTTCTTCAGCCATCAGATGTTTTTCAGCATGACTGCACATTGTCCAAGTTTCACATCCACACAAAAGAACAGGCTCTATGTATCCCCTCAACGCTCTTTTTTTTAAAAGTTTCAATTGACATCTTCTTATTGGTCTGAATGTTTTTCATCTTGCTAAAGGCTACTTTCACCATGGCGATTCTTGTCCTAATCTCTTCAAGGCATCTCTCATCAGATGTTATGACTGTTCCGAGATAATTGTACCGATTCACTTGTTGAAGAATATTTCCATTTACTTGTACATTACATTGTGGTACTACGTTCTTCCTAGTGACGACCATAATCTGTGTTTTCTTACAATTTAATTCCAACCCCAGCTGCTCACTGTGTACAACAACTGCGTCTACTAATTGTTGTAGATCTTGTGCATTGTCTGCAATCAATACTGTATCATCTGCATATCTAACGTTATTGATGTTTCGTCCTCCAATGCTGATTCCATTTATATCTTCTACATTCCTGAAAATATTTTCACTGTAGAGGGAAAAAAGATCTGGAGACATTACACGTCCCTGCCTAACACCTCTCTTAATAGGTTGATATTGTCCCACTTCATACATTAAGGATTTTAAAATCATTTCCCAGTGTAATGTGTATGTGCTTATAATACAATATAAGTACATCATGGTATCAATTCTTGTACAGTATTCAGGTGAATACTTTTCTAATCAAAAGTTTCCAGGCGAGTATATTCTCTCCTCTTCACCGTGTCTGTAATATGCTTGTAATTCATTTATCATCATCATCATCATCATCATCATCATCATCATCATCATCATCATCATCATCATCATCATCATCATCATCATCATCATCATCATCATCATCATCATCATCATCATCATCATCATCATCATCATCATCATCATCATCATCATCATCATCATCATCTCATCATCATCATTGTATTATCATCATCTTCATCATCATCATTATCATTACATTATTAGGCACTAGACCATATGTGGTAACAGGAGTGACATGAAATACAAAGTGGGGTTTCGCTTAAGATACAAAACCAGATACTTGTAGTATGCGTAATTTAATATGGGTTGTGTTGTGCTTAGGGCACGAGATGATGGTACCATAAGTGATATATAATACAAAGTATTGTCATGCGTCGGAGTGCACTAAACGATTATTTAGTGTTTGGGTTATGCCGAACATGTTCTCTTGTGATAGACAGGACATTATACACAAAAGTTGCCTTGTATCATGAGATAGACTGATAGCTTATACTCCCTCCTTCTTAGCATGTCACTTCATTCACTCATTCTCAGACATAATATTCATATGTGCATGGATGATACGTAGTTATACTTATGTGATTTCTCAATGATAACTTTAAATGTTAACACCAGTAACACAATGAAATCTCAATCATTCCTCAGACACAATCATATCTGTATAGATGACAATTCAGCATATGTATGTGCTTTACCCATGATAAATTCACAGATTCAATAACAATATTACAACTAAATCTCAATCATTCTCATCCTTCATCAGATATTACAATCTGGATGATAATTAAGCATACTGATGTGTTTTTACAAATGATACATTCACATCTGTTTAACAATAATGAAATCACACATGACACCGGCATGCTTCTTAAATAACATAGACGTGTCTGTTCATTAGCGAATTATAAAATAAATATTAGGTTTACCTTATTCTAAGAGAATGACTTCCAACACGACGACACAGAGTTCTGGATCCAAGCTTCGGTTTTTCCTCCAAGTTCTCTAGCTTATATTTATCTCTTACTTTGATTTTCTTTCAGTGTTATGGTTGTAAAATGTTCCTATGTCATCAGATAGTGATCCTTCTACAAAATTAAGTATGTATAATACATACTTATGAATTTCACAAAGGATGCTTCCTCATGTGTAGCAATAATTAACTTACACGTGGACCCCCACATGCTCTCATATATTTATATTATATACTCAATCCTCATTCATTCCCAATGAATCCTAACCATTCTTGCATGGCGGATGACTAAGCATTAGTATGTGGCACAAATATTAATTCCACATGTTTAACAACAATGAAAATACATTTGCCTCACCATATGGTTGCTTTAACCCATCACACAAATTATGATACCTATAGGAATCTATTTGTTTCTCATGTGCTTATGGAATAGAAAAATCTACCTGTCTTTTCATGTGCTAATGTAACAAAAATCTACTTGACTTATTACACATTACACT
The DNA here is from genome assembly GCA_014155875.1 of Cepaea nemoralis. NCBI lineage: Eukaryota > Metazoa > Mollusca > Gastropoda > Stylommatophora > Helicidae > Cepaea > Cepaea nemoralis. The sequence goes on along the minus strand of JACEFZ010024705.1, from coordinate 130,236 downwards.
AATTTGTCTTATCAGTGTGGTATATTTACACAAACTTTCTTTCTATTGCACTAAGTAAACTTAGCTTCGTAAATCTTAAGTTACTCACCACTCCTAAATCACTGTTGACTGAGTTTAATTACTTAAGAAATAAAATGTACAACTTCAGTCCAATGTTTATACATTAAATAACTTGTTTAATTAGTAGAAAAATAAAACTCACTTAATGGACAGTTTATCCATAGGCTATGATAACTGAAAATATGATGTAGTTTCTACTAAATTAATTCCTTAAGAACTATCCACATGGTTTACGACACAATGACTTACCACCAACTTCTCTAAAAGGTCTCCCTGACTAGCTAATTATAAAATAGATATTGTGTTTATCTTATTCTAAGAGAATGATTTCCAATACGACGAAACAGAGTTCTGGATCCAAGCTTCGGATTTTCCTCCAAATTCACTGGCTGCTTATAGCATGTAGCTTATTTTATCTCACACTTTCATTTTCTTTCAATCTTGAGGTTGTAAAATGTTGCTATGCCGTCAGACAGTGGTTCTTTCTCTCGTGTTGGGTTGGTGATCAAACATACATTTCATTGCCGGCATGCCTATGTATTTTAATTCTGCTGCGGTTGTGACGTGACAGTCAATCCCAATGTTGCTGTTGGTTCGTATGTCGTAAATGCGTTATTGTAAATCTTGGATTGTAGAAGTGTGGAACAAACTAGCACTAATGCGATGTCAATCTTGAATGTTGTACGGAGAATATTTACAGCAACGTTACGGCGTGTGGAAAAAAAAAATATATCACATGGATCACCATGGTCTGGCAAAATGAGACAGCGAGGAGTTACGAGGGGATCTGGCCGACGCTCGACACTCAGAGGAAAGGCGAGACGGACATATAATCAGATTGCTACTGGTACTATTGGTGTTGGAACTCTTAGCTGGCTGCTGAGAATGGGGACGGAGCGCTTATGGGAATGCCCCGAATGCTGTGATGTCGGTTCCTAAATCAATCAATCAATCTACTTGTATGTGCATGCTGCACATATCAGAATCTCATTACTGGAAGATAGGTGATAAATAAGGATGCGAGATTTAATATAGATGCAATAAGACAAACACAGACATGGGACACATGGAACCAATACAATACGTGTCAGTAGATACTGAAACAAAACTCTACAACGCAATCTTCGACCTGTTCCCTCCAGGCGCTTCCTCTATCTAACCTGCTGATCTTTCTCATGTTGATCTCACCGTGCAGTGTGTGCTGTGCACTCATTGACCTGCTGGTAGATAACATCTGAGGGGTATAGCATAATCCATTCTTGTAGAGAGAAAAAACAGCGAGGGTTGGAACTTATAATGGATATTGAGATATCAAAAGGGTATTGGACTGTGTCAGACAAAATATTACTAGTAAAGTTGAGAGGAAGACCTTTAGATATCAACATCATAAAAGTTTATGCACCAACAACAGACAGCAGTGATGACAGCATCGATGGATATAATAATAATTAGGAGAATGCCTTCAAGAAATGTAAGCATTCAGAATTGAATGACATAATGGGTGACTTTAATGTTAAAGTTGGAAATAAACAGAACGGATGCAGAATAAGTAAATATGGACTAGGAGAACAGAATGAAAGAGGTTGCAGACTTTTACAGAGGGTACAATAGCACAATATGATTATTGAAAGCACCTGGTATCATCACCACCCAAGGATATTATAGACATGGAGGAGTCCTGATCATAACATTAGAAATCAGATTGATTGTATTCTCATCAACAGAAGATTTCGAAATGCCTTAAAAGTCGCAAAAACTATACTAAGCGTAGACTACTACAGCGACCATATATTAATCATAAACAATATACATATACAATTAAAGGAGGTCAAATATGCACCAAGAAACACAATTTGATCTAAGTGCACTGAAGAATTAGTAGATAAGCGATACCTTCAAATATAGAGGTAAAGAAAAGATGTGATGCAATGTCGAATATGGAAATATTATTTCAAAATGTCAGCGACCAAAGAAATCAGCCACAGAGCTACAGAAACAACTCTCAAAAATGAAGATGATGGGAAGCAGCAAATGGATTACAGAAGATATCCTAAATCTCATGGAAATAAGAAGAAACAACTAAAGTAACTATGAACAATATTAAGAGATATAAAGTTAGTTAGTTAGTTAGTCAGTCAGTCAGTCAGTCAGTCAGTCAGTCAGTCAGTCAGTCAGTCAGTCAGTCAGTCAGTCAGTTAGTTAGTTAGTTAGTTAGTTAGTTAGTTAGTTAGTTAGTTAGTTAGTTGACAGATCATCCTCATTGCACATCGGACCATTCTGTCCATAAGTGCTCGGATCCCCTCCTCAGCAAATCCCGCAGCGAGTAGCGGCTCACGACACCAGTTCTGTGTTGGTTTATCAATCTTCTTTGGCTTCCTGCAGTGTGTTCTTGTCAGGCCACAGTGTTTTTTAAAACTTGCTGTTCTCGCAGTATGATTCACAGTCATCACATGGTTCTCGCAAAAGTCTTGCTTCTCGTAGAACATTCAGTATATCAGCCAAAGCCATGGCTCATCCGCCCTCCACAGTAGCCTTACCTGCAAGCCTGTCAGCATTTCCTTGTACATCCGCATGCCCTGGAACGAAAACGAAACTAATCTTTGCCAGCCGTGACCGCTCCAGAGACAAAAACCACTGTTAGTTAGTTAGTTAGTCGACAGATCATCCTCGTTGCACATCGAACCATTCAGTCCATAAGTGCTCGGATCCCCTCCTCAGCATATCCCGCAGCGTGTCGCGGCTAACGACGCCAGTTCTGTGTTCGTTTATCAATCTTCTTTGGCTTCCTGCGTAGTGTTCTTGTTTGACCACCCCTGTTTTAATTTGCTGCTCTAGCAGTCTGGCCATTGTTGTAGATTCACAGTCATCACTTGGTTCTCGCAAAAGTCTCACTTCTCGTAGAGCATTCAGAATGTCAGCCTGGTCCATGGCGCGTCCGCCCTCCACAGTAGCCTCACCTGCGAGCTTGTCAGCCTGCTCATTTCCTTGTACTCCCGCATGCCCTGGCACGAAGATGAAACTAATCTTTGCCAGCCGAGACCGCCCAAGAGGCAGCAACCATTCTCTTCGGATCGACCCCTCCTCTATCCTCTTGATCATGTTCATTAAGTCGCTAAGGAAACAAGCCCTTGTGAATGTCTGTCTCGAGCCATGTTATTGCTTTACTTACTGCCATGACTTCCATGGTCAGGCTACTTGTGGTTTCAGTGAAAGGACCAGAGTCCTCCTTCACAATTCTCCCTCCGGCCCGAGCTGTAAAGGCCCATGAGATTCTCACATGTCGGACGACCGACCCATCTGTGTAGATGACCGCGTCACTGTCTAGCGAATTCTCGAAAATCAACGCTTGTACTTCAGCCTCCACAGCAGCCGAATTTTCTTGTCTGCATTTTCTATCTATTGATTATTTGGTTGCTTCGGGATTTGAAATTTAAATATTGAGCACAACCCACTACTGGCAACGCCGATCGCACTCCGGCACGAACCTAAGGCCTATCCTGCTTCCATGACGTGGATAGGCCTTAGGTTCGTGCCGGAGTGCGATCGGCGTTGCCAGTAGTGGGTTGTGCTCAATATTTAATTTTCTATCTAGTTGGATGCAAACTGAAAAGGATGTGCAGAAGTCTGTTAGCACTTGCACCCACTCCTCGCCAGGTTCTAAGTCCTCAAGTGAACACACCTGTTGAAGAATGTCTTTGGCTTGACCCATCCACGACCGTCCTCTTTTTAACCTGCTGCCCTTCACCTTCCTAATTTCACTATGCAGTGGATGTTGTGTGTTTGCGTTAACTCTGAGGTAGGCGCGTGCCCTGCAAACTTTGTATTCTCTCTTCAATGGTTGGAAAATCAAGAAGGTAGCGCATCGCCCTGCATGCTGTATCTCTTGTACATCCAAGAATAATGCGCATAGCTTCATTCTGTATCCTTTCCATCCTTTCTATCTGCTTATGGCTGAGAGTCAGGATTGCCAGTGCATACTCCAAAACAGACATGACCAGCCCCTTGTACAGAAGACATAGATGGCGCTGCTCACAGTTTGCTGCCGCCATCACCCGCATCGCAGCCAAACCCCGCTTGGCCTTTGTTATCACCTGGTCTATGTGCACATTATAAGCAAGGCTTCGATCAAACCGTATCCCTAGGTAATTCATTGCCTGCGTTCTTTCCACCGTCTCTGAACACAGCATTACAGTTGGTGTTGGAGTGTTGACAATATGATTATTCAACGAGAACCAAGTCACTGTTGCCTTTGTTGGGTTGACCATTGCCCCAGCTTCATCACACCAAGTACTTATGCAATTGAGTTCGGTTTGTAGTTCGACAGCAACCTGCTCTCTATCCTTACCCTGACGATACACTAAAACATCATCGGCATACGACAATGTCCTGCCAGGTCCAGTGATCTGCTCACTGGTGATTCTCACTGTGTAGGCGTTGAACAGTACCGGAGATAATGGTGATCCCTGTGGTAGGCCAGGATATATTGTTGTTGGTTCCGAAGTCCAACTGCCACATCTAAAAACTACTTTCCGTTGGAATAGGGCTGCAGCGATCCAACTAAGGAGGAATGGACTTAATTTTATTTAGTTCAAGAAGCTGAAACATTAAAAAATCAAATGGTACTCTGTTGTATGCGTCCTCAAGATCAATCGCTGCAGCAAAGGTTTCAATGCCTGAGTGGAAACCTTCATAGACATCATGGCAAAGATTGCAGCATTGGTCCAGGTTTCTCTTTTTGGACGGTACCCTCCCAGGGTAGGTGGGAAAACACCTTGCCTCTCTAGATGGCTTGATATCTTAGTGGCAATTACCTTCTCCAGCAGCTTGCCTATTGTATTCTGCATGGTTATAATTCGATATCCCTGAATTTTTTTGTGGTCTTTGTCAGGCTTCGGCAAGGGAATCAGATAGCTGTGTAACCATTCCTCCTTGATGCTAGCACTCACTATACTGTTGTTGTACATGTCTGCTAGTTTCTCTAACTCATTGTCGGTACACTTATTGATGTCGTCGTATCTTATGCCATCAGGACCTGGAGCGCTGTTATTTGATCGTCGAAGTACAGCCTTGATTTCTTTCACTGTCACTGTGTCTTCATCCGAAGTTTTCTGGGCCTTGCATCTGTCTGAGGTGACCTCCTTGGCCAGATTTCGGCCTCCCATGTCTGTCTGGTTGCTCTGCTCAAGATAGCGTTCAAAGAGGGCTTTGCCCTTGTCCTCGTCAGTCCTCTGCCAGATGAGGTCAGCACCTTGGAAGTCAGAAATGCTCTTATTCTTGACTACACCACTCATGCTTTTATGTAGTCGCCAGAACAATTTCAGTGACTTGTCTGTGCTTACTCTTTGACACACCTCTGCCCATTTTTCGCTTTTAACCACCTTGACCAGTTTCTTGAAATAGCTTACTTTTGTGTGCATCTCTCTTTCTAAGTGCATGCAGGGACTAGGATGACCAGCTCTGTTCTTCTTGGCATTTTGCCATCTCCTTACAGCACTACGCTTATCCACCCAAGCCTTCTCCACCTCGAAATTCCACCACGGTGGCTGCTCACAACTTTTTTTTCCTGCCCTGAAACTTTCTGCGCTTGTCACGTCTTATTTTACTCACCACATCTTGCCCTGTACTGTCATACCTTTAGCTTGTGCTGCCTGGTTCTGCCTTTCTCCACCAATATAATGCAAGGGTGGTGGTCGCTGCCGTGGTGTCCTAGGACACCCCATCTATACACTGTAGTGAGTGAAGGTGAAACTAGCGCCAGATCAATAGCACTGTCCTCATCGCCTGGACGGCTTGCTGTCCTGGTGACACAGCCACTGTTGATACAAACCAGGTCAATGGTTGCAAGTGCAGTCTCGAGCTCCTCCCCCTGGGTGGTGCAGGAAATGTTTCCCCATGATCTGCCTTTATCGTTGAAGTCACCACAGAAAATAACATTTCTCTCGTGGCCTAATATGCCACTTAAGCACTGCCACTTCTGGGCGTCCATACTCCCATTGCGGGCATACACATTAACCAACACGAATGGTATACTGGAATGAACTTTCAACGCCTGTATTTGTATGTCGTCACTGTCCCAACTGGACATGTCTAGCTCTGATGCCACTATGCTGTCGCGAACGAGAATCGCCATTCCCAGATTTCGTCTGTTGTAGAAACATGTGAAGCCGGCAATTCGGAGTAGCTGATCGTCCAGTCTCGTCTCCTGGAGTGCTACAATGTCGTTCCTGTAAATTAGGGTTTCTAAAATAGAGCCCCGTTGTTTTATACTGGCACAGTTCCAATATGGAATACGGATATTCCTGAGTCCTAGACGGTGACACTTGAGTCTAAAACGTCTCAAACTACCACGCTTACCTTGCTTCTTTCTCCCTGCGCGGCTTCCACGCCACTTCGTTATGTTGACTGCTGACTGCTCGAAGAACACATGTTGTTCCGCTATGTTGAAAAAACAAAACACAGAACCCACACACGCTGCTAAAGATTCACTCAAGGATGGCTTCGCTCGATGCACGAACCCCGTAGCACCCGCGCAGATCTTGAGTAGAAACTCCTGGTTTTACATCCTGGCACACCAATTACACGCAAGAGATGAATAAATCCATCCCCTACGCGAAAAGGTTAACGAACACAAAACAACCCGACCGTCCGTCGCCATCTTGAAACCTGAAGTCAAAAACCATTGTCTTCGGACCCACCCCATCTTTATCTTCCCGAACATTACTCATAGAGTCACTAAAGAAACATGCCAGAGTGAATGTCTGTGCCTCGAGCCATGTTATTGCTTTGCTTCCTGCCATGACTTCCGTAGTCATGGCTACTTGTGGTCAAGGGAAAAGCAACAGAATCTTTCTTCACAATTCTCTCTCCAGCCTGAGCCGTAAAAGACCTATGAATGTCTCACACGTCCAACGACCGACCCATCTGTGTAAATGACAGTATCACCCTCTAAAGAATTTTCGAAGATAAAAGCATGTACTTCCGCAACCACATCATCCATCCATCATGTGCCATGCCGATAAGCGTGGGAGGTCATGTTCTGCCATCTCACTCGATCTGATTATCGATAAGACTGCAGTATGTGATATTCTTGGCATCTGTAAAGAAGGTAGTTTGCTATTGCTTTCCTTCCTAGCAGTGACCATACTGGTCGATGACCGTAGCCATTGTCTCCCCCCAAAAAGAGATCCTCTGCCTACCGTCGTGAAGCTGGAGACCATAACTTACAACTATCTGTTGGCTGCTCTTCATCCACCACCTGCTCACATGGCTTCATGTAACCCTGATCGGGGGGCTAAACGAGTACGCCACCTTGCCCAAGGGTGCCCCGTAGGAAGGACGCACCTGACCTCTACTTTAATAGGGAATACCCTACCCCGCTACCCGGGTTCCACAGCAGCCTTATTTTTATTGTCTGCATTTTTGTCTAGTCGGATGCATAGTGAAAAAGGACATGACAATTGTAGCCACTCCTCGCCAGGTTCTAAGTCCTCAAGTGAAACACCGTTAAAGAATGTCTTCGGCTTGACTACCCTCGACTTGCCTCTTTTTAAACTGCTGCCTTTTACCTTCTTAACTTCACCATACAGTGGATGTTGTGTGTTTGCGGTGACTCTGAGGTAGGCACGTGCTCGACAAATTTGTATTTGTGTAGGAAACTGTACCAAGAGGCAAAAGAAGCATGGCTTGAGAAAAAAATGCATGGAAATTGGAAACCAACACGACACCAGGAATACCAAATGAATCCACACAATAATTAATGACGTCACTAACAAAACAATACGCACAATATTGCACTGTCTAAAAACCAAAGATTGCAAAATCATAATAGAAAATATCTGATTTTACATGCGTCGCCAGATTATGTGAAAGATCTTTACGGTTATACAAGAGTAGAACAATATACTCATCATTGGCACCTTGCCGTCTTGACAGACGATAGTTTGTCCTTTAAAAAGGCATAATAACTTTTACCTATGGCGGTAGCGAATGTGACTGATAAGGCCAATTCGCGCTATAAATGTCCGTTCACAGTGGGTGCATGTGAACACGTGGTCATTTCCACCATCATGCACCATCTTACGTCTCACACGCTCGGTGTGTGACTTATCTGCAATAATTTTCTCCTTTGTCTTTATTCCATTTCTAATGGTTGCCCTTCATGTAACACGTTCAGCGGCGACTTGCTCCCAATGTGCATTATCAATGCCTGTATCAATCATGTCCCGCTTACACACATCTTTGTATCGTAGTAGAGGCCGACCCTGAGATGTCTTACCCATCTGTAATTCACTTAAAAAAGGTGTCTTTTGGTATTCTACCATCATCCATCCTCCTAAGAAGTCCTATCCATCTAAGTCTACGAAGACTGAGCATGGAATAAACCGTCACACAACCTGATCTATCCAGTACTTCAGTATTTGTGATTTTGTCTTGCCACTAATACAAGAGTAGAACAATATGATATCCGGAATAATAATAAAGGACCATCAGCTTTAAAGATGGAAGTTCAGAATGCTCTTAACCATATGAAATTTGGCAAGACTCCGGGTCCGGACCAGATCACAATAGAAATTATATATGCTGTAGAAGAATATGGAATAGACCAGGTCACCAGATTGCTGAACACAATATATGTTACAGTAGACATACCTCCTGAATTAAGTCATTCTATATGTATTGCAATCTCGAAGAAATCAGGTGCCTTGAAATGTGATCAACATTGAACAATTAGTATAATGAGCCACATCACGAAGATTTTGCAAAGAATCATCACGCAACGAGTTAGGAAGAAAATACAACCCGAAATAGGAGAACAATGTGGATTCGTAGAAGGTAAAGGTAGGGTAAATGCTGTCTATATGATGAGAACATTAAGTGAACGTTCTACAGAAGAAAACAATGAATTGAATTTTGGCTTTATTGACTACACACAGGTTTACGATGAAGTGAGACATGTAGACATGATGAAGATGCTTACAGATCTTCACATTGATGGGGAAATACGTTAGACTTGTAAAAAAACACACAATGGAAACAATGAGTTGCCATACAGATTGATAATGAAGTAGGTCAAAATAAGCCTATTCAGAAAGATGTGCGGCAGGAATTTGTAATATCTCCATATTTTTTTCCCTATACAGTGACAATATATTCAGAATCTTAGAAGATATGAGAAGAATCATCATTTTGGGATGTAACATCGATATTAGATATGCGGATGATACAGCATTGATTGCAGATAATGAGCAGGATCTGCAACATTTGAGTAGATGCGTTTGTTGCACACAGTGAACATCCAGGGTGTGAAGTAAATTGTAAGAACACATAGATTATGATAGTCACTAGGGCGAAGGAAATATCACAATGTAATATACAAGTAAATTGGGATATTCTTATGCATTGAGGAGATTAGAACAAGAATAAGGGAGGCTCCGTAGCGAAGTGGTCAAGCCGTCTAATTCGGGCTCCGAAGATTATGGGTTCAATTCCGGGCCGCGTCCTTCGGTTCACGAGTGCATTTTTTCCTGGGGGTCGTGGCTGGAACTACGGAGTTCGGCTTTGTGCCAAGCTTTCTGCGCTGCGGAAAGAGACTGAGCCATATGGGATAAAAACCCAGTGCAAACTTGTAAGCAACATGTTAAGAACGAGAATCGCTATGGCCAAAGTAACCATTTGCAAGATGGAAGACATTCTGACCAATAAAGAGAAGGTCATTTGCAACGAGAAAAAGCGAGTTGGAGTGCTACATAGAATATGTACTTTTGTATAAATGAAAAGCGTGAACAACTAGCAGACAAAGTGAAAAACATCTGATGGCTGTCGAAATGTTGTTTCTGAGGAAAATGCAAAGATTACCACGGACAGACAGAAAAACCAATGAGCAAGAAACAAATGAAAACCGTAAACTGATTAGAGAAATAAGACGTCGACAGTCATAATTTTTGGACGCCTTATGAGAAAAAATAAATTGGAGAACTTTGTGACAACTGGCAAGATTGAGACGAACAGAACAAGGATAAGGCAGAGAAGTAAATATCTTGATGACTTGGCCACGTGGCATGGTCGAGATTAGAACACAGAGTTGATCCACGACTCTGGTGATCGTGTGACCAAATAAAACACGAAAACAGCAACCGCACAGGTTGAAAAAAAAAAAAAAAAACTAGACACGCGACCGGAATAATGCACTAGGAAGTATGTGGAACCGGTTTCCGCTTCACGGCACAACACAACGACTGGGTGCGTCTCCGACACGGTTGCATCGGCGACATGCATTGTGTGCTTGTAGTTAGCGGAAATGATACTAAAGATAGTCAGATCATGGGGAAATTAAAGGGTATATTATTCTGATTCAGGACAGTGTACGTCCATATCAAGGTGGAGTGGCGTAGAGGCAGAGCGTCCGCCTCTACCTCGAGAATGTGTAGAACATACTGAATAATGGATGATATATATTTATATTTGTCCGACTTTGTGTTCCTCAATGACGAAATTGAAAATGAGGTTGAATGATGATGTTAATGATTACGATAATAGTGAAGATGATTATGATGATAATTATAATAATGACAGTTATGATGATGATGATAACAATAAAAATGATTATAACGATGATACTTATGGTACTGATAAGTATTATGATGATAATGATGATTATAATAATAATGATGATGATGATGATGATGATGATGATGATGATGATGATGATGATGATGATGATATTGATGATGATGATAATGTTGACGATGATGTTTATGAAGATAATTTCTTGCTTGCATGAGCTCCAACGCGAAGTCCTGTATGTCGGATGAAGGCATCCTGTTGTCCAGCATCAGTATGATGTCATACAGGACCTGAGGTTTGCGTGAGTATCCGTTGTCGCATGTCTGGCTTATTGGTGTGCAGACTAATGGTTCCTCGCCGTACAGGCAGACACTCTCCGACTTCGGAGGAATCGGCGATCCTACTGACTTTAGCCAGGACCCCGAAGGGACCTGTTGCCCAGGACGCTCGACGAGGACGCGTCAATAGGTCTTGGCCAGTATATAACCCGGCCCTGGTGACCTTGAAACACCTCTGCGTCCTATGAAGATAATGATAACGATAATAATAATAATGATGGTAGTGTGATGATAACGATATTGATTATGGTAATGGTAATGGTTACAATGCAGATGATGATGGTGGTGATAATGATGTGAAAAGCAGCTGGCAGAGTGGCTAGAATGCCGGATTATATTTCAGGAGACCCGGGGGGTTCGAATAGTCTATTAGATGTGGATATTTTTCTGTCGGGGGCAAAAAGGAGATCCTAACCTGCACATTTCGCGGCGACTGCACTAGCCAGGCGGCCTTAATTCCTCAGGCTCAAGACCCACCTGCCATACACCGCAAGCTATATAGATCGTAAATGACAGTGTTTTTTTTTAATGGACAGATAATGATGATAATGATTTAAAAAAAAAAAAAAACGTTAGTCTCGGTTCCAACTTCACGGCAACGGGTCGTCCCCATTATGCTCCGTTCCTGTGCTAGTGAATATCACACAAAATGCTCCTCACTGCCAAATGTGAAAAGTGGAACAGACAGGAGTCTTGGCAAGCCAACAGCCCGCACAGGTACACTGTGCATAATATCGACGTTAGATTGCCAACACAAAAGTCCTCCATGAAAAATACAGTTCATCGTCGATGGAATCGGTAGTCACCAGAAAGACTTCATTGACACGGGTTTAATCCCACAATCCATCCATCCATCATGTGTCATGCCGCTAAGCGTGGGCGGTCATGTTCTGCCATCTCACTCGATCACCAGAGTCGTGGATCAGCTCCGTGTTTCTGTCTCGACCATGCCACAAGGCCAAGCTATCCAGGTACATCCCACCAGCCATCCCACAATGCTTGGTCTTTATCCGCAGGGCGACCCACAGAAAGTGCCGCACAAAGCACGAACTCCGTAGCTCCAGCGACGACTGAGCCTCCTGAAAAACGCACTCTTGAACCGAAAAGGCAAACCAGTTCATTGTTCCAAACATGCAATTCACTGTGCAAACAAAAGCAGATGTAAATAGATGTAAAAGCATTCCATAATGATTATAATGATGATGATGATAATGATATCGATGATTATAATGATGATGATGATGATGATGATGATGATGATATTAATGATGGTTATGATGATGTTAGTGATATTGCTTATTATTATGATAATGATGATGACAATTATGATGATGTTTATGATGATTTATTTTGATGATAATGATCATAATGATGAGTAAATCAAATGCTCACAAGTGCTAACCTCAGTTGGAGACCCTGTGGGCGGTCTGTGCACGTTTTACCCTTCGACCTTTGACAATCGTCAAGGTCAATCAAACAGGATACTGCTCTTGCCAAAGTGTAAAATGTGAAAAGCCATTAATCAGTTATTGGATCATTCAAACGATATTACTTAATTAAGATTCACCTCTCAAATCTGAAATGGCTGGCGCCTTTAGAAACTGACAGCTCACTCCGCTGGTAATGTCATGAGTGAGTTCGACACCTGGGCTTGTCACCTGTTAAAGTGAGAGAAAGACTTGCAATCTATTTCTCCTTGCTCTCAGGCCTACACAATGTGATAGAGACATACATCACAGACGCATAATAGGAAAATGAGTCCGGACAATACATTATTAGTATTTATTTCAAGTCTGTGAAATAAACTGATTAGAGAAATTAGACGTAGACAAGCACAATGTTATGGACACGGTATGAGAAGAAATACATTAGAGAACTTGGTGACAACTGGCAAGGTTGAGGGGAAGAGTACAGGGGGAAGGGCAAAGAAGTAAATATCTGGATGGCTTGGTCAAGTGGTATGGTCGAGATAAGAACACAGAACTGATCCACGACTCTGGTGATTGTGTGAGATGGTGGAACATGACCACCCACGCTTATTGGCATGGCACATGATGATGATGATTTCAAGTGTGAACTTCACCCGGTAACGTCGCGTCCAAAACGTAGCCAGGTGAGGCATCTGTGGCCTGTTAAGATCTGACCCAGTTCTGGGATCCTGGACTTCGAGTTCACTTAGTGCACACAGACGTATTTTTGAAGTTTGTCAATGACAGATTGATTGGCCAACATGTGAAGACGGCAGAGCATGAACAACTATATATACATAATAATATACATGATTACACATAACAACATTCTTCCCCTGAAGTGTGTCACACAAGTATAAGTTAATCTGCTACTTTGCACTCGTTTATGCAAATACAACTGCGTTAATTTAGTACATTAATACAGATAAAAATAAAAACATCTTAACTAGCATGAAAGCATGACCATAATCAGCATCACCATTTAGCTATTATCTGCATGCATCACAGCATGTAGGGCGATGCGATGTCGTGTTGGTTTCAATCCTGGGCGACGGAACAAGGGTTTGCAGTATGCATCGGACTGGTTAGAGAGAGCAGACAACAAACTCGGGTAAATGTGGAGGCAGAAGTTAAGACCATAATAGTTGAGAACATTTCTGAGAATGGTGTAATGATCTAGACAGATAGATATGTTACACAACGTGTGAGGATTTCCTAAGTAAGTACAGATCTAGAGAGAAGTAGAGAACTGGCACTAACCGCGATGCCTTGACAGCAAGTGGAGCTGGACTGGAAGACAGTTTATGAGGAGAGGAAAGCTGATAAAAACCAGCTTCAGTTTTGTGCCAGGTCACGCGAATGTAAAATGAAATGGACAATCTGATAGGCTAGAGACCCGGACTAAGACGGAAGCGGAAGAGCATTAGCCCGGAATGATATAGTGAATACCATAAGAGAGGCAGGGAGAGAAAACAATTCAAATGATGACTGTTAATCTGCAACCGTGATCTGACTTCAAGAACATCAAATGTAAAGAGGTGAAGCTAGACATGAGCGCTACGCTGGGCAGCCAAAGAAGAATAATCAACAACAAAGAACTGGTGTAGTTTGTGGCTACATGCTGAGGGAGATATTGAGGGGAGAATCCTGAGGGAGATGCCGAGGGGAGAATCCTGAGGGAGATACCGAGGGGAGAATCCTGAGGGAGATACCAAGGGGAGAATCCTGAGGCAGATACTGAGGGGAGAATCCTGCGGGAGATACTGAGACGAGAATCCTGAGTCAGAAACTCGGGGGAGAATAATGAGGGAGATACTGGGAAGGGGGGGGGGGGGAATCCTGACGTAAATACTGAGGGGAGAATTCTGAGGGAGATACTGAGATGGGAATGCTGCGGACGATACTGAGGGGAGAATCCTGAGGGAGATACTGAAGGGACAATTCTGAGGGAAATACTGAGGGGAGAATTCTGAGGGAGATATGAAGGGAGAATCCTGAGGGAGATACTGAGGGGAGAATCCTGAGGGAGATACTGAAAGGGGAATCTTGAGGGAGATACTGAGGGGAGATACTAAGGGGAGAATCCTGAGGGAGATACTGAGGGGAGAATCCTGAGGGAGATATTGAAGGGCAAATTCTGAAGGAAATACTAAGAGGAGAATCCTGAGGGAGATATGAAGGGAGAATCCTGAGGGAGATACTGAGGGGAGAATCCTAAGGGAGATACTGAGAGGGGAATCCTGAGGGAGTTACTGAGGGGAGAATCCCGAGGGAGATATTAGGGGAGAATCCTGAGGGAGATACTGAGGAGAAATTCCTGAGGGAGATACTGAGGGGAGAATCCTGAGGGAGATACTGATAGGAGAATACTGAGGGAGATACTGAGGGGAGAATCCTGAGGGAGTTGCTGAGAAGATATGACATTATAGAATTCATCATGTTACAGTTCGTCAACTAATGCACACCAACCAGAGAAAAATATTGCACCTGAAAGCACGATAACACCATACGCCACACTTGACACTCGAGATGGACACTTGTCAGCATATACTTAGACTAAACAGCTTTCTCATCTTATATATAAAAGGCGATCTCCGTCTGTCTGTCTGTCTGTCTGTCTGTCTGTCTGTATGTCCCTATGTCCTTTATGCGCTCGCGAACGGCCCATCCGATTGAGATGAAACTTTCTACACGTCTTCCTTTCATTCCAGCGCAGCCCACTGTCATATTTTTTTAGTGTGAAATCGGCTGCTTACCCAATATTATTTCATTTTTCATTATAATTTCATATATCTCAGGGGACTTAACTCTGTAAAAGTTATTTCAAGGGGCATAACTTTTCTGTATAACTTATAGTCATATTGTGGCATCGTTTTCAAAGATTTATAAACTCTTTGTCCATAGTTATGTACCGGCATATGAGTTATAATAAATAATGATACAATCTGTAAGGCATTTTCAAAGTTTTCATAAAAATAATGCATAATGCATAACATTGTAACTCATCTTTTTTTGCTTAAAGAATAAATAAATAATAGTTACCTTATCTCTATCAAGTTTGAAGATTTTATATTTCTTTACACTGTCGCCAACTCTAAGAAGACATGGAACAACTTCAGCCATTATTAAATCTACAGGCATATGCGTTATATTCCTCCTCCTCCTCCTCTCCCCTCCTCCACCTCCTACCCTCTTCCTCTTCTCCTCCCCCTCCTCCCTCTCCCTCCTCCATCCTCCTCTTCTCTCTTTCTCCTCCTCCTCCCTCTTCCTCCTCCCAGCTCCTACTCCTCCTTTTTCTTCTTCTTCTGCTGCTGCTGCCGCTGCTCCATTTACCCAAGTTAATTGTTGGGGAAGATGTAAAGATCTTTCAAGTGCTCTTTCTAATGCTTTTTGTAAGTTGGTCTTCGTTTATCTAAGGTTGTTCTAACTGCAACCAATAAATGATTAGACAGACAGACAGACAGACAGACAGACAAACAGACAGACAGACAGACAGACAGACAGACAGACAGACAGACAGACAGACAGACAGACAGACAGACAGACAGACAGACAGTCGGGAACGGGAACTTATATAACTACTCATATGAATAAATGAGATGCTCCCCATCAGGGGCTGGGCGAAGCCGGGCCGGATCAGACAGATAGACAGACAGATAGACAGACAGACAGATAGATAGTCGGGAACGGGAACGTGAGCTTATATGACTACTTATATGAATTAAATGAGATGCTCCACACCAGGAGCTGGGCGA
This sequence comes from Cepaea nemoralis, assembly GCA_014155875.1. NCBI lineage: Eukaryota > Metazoa > Mollusca > Gastropoda > Stylommatophora > Helicidae > Cepaea > Cepaea nemoralis. The sequence continues at coordinate 114,051 of JACEFZ010024705.1, read as the reverse complement.
TGCCGGGCCGGGTCAGACAGACAGACAGACAGACAGACAGACAGACAGACAGACAGACAGTCGGTAACGGGAACGGGAACTTATATGACTACTTATATGAATTAAATGAGATGCTCCCCACCAAGGCCTGGGCGAAGCCGGGCCGGGTCAGCTAGTTACATATAACTATTGGAGGAGGTCAGTCATGTGATTTTGGTTTGACCCGTCGAGAGCGTCCAACTTTTAAATTGCGCATTCTTCCATACAAGAACCAGGCGGACAGTCCAGTCGCTTGACGGTGGCCAAATTTTCATAAAATAATAGTAGTCAGTCCTGGTAACTTTACGCTTCACAAATTGCCATTTGTGACAGTTGTGCTTAGACAATCTGTCCAGACATGAGGGAGACTCAAACCTCTGTCTGTAACCAACTGTTGATAGCCAACAGAATAGAACCAGTGCACATTGACTCCAGAAGAAGTAGAGAATTAGTGGAAGAGGTACAACTTCATGTAAACCTCTCACACTGATGTATATTGATTTGTCTCATGATTATGTATGGTTTACATTTTGTAACATTTTGTTAGGCTTTTCTTAATGCTATTCATGAACAAGAATCAATGATATGTGAGTTACACTCATATTTAACTGCTGAAGACTGGAGGGGAAGTTGATAGAATCTATGAGAACCCCAGTCAACAGAAGTCAACACAACACAACAGAACACAACAAAAGATAGTAAGAGGCGAGTTGAGAGAGAAGAAGAAACACCAGTTGATTAACATGCAATGCTCATGGAAAAATTACACACATGCATAGACAAAATGAGTAAATAAATATGTAGTATTTGTATGTCATTTATTAACGCCATCCTACCATCATCACTGTCTAGTCCTATCAACTTGACTTGATTTGCTCATGAAACAACATATCATCAGTCTTGTCAATGCCTGTTTGTAAACATCTCAATGAAACCCCAGGTACAATGAGAACACATACATACAACAGGGCCAGATGATAGCAATATACATACAGTACGATAACCATAGACATTCATTGTTAATACAACACCAGATAAGACGGGGGGAGGGGGGTATAGTTCCTACTTTCAGGCTGTTATATTTCTTCCCCCCTTATCATCCTCCCTGTACTGTCCTTATTCATTCTTAATTATCTCTACACAACAACGAGTTGGTTAGAATGTACATACATATGATTGTCTAAACCACAGTGGTGCAGCTGGTGGAAGTGTAGAAGAGAAGATGCAACCAAACTTGTGAGAGATCGAGACGACTCAGGTATCTGAGCAGCCTTCAGCTTGACCTAACTGGCAGGTAATGAAGTGGATCCACCCACACATGGACCCAGGCTACAGCTCAGTCTCGTTGCTCCAAGGTGACATGTTCTACTGATACATACACACCCACTCAAATTCCAGTAATCCCAAATACCAAGAACCAGGAGCATAAGAGGCCCCAAACACACCAGGCCATCCAAACACTTGTTTTTCAAGAAGATCAACTGATCCATTGTGACAAGGACAATTTTCTCTCCACAGCAAACAAATAGTAGAGATGCACATACACATATATTAGTTCTGGACTTGGAGAGGAGAGGGCATAACATGTATGTATTCTCTGTATAATGATTTTGTAATGATCCAACATGCATGTGAATATGACATGAAATGTGTTCCTTGGATCCAAACCAGGTTTAACAATTAATAAACCCATTAACACTAGATACTTCTCTATTTTATTTACAGTTCACTTGTTTGTATAAGATTGTTCCTGAACAAGTTGTTGTTTTGTGTATAATTTAAAATATATAATTATCACAATTACTATAATGGGGAATAAAGGAGGAGGGGTGAAATCTGCTGAGAAATAAGTGAACATTTCTCCAATAACTACCCATAGTCCATATTGTTCTTTCATTGAATCTTTTATCATTCTGATGCAGTCATTCCAGACTGACTAGAATTTACAACTATAGGGGGCTTGAGAGCTATTGGGATTCTTTTGTGAGAGGAATAATTTCATAATGTGCTGCTATCTTCCACGGGACTACCCTAAACAAATCCGAGTCTTAATGGTCAATGTTCTTATCTTGACTATTACACATTTGAGCGGAATGGCGCCCATCGTTCTATAACTTCTAGAATACGGGTAATGCACAAACGTGATCCCAATTCCTATCACAAAATATAATAGGGGAGAATCCTAAGGGGAGAATCCTGAGGGAGATACTGAGGTGAGAATCCTGAGGGAGATACTGAGGGGAGAATCCTGAAGGAGATACTGAGGGGAGAATCCTGAGGGAGATACTGAGGGGAGAATCCTGAGGGAGATACTGAAGGACGATGTTAATAGTGACATCAAGTGGTAGACGAACACGGTGACATCATATTGACATTTCAAAGATGGCTACCTCACGATTGACATGCACCAAAGGAGAGCAGCAGTCTGTTATCCGTTTTTTTATTAAAAATCAATGAAGGGGTGAAACCTATTGACATTCATCGTCCACTATGGTGATGCATGCAGTGTCAGTCCAGCAAGTGTATGAGTGGAGTAGGAAGTTTCTAAACTGTTTGTCTTCTGTGCTCACGACCTGGTCAGGCACACGGAGATGTGACCCCAGAATATTTTTTTTTCTACGGGAATCGAAGCACTTTATCGGCGCCAGAAGACTTGCATTGAACGCAGTGGTGACTACAGCTAAGAATGATGCATTTGTTCTTTACTTTTTCAGAATGTATTCACTCACACACAAAACAACAAAACCATATAAAGTGTTCATTTGAAGCCCCCTCGTACACAAGAGTCATACATCGTTCTCTCATCAAGCAATGAGAAATTAGGTACAGAAAGAACATCGCAACTACCGGAATAATCAGCGATAGTAGAAACAGAGACAGAACAAGAGAAACTATATTGGCTGGTCTAAGAAGGTATCGTTGAGGAATACCATCAGTAACAGAGATAGAACAAGAGAATGTTAGGTGGACTAAGAAGGTATCGCAGAGGAATGCCATCAGTGGCAGAGACAGAACAAGAGAATGTTGGGTGAACTAAGAATGTATCGTTGAGGAATGCCATCAGTGGCAGAGACGGAACAAGTAAATGTTGGGTGGATTAAGAAGGTCTCGTTGAGGAATGCCATCAGTGGCAGAGATAGAACAAGAGAATGTTGGGTGGAATAAGAAAGTATCGCAGAGGAATGTCATCAGTGGCAGAGATAGAACAAGAGAATGTTGACTGGACTAAGAAGATATCGGTGAGGAATGCCGTCAGTGGCATAGACAGAACACGAGAATGTTGGGTGGACTAAGAAGGTATTGTTGAGGAATGCCATCAGTGGAGCTGTTTCAGAGTAGCAAGCTGGGAGATCTGGGGAGATACATGATCGTCTGTGTCAGTTGGCAAGGCACATGATCATGACGATTATAATTATTGTTTTGATATTTCTCCCTATCTCAACTTGTTCCTCTTGTACTTTGTTGTGTCGTGGTAACGTAGAAATATCGACGAAGTGTCTGTTTATGGGATTCACATATCGAGACTTCCAGGGACTCTCCCTCTGGCCATCGTTTACATGGTCGACCTCTTCTTCTGGTTCCATTTGGTCAATGCATCATTGCTTATTGTGGTGCACTGTTATTTGGTGGCCTAATTATATGACTGAACCCTTTCACTTGTTGCCTTCTAATGAAATCTAGCGCTGCTATTACCGCCACTTTAGTAATGATTTCTTAATTTCTGGTTTTCTCTCTTCTTGATACGTGGAGTATTCTTTTTAAGAATCTCATTTCCGTTTTTGTGATTGTTCTTTTCTCTTTTTCTATCATTGTCCAGGCCTGGCATTGGTAGCATATAGTTCGTTGCAGAGTTATATTTAGTACCTATTGATACGTGTTTGTTCTTTAGTATTTGTGCAATTTGTCCAGTTAGTGAGTTTGCCTTATTGCATTTTTCGATTTCGTTTTCTGATTCCTCACCTATCTTCCAATAACAGTATGCTGATATATGGAACATTCACCTATAAGAAGATCTGAAGTAATGAGCTCACAATTACAATGACCAATCTTGACTCGCAATGTAAGCCTATTTCCTATCCGATGTCAACTTGTAGAAGTTAAGTGTTAAGAGTGAGAGCATCAAGACGGTCTACGATAAAATATATCTAAGATTACTGTCACACCAAGTGGCGGAGATTGCTGTAGATTCTTTGTCGTATACTTTCTACGCAATGATCTCCACTGGTGTGACGTATCTGGCATGCACATGACACCTTTTCATTGCCCTCATTAGTTACAATTTATTCTTTAGCGCATTTCGGAAAAAATGTTGTCCACTAAGGCCAGCATGCCAGTGTTAGTGATTTGATTTTTCGAGTTTACAGTGTGGATGATCGCCTCTACACGCTGACCAGAACAAGTGCAGATAAAGTCATACTTTGATCTTAACCGCAACTAGTTACAATTCTTAAGGGCTCGTGGCTCCCACGAGTTCCAGAGCCTCCCCCATCAGGTCCCAACGTCCATGTATGTCATTCGGATGACCTCTGCATGTAGCCCTGAGAAGATCAAGTGCAGATACTACACTTTGATGTTAGCCAAAATTTCAGAGTACTATTACAAGGTGCACGCGTGTACCTGCCAAAAACAATATAGTATAATGTTAACCTTTCTGTGTCCGTGGTTAGGCTGATAATTTTTAAGATATTATCACTCCTGTAAGGTAATATTGTGTACGATATTATACAGTTTTAAAAATTATGTATGGATTAATACAAGATAGTAAAGGAAATAAAAAGCTTGTTTATTGCATGATTGCAGGAGATCTTCCTCTTAAAGAGGCACTAAAGTAAAATTTGACAATTAATTTTAACAATAAATAATCACTGTATCTGTTATATGAATACATAGCTAAAGTTATCTCCCCTACTGGCCTTAATATTTAGTTAGATTATATTTATTTCCCCTCATTGCCTACACTGTTTTTAAACTGTATTTTACTCTTTTGTTATGCACATTATTGAGAAAACAGAACTAACCAACAAAATGTTAGTGAAAAATGAAACTAATAATATCAAATGAGTTGAGTTGAGAAAAGACATCACTGCACTCAGGACATTCCCAAACGTGCTCTGTCTCCTCGTTCAACAGCCAGCGAAGAGTCATACTACTAATCGTCCCCACCGCTATCTGATTAAAAGTTCTCCTGGTCTTCCCTCTTAGTTTTGAGATTCTTCCAGAACCCCTGCCGATCAAACGCAATCTCATTCTTTCCACATATGGGTTCTCAATCTGTTTCTCCGCCTCCTTCACCTGGTCCCACAAGCGCACGACCACCTCCCTCTTGTCCATAGGCAATCTACCACCAAGAGGTGCATTCCCTGCTAGCCTATCAGCCTGTTCATTCCCCCGCACCCCCGCATGGCCAGGGCAAAATATCCATACAATCTCACAATCTGTGTCTTCTGAAGCGACGAGAGCCATTCCACACGAAACATTCCTTTCTCCACCTTAATAAGCATACTCTTTGAATCCGTAATGAACACAACGTGTGTTGCAGCAGTCTCCTCTAGCCACCGGAATGCCGCTGTTACTGCCACCACCTCCATTCTCATGCTGGAGGTTGTAGTCTCATATGCCAGACTCACCTTTTTCAAGACTCGCCCATTAGCCTTTGCAATAAAGCCCCAGCCACTACGTTTGGTTCTCACCACTGATCCATCAGTATAGATGACTATGTCACCTTGATGTGTGTTACTCTGGATCAACTGTTGCACTTCAAACTCAGTGCGGCCCGTTACCCATTCTCTGCACTCACGACCCAGTGTTATTATTACATTGTGCCAGTCCGTCATGTCTTCCAGAACTTCAACCCACACGTTTTCACGATTGATGGTCTCTAGATCACACACCTGACTTATAGAAAGTTCTGTCTGTGCCATCCAGGGCCTGCCTCTCTTAGTCTATGACCCTTGATTATATCCATGGCTTTTTAAAAAATTTTTAAATTCGCATATCCTTTACAGGACATCGCTGTCAACATCAGCATCTTTCAGCTGTCTGTTGATTTCTTGGCAAGATTACGCTCAGTAGCTTGCCATTGCTTTCTGAGAGGCCGGCTCAGTTATCCCGCAAGTCACCAGCGGGGGACGAACCGCTCGCAGCTCTCGCCCGCAACGAGACTCTTCGTGATAAACGGGATTACGGAGAAAGTGTTGTAACCCCTCGGCCAGAGAGACCGGCATATCCATGGCTGCATACAGTCAAATAACGTAGACGATAATGCATACGTTTATCGGCAAAGTACATTTATCACCTATCTTCCAATAATGAGATTCTGATATGTGCAGCATGCACATACGGGTAGATTGATTGATTGACTGATATAGGAACCGACATCACAGCATTTGAGGCATTCCTATAAGCGCCCCGTCCACATTCTCAGCAGCCAGCGAAGAGATCCAATACCAATAGTACCAGTAGCAATCTGATTATATGTCCGTCTCGCATTTCCTCGAGCGTCGGCCAGATCCCCTCATAACTCCTCGCTGTCTCATTCTCGCCAGATCATGGTGATTCATGTGATATATTTTTTTTTCACAAGCCGTAATGTTGCTGTAAATATTCTGCGTACAACATTCAAGATCTACACCGCATTAGTGCTGGTATGTTCCACACTTCTACAATCCACGATTTACAAAAAACTCATTTACGACATACGAACCAACAGCAACATTGGGATTGGCTGTGACGTCACAACGGGAGCAGAATGTTTTTAGGCTTAAAAAAACAAACAAACAAACTATGTACCAAAAAAAAAACCAAAAAAAACAAACAAACAGGGTAAATGGCAGGAAGGTGGGTTGGCTCTTCTGGCAGAGCACCTGAACTAGAATGAGACCGGGACATCTTGTTGCTACACCAAACCCACACGCGATGATGAAAAACGCCAAACAACAAACGTAAAGGAGTTCGGGCCGCTGACCGGGGGAACAGCTTGATACTTGCATTTGAATTCCCTGCCTTTGCCTACAACGAGTCTTTATGAAGACTGGACATGACCGGGACCAGCCCCGATGAGAATAACACAAGAAGCGACAAGCACGTAACAGTGCTAATAGAGAAAAGAAGCCAACAAACGAAAGAATGCGGGCCCCAGCAGGCCCGACCAAGGGCCGGTCTATATCAGTACCAACACAAGACAAAGAACAAACAGATAGCACAAAACACATCTATCCGACGAACAGAACGGCACCAATAAAACCAGTAGGAATTAGGACTAACAATCCACACAACCACGGCTCTCAACAATAACCACCGCGGAGGAAGCAGGTTAGAAGAGACCGGATTTGGAATTTTTTTTTTTGAAAATTGGAATTGGAATTGGAATTGAAACTGTTTGTTTGATCACCAGCCCAACACGAGAGAAAGGACCACTGACTGATGGCATAGCAACATTTTACTTCAACATTGAAAGAAAATCAAAGTGTGAGATAAAATAAGCTACATGCTATAAGCAGCCAGAGAACTTGGAGGAAAATCCGAAGCTTGGATCCAGAACTCTGTATCGCCGTGTTGGAAATCATTCTCTTAGAATAAGGTAAACACAAGAGACAACATTGCAGTTATAAGCATATTTCAGGCGAACGAAAGAAGAAGAAGAAGAAGAAGTAAACACAATATTTATTTTATAATTAGCTGGTCAATGAAACCTTTTCGGGAAGTTGGTGGTAAGTCAATGTTTCGTAAACCATGTGGATAGTTCGTAAAGAATTAATTTAGTAGAAACTAAATAATATATCTAGTTATCATAGCCTATGGATAAACTGTCCATTAAGAACGCGACAGTGAGTTTTATTCATCTTCACCTATGCCTGTCTTTCAGGTATACAGGTTAATCTACCTTGATTGATTTGGAATTTGGCAATAATGTCTCATCCTCTTCTGTACCTAGTTAATTACTCTACATTTTCTTCCATTAAAGAAAAAGGGCCTCATACATTAAGGGTATTCAAATAATTTCCCATTGTAATGAGTATGTGCTTATAATACAATATAAGTACATCATGGTATCAATTCTTGTACAGTATTCAGGTGAATTCTTTTCTAATCAAAAGTTTCAAGGCGAGTATATTCTCTCCTCTTCCCCGTGTCTGTAATATGCTTGTAATTTATTTATCATCATCATCATCATCATCATCATCATCATCATCATCATCATCATCATCATCATCATCATCATCATCATCATCATCATCATCATCATCATCATCATCATCATCATCATCATCATCATCATCCTCCTCCTCCTCCTCATCATCATCATCATCATCATCATCATCATCATCATCATCATCATCATCATCATGATTACATTATTAGGACGCTAGACCATATGTGGTAACAGGAGTGACATGAAATACAAAGTGGGGTTTTGCTTAAGATACAAAACCAGATGCTTGTAGTATGCGTAATGTAATATGGGTTGTGTTGTGCTTAGGGCACAAACCGAGATGATGGTATCATAAGTGATATATAATACAAAGTGTTGTCATGCGTCGGAGTGCACTAAATGATTATTTAGTGTTTGGGTTATGCCGAACATGTTCTCTTGTGATAGACAGGACATTATACATCAAAGTTGCCTTGTATCATGAGATAGACTGATAGCTTATACTCCCTCCTTCTTAGCATGTCACTTCATTCACTCATTCTCAGACATAATATTCATATGTGCATGGATGACCATTTCACTCACCCATCAGACATAATATTCATATGTGCATGGATGATACGTAATTATACTTATGTGATTTCCCAATGATAACTTTAAATGTTAACACCATTGACACAATGAAATCTCAATCATTCCTCAGACACAATCATATCTGTACAGATGACAATTAAGCATATGTATGTGCTTTACCCATGATAAATTCATAGATTCAATAACAATGATATTAAAATTAAATCTCAATCATTCTCATCCTTCATCAGATATTACAATATTTCCTGGATGATAATTAAGCATACTGATGTGTTTTTACAAATGATACATTCACATCTGTTTAACAATGATGAAATCACACATGACACATGCATGCTCTTCAATGACATAGACGTGTGTGATCATTAGCTAATTATGAAATAAATAATGTGTTTACCTTATTCTAAGAGAATGACTTCCAACGCGACGACACAGATCCAAGCTTCGGATTTTCCTCCAAGTTCTCTAGCTGCTTATAGCATGTAGCTTATTTGTATCGCATACTTTGATTTTCTTTCAATGTTGAGGTATACATACTTATGAATTTCACAAATGATGCTACCTCATGTGTAGTAATAATGAACTTACACATGGATCCCCACATGCTCTCATATAGTTATGTGATATACTCAATCCTCATTCATTCCTTATTAATCCTAACCATTCTTGCATGGCGGTTGACTAAGCATTATTATGTGGCACAAATATTAATTCCACATGTTTAACAACAATGAAAATACATTTCCCTCACCATATGGTTGCTTTAACCCATCACACAAATTATGATACCTATAGGAATCTATCTGGTTCTCATGTGCTTATGGATTATAAAAATCTACCTGTCTTTTCATGTGCTAATGTAACAAAAATCTACTTGACTTATTACACATTACACTAATTTGTCTTACCAGTGTTGGCACATTTAAACTAGGTTTCTTACTATTGCACTAAGTATACTTAGCTTCCTAAATCTTAAGTTACTCATCACTCCTAAATCACTGTTGATTTAGTTTAACTACTTAAGAAATAAAATGTACAACTTCAGTCTAATGTTTATACATTAAATACGTTGTTTAACTGGTAGAAAAATAAAACTCACTGTCGCGTTCTTAATGGACAATTATATCCATTGGCTATGATAACTGATATATTATTTAGTTTCTACTAAATTAATTCCTTAAGAACTATCCACATGGTTTACGACACATTGACTTACGACCAACTTCCCGAAAAATTCTCATTGACTAGCTAATTATGAAATAAATATTGTGTTTACTTCTTCTTCTTTCGTTCGCCTGAAATATGCTTATAACTGCAATGTTGTCTCTTGTGTTTACCTTATTCTAAGAGAATGATTTCCAACACGACGACACAGAGTTCTGGATCCAAGCTTCGGATTTTCCTCCAAGTTCTCTGGCTTCTTATAGCATGTAGCTTATTTTATCTCACACTTTGATTTTCTTTCAATGTTGAGGTTGTAAAATGCCATCAGACAGTGGTCCTTTATCTCGTGTTAGGCTGGTGATTAAACAGACAGTTTCATTGCCAGCATGCCTATTTATTTTAATGCTGCTGCGGTTGTGACGACACAGCCAATTCCATGTTGCTGTTGGTTCGTATGTCGTAAATGAGTTTCTGTAAATCTTGACATTGTAGAAGTGTGGAACAAACCAGCACTAATGCGGTGTAAATCTTTAATGTTGTACGGAGAATATTTACAGCAACATTACGGCATGTGAAAAAAAATATGTCACATGGATCACCATGATCTGGCAAGAATGAGACAGCGAGGAGTTATGAGGGGATCTGGCCGACGCTCGAGGAAAGGCGAGACGGACAAATAATCAGATTTCTACTGGTACATTGGTGTTGGAACTCTTCGCTGGCTGCTGAGAATGGGGACGGGGCGCTTATGGGAATGCCCCAAATGCTGTGATGTCGGTTCCTAAATCAATCAATCAATCAATCAATCAATCAATCTACCTGTTTGTGCATGCTGCACATATCAGAATCTCATTATTGGAAGATAGGTGATAAATGAGGATGCGAGATTGAACATAGATGCAATAAGGCAAACACACACATGGGAGACATGGAACCAATACTCAAGAACGAACACGTGTCAGTAGATACTGAAACAGAACTCTACAGCACAATCTTCGACCTGTCCCCTCCAGGCGTTTCCTCTGTCTAACCTGCTGCTCTTTCTCTTGTTGATCTCACCGTGCAGTGTGTGCTGTGCACTCATTGACCTGCTGGTAGACATCTGCTCATGTACTTTGCCGATAAACGTTTGCATGATCGCCTACGTTATTTGACTGTATGAAGCCATGGATATAATCAAGGGTCATAGACTAAGACGAGGCAGGCCCTGGATGGCACAGACAGAACTTTCTATTCGTCGGGTGTGTGATCTAGAGACCATCATTCGTGAAAAAGTGTGGGTTGAAGTTCTGGAAGACATGACGGACTGCCACAATGTAATAATAACACTGGGTCGTGAGTGCAGGGAATGGACAGCGGACCGCACTGAGTTTGATGTGCAACAGCTGATCCAGAGCAACACACATCAAGGTGACATTGTCATCTACACTGATGGGTCAGTGGTGAGAAACAGACGTAGTGGCTTAGGGCTTTATTGCAAAGGCTAATGGACGTGTGTTGAAAAAGATTAGTCTCATATATGAGACTACAACCTCCAGCATGAGAATGGAGGTGGAGGCAGTAATAGCGGCATTCCGCTGGCTAGAGGAGACTGCTGCAACACACATAGTATTCATTACGGATTCAAAGAGTATGCTTAGTAAGGTGGAGAAAGGAATGTTTTGTATGGAATGGCTCTCGTCGCTTCAGAAGACACAGATTATGAGATGGTATGGATATTTTGCCCTGGCCATGCGGGGGTGCGAGGGAATGAACAGGCTGATAGGCTAGCAGGGAATGCACCTCTTGGTGGTAGATTGCCTATGGACAAGAGGGAGGTGGTCGTGCGCTTGTGGAACCAGGAGGAGGATTCGGAGTTACAGATTGAGAACCCATATGTGGAAAGAATGAGATTGCGGGGGATCGGTAGAAGTTCTGGAAGATTCTGAGAGGGAAGACCAGGAGAACTTTAGTCAGATAGCGGTGGGAACAATTAGTAGTATGACTCTTCGCTGGCTGTTGAACGAGGAGACGGAGCACTTATGGGAATGTTCTGAGTGAAGTGATGTCGGTTCTCAACTCAACTCATCTTAACTCATTTGACATTTAAATATTGAGCACAACCCACTACTGGCAACGCTGATCGTACTCCGGTATGAACCTAAGGCCTCTCCACGTCAATATGGAAGCACTATACTCGAGTTTCGCTCTCGTTTGAGCTCGTCAGTGGTGCATATCCCTGACCGGATCCGGAAACAAGCCCCGGATCACTGGCGTGTGAAGCGGGTGTGTAACCACGCGGCACACACTGGACACGCCAAATTATCACAGCAGAATATCACAACGTTACCTATCGTAGGCCATGCTTAAGATTGCCCAATCGCCGCGACTGACGTCCGTCAATCGATGTGGACCCGGACGATCAGGACTTCTCACTGGCAAGGAACACCAGGCTACCTAAAATCCAGTGAGCAACAATCAAATTGATTATTTGGTTGTTTCGGGATTTGAAATTTAAATATTGATCACAACCCACTACTGGCAACGCTGATCGTATTCTGGTATGAACCTAAGGCCTATCCACGTCAATATGGAAGCACTGGAAGTTCTATGCTTTACCATTTGCCTCAATTTGCACATTATGTTTCAGCTGTAACCACATGTGTCATACTGTTGGACTTGTAGTTTTTCTGTTTGCAACATATAGTCATTGTGCTATAGAGACCTCAAGTAGTAGACTCATTGATGTGTCTCTCGTACTATATGTAGTGGATCTTTTCATAAAATCCTAAGTTCTCCTGAGACTATTCAGTTTCAAAATCTATAATAGTTTATATAAATATTCATTACTTGTCATGATGATGATGACTGGAATGGTAAAATGATACTAACACCATCAGAGGAAATAATAGTTTCCCAAAAATATTTTTGATGATGATGAAAATGATACAAGTTATAGTTCTAAATTCCTGTGTTGAACATAGTATCTTTGAGGAATACTTGTGGGATGTAGATCAATCTTGTTCCCATTCAACAGTGGCTTGTAACTAATGTGGTGGTCTATGGCCTTGTATGGTGCTCATCTTATGCTCAAGTGGCGTAGGACTTCTATCTGCCGCTGCCTTACTACTCTCCATTCAGCTTCAGATACTCTAATATCGTCTGAGAATAATAACACAATGGGACGTACGTGTCTATGTACATATGCATATACAACAAGTATCAATACAAGAGATAATAGTAACTAATTTTAAGCTGTTTCCAGTGACAAGCAAATGTCCTGATTAACAATTCAGAGTGCAATTCAGTTGATTCAGCAAGCACCCTGGCTATGATGTGATTTACAGGTGATGTGATGTACATTTGCAATGTTTTTCTTTGCTATTTACATCAATGATTTACATGTTTGCATGACATTTCATAGATATCAACATCAGAATGAAGTAGAAGTATCATTTTAACTGCATTTGACATCTGATCATAATATACTATCATGATGGCATTACTTGGACATTATGTCCTATCACTTTAGCTCCTCTATATGAGAGCTGTAGTTAATGTTATTATTCTGACATTTGATGTTTTTATCACAGTATGTTCATTCAACCAATACAATCATAACTAAGCATTCATTCTGTTAAAAAATTATATCTACACTAAACTATCTCTACTCTAAAATATCTATATCTTATATATATACATATCACAAGGCAACTGTTTCATTGTGAAATATATGATGTTATCTATATTTTATATGACGGTAATCCTCGTCTGCAGATGTGTCAACCCATCTTTCCCATTGATTTTCAGCATAACATGAGGGTTTACTGAGACTATCGTCTGCATATCTAGAAATCTTAATTTTAGTTTGATCATCCAAATATCGTGTTAACAATTGTTTAATTTTTGATGTACTTTCAGTAAATGATGGAATGGTTGATTTGTAATGTTTAATGAGACAGGCTAGCTTGGTTTTATCTCTCTCCGTTAAATTTGGTCTGAATGATAGTGCTTTCCATGTAATAATTTCTTGAGTAGATGGTGTTGGTGTGATTGTTGGCTGTTCATGTGTCAGATGGGAAAGGCCCTAGATACCATGTTCAATATACCTGTAGCAGAAAGAAACAATTATATTATTCTGTGTCAATGCTTGCTTACAAAGTTCAACCTAACTGAGCATGGATACAGAACAAAGTTCAGACAATTAGTGCCAGAGACAAATCAGGATTTTACAGATGTTTTCAATATAACGAAGAACATATTTAATAAATGGATGGAGCTTGCATAATTTGGAAAAGATTTCAGTCGCTTAGTCGATGTGATGCTAAGGGATAAGATATTATCGACATGTAATGCAGATTTAGTGGCTTTCTTTCAAGAACGCAAACCAAAGGACATAGACACAATGTCCCAGTTAGGGCAAAACTACATGACCGCACATCCGAAGAGTTCTATTGGCAGACAAGTTGATGAGGAAATAGTCTGTGTTGCCTATAGTAAACAGGATCAGAATCCAGTTATTAAACCAAGTTCGAAGAGTGTGGATTTAGCACAGAGGTATGAGCAACAGGGACTTCAAAACAATGGTTTCCGGAGCAACCATTTTGGCAAAGCAGGACGTTACCCATACAAAAGGGGGAATTTTAAGAGACGTCCGAATAGTTATTCCGGATGTTACAATTGTGGCAGCTGGAGACACAAGGCAGCACAGTGTGATGTACAACCATCCAGTAGGCCAACAAATAATAGGAGGAAGGACATTATTTGTTTCAAATGTGGCGGGACCGGGCACTTTCGCTATCAATGTACGATGAGGGATAATGAACACTCATATGCAGCGCAAGTGATTGAGACAATCAATAATGAGAGTTGTAGTGGATGCAAACCTCTTTTTGATAAAGACTGTGAGCCTGTCTTAATGTGCGGTCACCCATTTCAAGCAGGATCAGCAGTTCATGCAGGAGGACGTTTGAAGCTGCATCATGGGTTTGGTAATGATAGTGAAGCAGTGATACTTAGGGATTCTGGTTATACGACCATCGGGGTTAGAAAAAGTCTAGTACATCCTTCGGATTACACAGGGAAAAAGGTTAGATGTATAACGTTTAATGGGACAATAGAATTTTACCCATTGGCCGTGATCACAGTGACGACACCATATATCACAGAAAGAGTGACAGCGTGTGTTCTGGACTCACCAGTGGCAGATCTGATCATTGGAAATGTGCCATGAGTTAAAGAGTGTACAGAAGAGGAAGATTGTTCATTGGTACCACAAACACAGTGTAAGCAGTAACGAGGTAGTTACCAAAAAAAAAAAAAAAAAAACTAAAACTAGATTAGATACTATAGCTGAAGAAGAAGAGGCACTTGAAGTTGACAACCAAACAGGGACGAATGATAGCATCGCTGAAAAAGAGAAGACTGATCCCAAGCAAAGCCATAGTGACTGTCAAAGACGAGACAGCACTCTTGAAAATGATTGTCAGATGTATTGTAATCAAGAACATAAGCGATTAACGAACGAGAGGGATGGCTTTGAAGGAACGAATAATAGTTTCACTAACGATGTGTCAGATGAAAAGACTATAAGCAACCAAGGTGGCATACCTTTAGAGCATAGAGACCGATATATAAGAACAGCTTATGATATGTCATTTGCAGGACACATGGGAATAATGCATACACAGCAGAGAGCCGTGTCCCAGTTTTATTGGCCAGGATTTTGTAAAGAGGGCAAGCTAAACAGAGAATCCTGTGTAATGGTACAAGATACAGATAGGAAAGTTAAGTCAATTCAAAAGAGTGCTAACGACATCACTGACCCAGGTTTATGGACATCCTACATGTGTTTTACATATATAGGGACCATGAGTTATGGGTACACGAGACGCATCATCGACAGGAATCGGCGGATGTTTGAGCCAAGAAAAGAACCAACTGATATATGGTCGGTACACAAACCCTCCAGGTATTTGTCGGGCAGACAATTCATTCTACAAACTGACCACAGACCACTTACATTCATCCATACGGCAGCGATTAAGAACGCACGGGTTCATCGCTGGAGCATATTGTTGCAGGAATACGCATTTCTGCCGATGCCCATACGGGGTGAAGATAACACCATGGCAGACCTGCTGTCAAGGAATTACAAAGGGCATGAGGCCATATAAACAATTAGCATGTGGTTCTATATCCTATCTGGCTTATGTTATTATGGGTTGTTATTGATACAATATATTGGGCGATGGAAGACAAAGGCAATGCAGCGCCTCGACATGTATTCATGGACGATTATTAGTTTACTGGACAATTATTAGCAAAGTTACATAGTTTGTGTGTTCTTGAAGATATTAATAGACCTGCGGGTACACAAATATAATGTTTTCTATTATATGTTGATTATTATGCGATGTATTAGCTCACGCATTGGTACACAAGATGGAAAGTTGGTTGCATTGATGTGTGGGGAATATAGGAGGTTACTATGAGTACGTGATGTATTATTTAGTGTGGTAGCTGGGGTAAGATGGAGTCATACTTACGGCTACCCAGGCAATGTTACTGGGTCATTATTTTTGTTTTGGGTGAGAAGCATTACTCTCACATCATTTGAAAACGATGTTTTCTTTTGAGGAGGGTGTAGTGTAACATTCCTGGGTTCATTAACATTGGGCGTGAGTGGTACTATATAAACAAGCTAACCGGCCCTGGGAAATAATAGACGGAGGTAAAAATGAGGCTGGGTGGTAGGTCCCCGGAAAGGGCATTCCCCGGGGAGGGCTGCAAAGAAGGGTGAAAAGACAGTGGAAAACATTGATGGGGAGAGTTGAGGGTTGGGACCCGGCAGTGGAGGTCGGCGGTCTGGAAAATTGAATGATAGCGGAGTTAGCGAGAGAACTCCGCCCTGTGTTTTTCAGTGATATTTAGTTGAAGCTTAGACCCAGAGAGGGTCGGATAGTTAGTTGAGGCCTAGACCCAGAGTGGGTTGGATCGAGTGAGTTCGCGCTTGGAAGAGTGGTTGGTTACCTGCGGTGGTGGATTAGATTAAGTAGGCCTGGAGAAGGCAGTGTTATTCGAGTGTTAGGTTGTGATGAGGATATATTCTGGAATTACTGTGACTAGATTTATATATATGTTGCTTGTTTCTGTGTTCATTCATCATTAAAGGGATATTATGTGCTCAAACTCAAACTTGTTCAATGACTAATCGATCTGTACTACAGTAATGACTTTGGTTGTGGGATATGAGGTTAACCCAGCTTACACTCTGCAGTGATATAGAAGGAGCATTAGGATCTAGACAAAGACCAATCTCATTCTGTTGCAACAGAGATTGTGACACCACCCAACCAAAAAAAAAAAAATTGTTCTGGAGATTGTACAGCAGATATCAATGTTTGTTTATATGCGGTATATAATTTACGGGTGAGAGATTAAGTTCATAATTTTAAATGTATTGCCCCGTCAGCCAGACAATCAGTGTTCAATGTTGAATATTCTACGTGTTTCACGGGATTGACATTATGCCAAGAACCCCGCGCTGTGTAAACTGGGATTCTTCAGAGGTGTTGTCAAAATGTGGGTTATTTCATGAAAACTGATTATTTATTTTTGTACATCTTACCACTTATCGCTAACATTGAAATGTGTGAATATTTTTCAATGGGATTGAATGCGAAATTTTGTACACTTCAAAGCATCGCTGTAAAGTTGTACACATATTTTTGTCAAGAAGCTGATCGCAGGAAGCTGTTTTATACTATTACAAATTCCGACAAAAAGAACAGTGCATGCATTGGGTTTGAGTAAACGGTCATTTCGTCGATGGATGCAGGAATCTGGAATTAAACCACCACGCAATAACCAAACGGTAGGTAGAAAGGTTATCGTAGACAGCTTTGACAAGGATGTCATAAGGCGAGCTATTATATACAAGCTTATAAAAGTCGCTTAAAAGTCGACAGGGTCGACTTCATTGCACCGGGTTCTATCCCAAATGGCGCAGTCTCTTTCGCAGCGCAGAAAGCATCACACAAAGCACGAACTCCGCAGCTCTAGCGACGACCCACAGGAGTCTCTGAAAAATTTAACTCGTGAACCGAAACTGGCCCGAAATCGAACCCACAACCTTTGGAGCCTGTGTCAAAAGGCTTGACCACTTCGCCACGGAGACTCCTAAAAGTATAAAAATTTTGGACTTTATATCCAGGATTATCCAGCATTATAAAAATGCTGGATGCCAAAGAAACAGTGACTGTAAGAAAACTTAGGGTTTGGTTGAGAAAGAACAATAACACAGAGCTATCCAAAACAACTTTGTGGAAAATTATAGGGACGTTATCTTCTCTTTTAGAAAGTACAAGGGAGGTAGAAATATTCTTTGCGAGCAACCACATTTAGGATCCATGAGAAGCAGATACCTACGTGAAATAAGGGAAACGCGAAAAGAAAATTATGGCATGGTGTATTTGGATGAAATGTGAATCAATGCGCACCACACAAATGATAAGGAATGGCAATCAGTGGATGGGCAGATAAAGCGATATATGCCCAGTAGTATAGGACAGCTTTTGGTCATAGCCCATGCTGGTAATACGCATAATGGCTTACTACAGAATGCTGGACTTGTGTTCGTATCAAAGCATACAGATAATAGGGATTATCTTAATAAGATGAATGGTAATGCATTTAGAGATTGGCACGAGATGACAGTGCTTCCATCCCTAGATAGACCGTCGTGTCCAATTATTGACAATGCATGATATCAATGTTGTTGCCTAAGAAGACAAAATACCTACAGCATCGAGCACAAAGGGAGGGATACAGATATGGCTCCGAATGGAAAACATACCATTTACAGAAACCTATTTCCAGCTGGAATTGTTGTCCCTTGTAAAACAGACGCCAAAAAGCAAGAAATATCAAATCGACAAGTTGATAGAAGAGCATCGTCATGGGTGCTTGAGACTTCCGCCGTACCATTCTCATTTTAACCGTATTGAACTGGTGTGGGCTAAAATTAAAGGACAGGTGGCAGCTGACAATACTTTATTCAAATTGTCTGACGTCATGATACTAATCCAGTCTGCGCTATTAAATATTGATAAAAGTTACTGGAAAAATGTAAGGACCATGTATTGAAAGAGGAAGAGGACTATTGGAGAAAGGATGGATTTTATTTTATGCAACCGAGAGCAATCATCAACCTAATGGAATCGTCCGACACAGATTAAGGTCTGAGCAGATCGCAGACTTTAATCCACGTGCACGCTTACTGGGATATTTTGCTCCAACTATTCAGACGAATTGCAGGCCCTAAACATTACAGCATCAGCACAATGTCAATGGCAACAGTTTGTATTCCACAGTGATGAATTTTCAATTCCGCAAGCCCTCAGCGGTGACAAACAACTGGTATTGAAAAAAAAAAAAAATCAAACACACTAAACACATTGAATACCGACAGAAGAGTAATATTGCGGTGGAAACTGACATATTGTGGCATAACAAGAAACGTGAGAGAAAACACGTTGTCAAATTAGGGGACAACACACGTGCATACGAATCAATCTATAAACTTCAATGAAAAGAGGACCAACATCTTGGTCGTTAAGAAGAAAGCCCACTACAGAGACACTGACAACTATTTTCATAGTGCAAAACAGGTAATCATGTTCCGTCTCTGAACAGTAAACAGCAGAGTAGACAATCTGTCACGAAGACTCAAAGCTGGTCTGTCACCCATGTGTACGTGTGAACAAACTACACAAATAGCTGAACAGAACCTTAAAAATGGACACATGATGACTAAATTGCGGTATAATTTCTGGTCACCCCATAGGCACATTAACTCACAGCTATTTGGAAGCCTTCACGAACTCAATATAAAAAGCTAAATGCGTCCTAGTAACATGAATAATTGTATACAATTATTAACCAGCAGCTGAAGAAACAAGAAGGAAATGAAAAATAAGGTAAGAAATATATTCCTTCTACTTTCCTGTCAATTTACACATTATTTACCCCATGCCTCTGTAAATTCTTTGTCTTTACTAATATTACACATTGCACCCCTCTCGGGAGTTTCCGTGGTGAAGTGGTCAAGCCGTCTGACTCGGGCTCCGAAGGTTGTATGTTCGATTTCGGGCCGCGTCCTTCATTTCACGAGTGCATTGTTTCGGAGACTCCCGATAGTCGTCGCTGGAGCTACGGAGTTCATGCTTTGTGCGACGCTTTCCGCGCTGCCGAAAGAGACTGAGCCATATGGGATAAAACCCGGTGCAATGCAGTAGACCCTGTCGTCTTTTAAGCTACTTCTTTTATTGTACCCACTCCCATACGAATCCGAATACGCCTTGTGTCGTCATCTGAATTGGCGGGGCATTCATTACTGTAAAACAAGTTTGTTAGCGAGAAATCACTAGTTTTTCACCAAAACATCCTTATGGATCTATCAAAGACACATTCCTTGGGTGGAGGTAAATATAAGACGGCAGGAAAAATTTTATAACGATGCAACAGGCATTTTTCAAAATAATTGATCGTGAAAGAAGGCATTCATTTCTGGACATACTATAATTCTGTTGTCTCAATTATGTGCCTAACAAAATAATAAAATACCGTTTGAAAACAGTTTAGGGGAAATAAATATAATCTAAATAATTATTAAGACCAGCAGGGGAGATAACATTAGATATGTATTCATATAACAAATACAGTGGTTATTTATTGTTAAAATTAATTATCACAGTTTACTTTAAGTGCCTCTTTAGGTGGAAGCTCTTCTGCAATAAAGCAAATAATAAACTTTTCATTTGCTTTACTATCTTGTATAAATTCATACATAACTTTTAAAATTGTATAATATCGTACACTATATTACCTTACTAGAGAGTTGGCTTAATTATTATCTGCCTTATCAGGGACACAAGAAAACTATCATAGTGTCACCATATTGTTTTTGACAGGTACAAAGGCGTACCTTGTAGTTGTACTCTAAAACTTTGGCTAACATCAAAGTGTAGTATCTGCACTTGATCTTTTCAGGACAACAAGCAGAGGTCAACCTAATGACATACAGGGACGTGGGTACCTGATGGGGGAGGCTCTGGAAACCGTGGGAGCCACACGCCCTTAAACATTGTAACTAGTTGCGGTTAAGATCAAAGTATGAATTTATCTGCACTTGTTCTGGCCAGGGTGTAGAGGCGGTCATCCAAACTGTAAACTGGACAAATCAAATCACTAACACTGGCCTTAGTGGACAACATTTTTCCGAAATGCGCTAAAGAATAAATTGTTAATAATGAGGGCAATGAAAATGTGTAATGTGCAGGCCATTGGAGGTCACACCAGTGGAAATCATTGCGTAGAAAGTATACGACAAAGAATCTACAGCAATCTCCGCCACTTTGCGTGACAGTAATGTTAGATATATTTTATCGTAGACCGTTTTAATGCTCTCACTCTTAAAACTTAACTTCTACAAGTTTACTCGGATAGGAAATAGGTTTACATTGCGAGTCAAAATTGGTAATTGTAATTGTGAGCTGATTATATCAGATCTTATAGGTGAATGTTCCATATATCAGAATACTGTTATTGGAAGATAGGTGAAAAATCAGAAAACGAAATCTAAAAAAGCAATAAGGCAAACTCACTAACTGGACAAATTGCACAAATACTAAAGAAAAAACACGTATCATCTCATCTCATCTCATCATGTTCCTCTTGTACCTTGCGGTGTCGAGGTGAAGTATAAACTTCGTGAGAGTGCCCGGTTATGGCATATCGACATTCCCATGGATTCTGTTATTCCCTCCGTCCAACGTTTACGTGGTCGGCCTCTTCCTCTGTTTCCATCTGGTCTGTACATCATTGCTTGTTGTGGCATGCTGTTTACTGGTAGCCTACTTGCATGGCCAAACCATTTGACTTGCTGCTTTCTAATAAAATCTAGAGCAGCTTTAACCCCCACTTTAGTCCTGATTTCTTCATTTCTGATCTTATCTCTTCTTGATACGTTGAGTATTCTTCTCAGGAACCTCATTTCTGTTGTTGTGATTTTTCTTTTCTCTTTTTCTGTCATTGTCCAGGTTTGGCATTGGTAGCACAGAGTTGGTAGGAAGATTGTGTTGTAAAGTGCTTTCTTAGTAGTTATTGATACATGTTTGTTCTTTAGTATTGGTGCCATTTGTCCAATGAGTTGATTTGCCTTATTGCACCTATTTTCGATCTCGTCTTCTGATCTGCCATTTGATGATATTATACTTCCTAGGTACTTGAAGCTCTTTACTTGTTTCAAGGGATGTTCGTATCAATAGGTAATAAATATAACTCTGCAACCAAATATATGCTACCAATGCCAAGCCTGGACAATGATAGAAAAAGATAAAAGAACAATTACAAAAACGGAAATGAGATTTATAAAAAGAATATTATACGTATCAAGAAGAGAGAAAACCAGAAATTAAAAAATCATTGCTAAAGTGGGGGTTATAGCAGCGCTAGATTTCATTAGATAGCAACAAGTGAAATGGTTCGGTCATGTAACTAGGCCACCACAACAAGCAATGATGTATAGACCAAATGGAACCAGAAGAAGAGACCGACCATGTAAACGATGGACAGAGGGAGAGTCCCTGGGAGTCTCGATATATGAATCCCATAAACAGACACTTCCTCGCTGTTTCTACTTCACCACGACACAACAAGGTACAAGAGGAACGAGTTGAGATAGGGAGAAATATGAAAATAATAATTATAATCGTCATGATCATGTGCCTTGCCAACTGACACAGACGATCATGTATCTCACCAGATCTCACAGCTTGCTGCTCTAAAACAGCTCCACTGAGGGCATTCCTCTGCGATACCTTCTTAGTCCATCCAACATTCTCTAGTTCTGTCTCTGCCACTGATGGCATTCCTCTGCGATACCTTCTTAGTCCACCCAACATTCTCTTGTTCTATCTCTGCTACTGATGGCATTCCTCTGCGATACCTACTTAGTTCATGCAAAATTCTCTAGTTCTGTCTCTGCCACTGATGGCATTCCTCAAGGATACCTTCTTAGCCACCAAACATTCTCTTGATCTATCTCTGCCACTGATGGCATTCCTCTGCGATACCTTTTTAACAGTGTTGGTACATTGTATAGCAGAGACAATACGTTGGCTGGAGTTTTCAATTGGTTATTTAGTCAAATACATCGTAGAATATCAAGTGACCATCGATCATACAAAATAGGTGTTGTTGACTTCAAACTCCGATGGTAACTGTCTATATCTAACCCCGCGTCACAGCTTGAGCGTCCCTAGTTACCTTTCAACGGGATGCTCAACCGTGCCTAGTCTTTGCACACCACCTATTAACCCACTAACAGAGATGGTGCTCTGTTACACCGTCTTAGTCCACCCAACATTCTATTGTTCTATCTCTGCCACTGATGGCATTCCTCTGCGATACCTTTTTAGTCCACCCAACATTCTCTTGTTCTATCTCTGCTACTGATGCCATTCCTCAAGGATACCTTCTTAGTCCATCCAACATTCACATGTTCTATCTCTACCACTGATGGCATTCCTCTTCGATATCTTTTTAGTCCAGCCAATATAGTTTCTCTTGTTCTGTCTCTGTTTCTTCTGTCGCTGATTGTTCCAGTATTTGCGATGTTCTTTCTGTACCTATTTTCTCATTGCTTGATGAAAGAACGATATATGCCTCTTGTGTACGAGGGATCTTCAAATGAACACCTTATATGTTTTTGTTGGTTTGTGTGTGAGTAAATACATCCTAAAAAGTAAAGAACAAACGCATCATTCTTAGTTGTAGTCACCACTGCGTTCAATGCAAGTCTTCTAGCGCCGATAAAGTGCTTGGATTCACGTAGAGAAAAAAAATTCTGGGGTCACATTTCCGTGTGCCTGACCGGGTCGTGAGCACAGAAGACAAACAGTTTTGACACTTCCTACTCCACTCGTACACTTTCTGAACTGACATGCATGCATCGCCATAGTGGACAATGAATGTCAATAGGTTTCACCCCTTCACTGATTTAAAAAAAACGGATAACAGACTGCTGCTCTCTTTTGGTGCATGACAAACGTGAGGTAGCCATCTTTAAAATGTCCCTATGACGTCACCATGTACGTCTGCCACTTGATGTCACAATTAACATCCTTAACAACAATATTGACAGGATGCAATACAAAGGCATAGTTATCGTAATTTCTATCACACTTTGAAGGTTTTCAAATGAAGCCCGCTGCTATAATTACGTATAACGGTCTAGCCTCATTAGCCTCTTCCACCATTCGTTGTCAGTAGCTCTGGCAGTCCATGGTATCCACAGCATTCGTCTAGACCAGGGGTCACCAAACATTATTCCCGGGGGCCGGATAACTGACAAAATGACGAGCGCGGGCCGCATACTCATTCTGTACAATACTTGCGCCAGACTCCGGGCGAAGGTCTTACGGACGCGGTTCGTAATCCTGTATACCCGCGTTCGAAACACAGCTGCGCGCGATTTCGCAGCAGGTGGCGTTGCGCTGGTTTCTTTACGCTATAGTATGTGTGCCGGTCGTTCAGAAAGCAATGGCAAACTACTGAACGTAAACTTGCCAAGACATCAACAACATCAAATATTCTGGTGTTGACTGCAAACGTCCTGTAAAGGATATGCAACTAACGTTAACAATACTTGCAAGTCAGAACGAAAGCTCTGGGAAACAATAGACGAAAAACTAAGTTCATCATGAGTGAGTGGCGTGCAATGCACAAACAACAAAGACAACCAACATATTTATTTACTAAAAAAAAGTTATCAAAGAAGGCGACGTCAGCAAAAACGATAGTTACATCAGACCTAGTGTGCACATATCTGAATCTCACAAACTAAGCAGCAAAAAAGGTTAGTGAGATTTGTGAAACTGATATTTGGCTGTCAGGATGTCATCAATGCTTGGTTTGGAATTGCTGCATCCAATAAAGAGATTTGCTTTCAAATGTTCTTCAGTCAATCTCGTTCAATGTGTTGACTTCACATATTTGGATGGATGGTTCAGGCGGAGGATACGATCAGACATGTTTGCATCTTGGAGAACATTAGGCGAGGAGAGGAGTGGGTCAGAGTGCCAGCGGAACAATCAGACTTGTGCAGAGTTATAGTCACATTGAGCCGGGAGTACAGGGAGTGGCCAGCAGGTACCACGGAAGTTGAAATCCAGCAACTAATTCAGGATAATGCTCGCTCGGGTGATGTGATTATCTAAACAGATGGTTCGGTGTCGAGAGGTAGGAGAAGTGCCTGGGGGTTCATAGCAAAAGCTAATGGGCGACGTTTGGTGCAGGGGAGCCGAGCATATTATACCACAACATCTAGCTTAAGAATGGAGGTGGAGGGGGTCTCTGCAGCTTTCCGCTGGATCGAGAATACGACACACACACACACACACACACACACACACACAAACACACACACATCATGATTGTAACTGACTCAGAAAGCATGCTGAGGAAGGTGAGGACAGGCATGCTACGTGCAGAGTGGCTTGCTTCGCTTTAGAGGTCACGGGTGGCAATCATCGCCTGGATCTTTTCTCCGGGGCATGCCGGTGTGCTGGGGAATGAATAGGCGGACAGATTGGTTGGCTCTGCAAAACTATGTGGAGCATGAAAAGGCAGACGTGGTTGCGGCCTTGTGGGAGCACGTGCACACATCGGAGGAGCAAATGGATCACCATGGTCTGGCAAGAATGAAGCAGCGAGGACTAACGAGAGGTTCTAGCCGACGCTCGATGCTCAGAGGAAAGGCGAGACGGACATATAATCAGATTGCTACTGGTACTATTGGTGTTGGGACTCTTCGCTGGTTGCTGAGGATGGGGAATGCCCCGAATGCTGTGATGTAGGTTACTAGATAAATCAATCTATCACTTCACATACTTCATTATTTTTAAATGTTTGCTCACAGATATAAGTTGTTCCAAACATGATGCCATACCAGCGGCATATTTCTTTAGTTTCGGAAACTCATCATCAGGTGAGCAGCGGTAAAATTCAACAAGTTTTCCTTCTCTGTGCTTCTCTTTCAACAGGTCCATTTTCGTATTTGTGATAACGCATAACAGCTCATCAATAGGTTCGCGTGTATTGTTTGGAGCTATTTGAAATAGAAGAAGGAAGTAGGAACTAGAGGACACGCTAGACGATATAAAAATTGAAAGATATAGTTACCTCACCAGAATTCGAACTTTTAACCTCCAGATAATGACGGCGCTTCGCTCTGCAGGAACAAGTGAGCTTCAACCATGACCACCAACTAGACACCGATACAATGGTGTCATCATTAGCCAGGTCTATCATCCATATGAACCCACATCTACAAAATATGGACATAATTCATATCTAAACATTGAGATATCACTATGAGTCTCAGAGCTTTATGTTAAAATTGAATAGATGTAAAATAAAACACACACAGCAAACCGCAGGTGGAGATAGAAACGCGTTCGATTAATCTCAATATAGGGCTGGGAATTTATCCATGATCAGCTGACACACTCCCTCCCCTCCCGGTCTCCTGGGCAGTAAGGTAAGATCTCTGGCCTTTATGGGTGAAACCGCTAGGACAGAATAAGAAGAAGAAGAAGAAGAAGAAGAAGAAGAAGAAGAAGAAGAAGAAGAAGAAGAAGAAGAAGAAGGAAGAAGAAGAAGAAGAAGAAGAAGAAGAAGAAGAGAAGAAGAAGAAGAAGAAGAAGAAGAGAAGAAGAAGAAGAAGAAGAAGAAGGAAGAAGAAGAAGAAGAAAGGAAGAAGAAGAAGAAGAAGAAGAAGAAAGAAGAAGAAGAAGAAGAAGAAGAAGAAGAAGAAGAAGAAGAAGAAGAAGAAGAAGAAGAAGAAGAAGAAGAAGAAGAAAGAAGAAGAAGAAGAAGAAAGAAGAAGAAGAAGAAGAAGAAGAAGAAGAAGAAGAAGAAGAAGAAGAAGAAGAAGAAGAAGAAGAAGAGAAGAAGAAAGAAGAAGAAGAAGAAGAAGAAGAAGAAGAAGAAGAAGAAGAAGAAGAAGAAGAAGAAGAAGAAGAAGAAGAAGAAGAAGAAGAAGAAGAAGAAGAAGAAGAAGAAGAAGAAGAAGATAGAAGAAGAAGAAGAAGAAGAAGAAGAAGATGAAGAAGAAGAAGAAGAAGAGAAGAAGAAGAAGAGAAGAAGAAGAAGAAGAAGAAGAAGAAGAAGAAGAAGAAGAAGAAGAAGAAGAAGAAGAAGAGAAGAAGAAGAAGAAGAAGAAGAAAGAAGAAGAAGAAAGAAGAAGAAGAAGAAGAAGAAGAAGAAGAAGAAGAAGAAGAAGAAGAAGAAGAAGAAGAAGAAGAAGAAGAAGAAGAGAAGAAGAAGAAGAAGAAGAAGAAGAAGAAGAAGAAGAAGAAGAAGAAGAAGAAGAAGAAGAAGAAGAAGAAGAAGAAGAAGAAGAAGAAGAAGAAGAAGAAGAAGAAGAAGAAGAAGAAGAAGAAGAAGAGAAGAAGAAGAAGAAGAAGAAGAAGAAGAAGAAGAAGAAGAAGAAGAAGAAGAAGAAGAAGAAGAAGAAGAAGAAGAAGAAGAAGAAGAAGAAGAAGAAGAAGAAGAAGAAGAAGAAGAAGAAGAAGAAGAAGAAGAAGAAGAAGAAGAAGAAGAAGAAGAAGAGAAGAAGAAGAAGAAGAAGAAGAAGAAGAAGAAGAAGAAGAAGAAGAAGAAGAAGAAGAAGAAGAAGAAGAAGAAGAAGAAGAAGAAGAAGAAGAAGAAGAAGAAGAAGAAGAAGAAGAAGAAGAAGAAGAAGAAGAAGAAGAAGAAGAAGAAGAAGAAGAAGAAGAAGAAGAAGAAGAAGAAGAAGAAGAAGAAGAAGAAGAAGAAGAAGAAGAAGAAGAAGAAGAAGAAGAAGAAGAAGAAGAAGAAGAAGAAGAAGAAGAAGAAGAAGAAGAAGAAGAAGAAGAAGAAGAAGAAGAAGAAGAAGAAGAAGAGAAGAAGAAGAAGAAGAAGAAGAAGAAGAAGAAGAAGAAGAAGAAGAAGAAGAAGAGAAGAAGAAGAAGAAGAAGAAGAAGAAGAAGAAGAAGAAGAAGAAGAAGAAGAAGAAGAGAAGAAGAAGAAGAAGAAGAAGAAGAAGAAGAAGAAGAAGAAGAAGAAGAAGAAAGAAGAAGAAGAAGAAGAGAAGAAGAAGAAGAAGAAGAAGAAGAAGAAGAAGAAGAAGAAGAAGAAGAAGAAGAAGAAGAAGAAGAAGAAGAAGAAGAAGAAGAAGGAGGAGCAGGAGGAGGAGGGGGAAGTGCAGGAGAAGAAGAAGATGAAGAAGAAGAAGAAGAAGAAGAAGAAGACGAAGAAGAAGAAGAAGAAGAAGAAGAAGAAGAAGAAAGAAGAAGAAGAAGAAGAAGAAGAAGAAGAAGAAGAAGAAGAAGAAGAAGAAGAAGAAGAAGAAGAAGAAGAAGAAGAAGAAGAAGAAGAAGAAGAAGAAGAAGAAGAAGAAGAAGAAGAAGAAGAAGAAGAAGAAGAAGAAACAACAGCAGTATCACGTTTTAACAAATGAAGCAAGCCTACGTAGAGTGTTAAATATGGGCGATATAACATCTTGTTTTGTGGCACTGGGTCGAGTCAATATACGTATGGATGTGGAGAATCATTATCGCCCACATCGGTCGGCAATGCACTTGATGGTCATGAAGATAACAGCCATTTCAAGTGGCGCAAGATACACTAAGAGTTAAGCAATGCACTGATGTACTCTGTTAAAACATGCGGGATATGTCAATAGTTATCCTGGTCTGTTGCATTGTGCCTGCCTGTAATTTGAAAAGGTTCCGTTAAGCGCATGAATTGTTAAACAATGTGTTCAATTAACGCGTGTCTATTTTACGACCGAGTGCACTAAAGTGTTTGGTATTCTTATTTGCTCCAGGTGCAAATGTTACTCTTGTCACATCTAATCTTGTTCCTCTTGTACCTTGCGGTGTCGAGGTGAAGTATTAACAGCGGGAGAGTGCCCGTTTATTGGCTTCATGTATCGAGATTCCCAAGGACTCTGCGATTCATTATGTCCATCGTTTACATGGGCGGCCTCATCATTTGCTTCCCTCTGGTTTGTACATCATTGATTGTTGTGGTATACTGTTAGTTGGTAGCCTAGTTACATGGCCAAACCATTTTACTTGCTGCCTTCTAATGAAATCTAGCGCTGCAATATATAACCCCCACTTTAGTCCTGCTTTCTTCATTTCTGATTTTCTCTTTTCTTGATACGCTGAGTATTCTTCTCAGGAATCCCATTTCTGTCATTGAGAATTGTCTTTTCTCTTGTTCTGTCATTGTCCAGGTTTGGCAATGGTAACATAGAGTTGACGAGAAGATTGTGCTGTAAAGTGCTTTCTTAGCAGTTATTGATATATGTTTTTATTATTTTAGTATTGCTGCCATTTGTACAATGAGGTGGTTTGCCTTATTGCATTTATTTTCTATCTCGTCTTCTGATTTGCCATTTGATAATATTACACTTCCTAAGCAACTGTTACGTAGCCTCAAATCACAACCGAATCGCGGCAGAGAGATCCTGATTTCTTTCAAGTAAAGATGAGATTATGCTTCAGTAGATCTCTTCTCCAAGGCAAGTTAGTTTGTTGGAGAACTAGCAGGCCGACAGACTGACTGTGTCGGGCGGGCTATTGGGGCACGATAGGACAGATGTGGTCAGGTCTGTTTGGGATCAACTGCGTAATGTGGTATACTATCATTGCCTGGTGAGAATGATTCTGCCGGGAGTGATCAGAGGATTTGTCTGGCACTTAGAACTTCAAGGAGAGGCCAGATGAACGTATAATCAAACTACAGCCATACTATTATTATTGGGGTTCGTCACTGATTGTTATAGATGAGGATGGAGGGAGTATGAGAATTTCCTGATTGCTGTAACCTCGGTTCATGACTCACTTCAACTCAGCTCTTTTCTTTTATTGGCGAAGACCAGGTTATCACCCAATGAAACATAGACACTGATCCAATTCTCACCAAACCCGCCTGCGTTTGACCATCTGCTGCAGCTCCCACCGTCTCAGTTTATTTATTATCTCTTTCCCCGATTCTCTTCAGGTCCCTCTTCTTACGTTATCCAGAGAAAAGGCTATGCCATTAACACATATATTACCATCTTGTGTACCAGTCCTACGGGCACCTTGCCGTCTTGACAGACGATAGTTCAGTAAAAAGGCATAATTACTACAACCCACGGCCGGGACCAGTGATGACGTTATACCTCTCCATAGCACAAAATATGGGCTGAATTGTGGAGACCAACTGTTACCCATGCAGCATGATCCCTCTCTCGGCCTGCGTAGTTTACTTCTGCTGAAAGATAACAAGCAATACACCTGGAACAAGACCAGCTACAGAAGCTGCCGCATCAGCAAAGAATTCTCCCCCCCCCCTTTCCTGAAGCCATTGGCACACGTGTCGGGTTTGGTGAACGCCGCCCAACATTCGGCGCTAACAAAAGCAGGAGTACCATCTACTGTTATACGATAGTTGATTCCACAATTTCTGGACATCGAATCTGTGTGTTGACATCTGATGGCATATTTAGCTGTACATAGATCTGATGCAATGAGCTTTTGCTATTACCAATCAGGACACAAAACGTTTTCACAAAAATGGGATTGTGAATACCAGTTTTTGGGTGCGCTCAATTGGAGTTACTGAACTAATAAATTGTTTACATCCGTTTACATCTTTTTATGTAATGAGATTGCATGTTGATATGCGCCCCCGCGCATAGTGCAGAGTGTAACATTACCACAGTTTCATGTAATCATTTAAGGACACCTATGTTTTAACTAACGGTTCAGTGACGGCTGAATGATTCATGGCGTCATTGCTAGCGGTACGCTAAGCTGTGACTTTCCATGGAGACATTTTGTCTAAGCAACGACGCACGGCCTATACATTTCAGATCAGTACATTAACTGACAAAAAAAAAAAAAAAACTAGCTGCAACTGTGACTACATAACTCATCATCATCATGTGCCTTGCCAATAAACTTGGGTTGTCATGTCTCGTCACTCAACCCCCAGAGTCGCGGATCAACTCTGTGTACTTGTCTCAACCATACGAGGTGGCCAGGCCATCCAGGTTTTTACTTCTCTGCCTTCCCCTTGTTCTTTTCTCCTCAATCTTGTCAGTTGTCATCAAGTTCTCCAATTTATTTCTTCTCAAAACATGTTCCAAAAATTGTGACTGTCTACGTCTAATGTCTCTAATCCGTTTACGGTTGTCATGTGTTTCTTGTAGGACTTGGTCATTGATTTTTCTGTCTGTCAATATGATTCTTTGTATGTTCCTCAGAAACCACATAAACACAGCCATCAAATGTTTTTCAGCTTGTCTGCTCATTGTTCATGCTTCACATCCATACAAATGTGCAGGTTCTATGTAGCACTTCAACACTATCTTTCTCATTGCAAATGACATCTTTTTATTTGTCAGTATGTTGTCCATGTTGCTAAATGTTACCTTCGCCATGACGATTCATATTCTAATCTCTTGACGGCAGTTGCCATAAGATGTTATGACTGCTCGGAGATAGCTGTACCCATTCATTTGTTTAAGAATATTACCATTTATCTGTACATTACATTGGGGGTTTTCTTTCTTCCTAGTGACGACCATAATCTGTGACTGGACAACTGGATACCCACAATTGGCTTAAACTGGGAAAAATCTCAACATATTTAATTTTCAAGAAACAACGGAATCTGATTTATGTATTTGATATTCTACTATGGATATTTAGTTTTGAATTTATAATTATGTCAGGGGTGGCGGAGTCGGATAATGCCATATCAAAGAAGACGTAAGATGCCCCCTTCCCTCCGCTACCCTACGGGACACCCTTGGGCACCGTGGAGTACCCGTTTATCCGCCCTATCAGTGTTACATCAAGCCATGGATGCAAGTGCTGGATGAAGTTGAAGAGCAACTGACAGATGGTTGTAAGTTATAGTCGCCAATTTCACGAGGCAGAGGATCTCTTGTTGGGTGGTGGGAGGGGGGAGGGGAAGGTAGGGATGGGGAGCAATAGCTAGGGTAATCGAAAGGTAAGGTCACTGCTAAGAAGGAAAGCAATGACAAACTGCCGTATTTACAGATGCCAAGAAAGTCATGTTTTACAACTTCATATAAAATCAGATAAGCGGAGTTAATGGGTGCCCCATTGTTTTGACACCCGGTTGGGATATTTATTTGTACCAGGTGACTCTATACCACCAGCAAGCGACTAAGTGCAAAATATTACGAATATTGGAAGTAAAAACTTAGAATGTTACAACTATGAGTTGGGATGGAACATTTGATAATATTAAATAAGAAGACTGAATATTAACATGGTAGGTATATGTGAGACCAGTTGGAAAGAAATAGGCATTATAACATATGAGGAGTATAGCATAATCCATTCTTGTAGAGAGAAAAAACAGCGAGGGTTGGAACCTATAATGGATATTGAGATATCAAAAGGGTACTGGACTGAGTCAGACAAAATATTACTAGTAAAGTTGAGAGGAAGAACTTTAGATATCAACATCATAAACGTTTATGCACCAACAACAGCCAGCTGTGATTACAGCATCGATGAATATAATAATAATTAGGAGAATGCCTTCAAGAAATGCAAGCATTCAGAATTGAATGACATAATGGGTGACTTTAATGTTAAAGTTGGAAATAAACAGAACGGATGCAGAATAAGTAAATATGGACTAGGAGAACAGAATGAAAGAGGTTGCATACTTTTACAGTGGGTACAATAGCACAATATGATTATTGAAAACACCTGGTATCATCATCACCCAAGTGTAACAAGACCCCCGGGGCTTGGACAGGTTTGTTACTATAGTTAATATCCCCAGCCTCTGCTCCAACCACCTCAATAAAACTTTACATCTACAAGGCCCCACACAAGCCGGGACAGCTGAACCTCCCCTCCCCACTTAGGGATTCCTACCCAAAGGGGGCTCGGACAAGACACCAGTCATACTAATACACAAAGCCATGGCTAACAAAGCAAAATTTAATTTCTAACTACGTCAACTGCAACACAGAGAAGGATGGCTGAAAGCCTGAATAGAAGACAATATGTACAAGAGAAGATCTACTGATGATTCGTCTTCATCACGGAGACTGACTTAAGTTCGTGAGGCTGTCCCGTCGTAGTTAACGACTCACCCGAGAAACCTCCAGGGTAAAGGAACTCCAAGGCATAGACCTCTCCAAAGTCTTCTCCCCACTGAACAAGATTTCGGGCTGGTCAGGCGTAGGACTAATGCCTGACAGACACTTCACCAACCATTGAGGATCATCCCTCGATGACTTACTAAAACACAATTTCCACTCCGCTGATGACGTCTGGGACGACCCCTAGAATCCTCTAGGTCCCCAACTGAAGAAAACTCCTACAGCACAATACACTAATGTATATACAAGAGCCTGGTTGCCCTTCTGTCTCGCCAGTTCCTGGGAAACACTTAGCAGCAATCTATAACTGGAGCACTGCCTCCATAGTACCACATTGTCACCATGGTATGACTTAACAAGTGAATGTTAACACTGAACAAAATCTCATGTAGCTATCGTACACAGTTCGGTAGGTATTAACTATCCTAACAGTTCACCAAGTCTGTCCATCAAATCAGTTCGGTAGGTATCAACTACCTGCACAGTTCATCAGAATGTCAAAACTCTGTTGCCGGTCATATGATTCGGTTCATGGCTTAAAAAAAGAATCACGACTGTTGATTCACCCTTGCGGCTCCGTGAACTTTAGACAATGTGTCCCCTGACGACCCAGCCGGGCCGGAAGCTTAATAAACTGGCCATTGGCATGACGGGTAGACATCGGTTCAACACCTGAACTTCCCTACCTGGAAAATCACAAAGTTATCATTAATCGAGACATGTACCAGTACCTCGCTGGTTGGAACCAATAGACGCTTTAGTCTCTGACTCTATTTGGATCGATTGACTACCTTCGTCGGACTCTTGACGGTAGTCTTAGCCTAGACCTACCGGCTAATCTCAATTCAATTGACTTCGAGTATTTGTAGGCAGATGCAGATGACTGCTGCCAGTAACGCCTCAAACCTCATCTTGATTGGCACTGGAGCGAGCAAGTCCCTGGAGCTTATGGTTGAGCTCCTGAATCTTCATTGGATCTAACCTATAACAGATCCTGAAACATGGAGGGGTTGGTGTGAGTACTCAACTACAACAGGGACTACACTGCATCTCCACATTAATACATGCTTCTCAGTAATATATATAATACAATATATATAAGTGATCATCAACATCATCGATCTACTCTTAAATACAATGTATAGGCACGAGGCTGCAGGAGAAAGCAATAATACACCAGTGTATAGTTAAGTAACTCGTTTGGGCAACAGATTGCGCGATAGCACAAAAGTCGACTGTATGACTCTGTCAAAGTATCCTTCGCCTGGTGCTAATCCACTCCTGTTTCTTCATCATCCATCAACCAGAAAATACACCTACTTCTCTTTCAGTGTAGTGGTTACATTATCTAAGAGGTGCCCAGCCGGACATATCCTCCTTCTACCTGGCTCAACAATTAATCAATCCCTTCACCCTTGGATTAACCAATTAAAAACTTATTAATGACTACACAACCTTAATAAATGATCTACATCACAATTCATTAACCTAGCCTTAATAAATTATAACTAGGAATTGTTAAATTTAATTAACAAATTCATAACACAGCAACAGCTTCTGTTCTGGGATCTCAGTCCCAGACCAACGTTTGACTTTTTATTAATTGACCTTCATCCATGACGGTCATGTCTGGGCCGGTCATAGCACAGCTATGGTGGCCATCCACCAATACACTTTCCCACAGCTACTGTGGGCCCAGCGCATCTTGGTCCGTGGCGAATTAGGCCACGTCATCCCTTTTAGAGAGGCTACCAGCCCCCCTCTCCTAAATCTCCAGCTCCCCTTATCCGCATCAATTACCACAGAGCATACTACTACTTCTTCACTGTAGCAACTCAGTTACTCCATTATCAAAGTCTGGTTTCTTGAAGAGGAGAATTATAGAGGCATACCAGGTTCGGTTCATATTTCCGATCTACATAGACGCAACGGCCTCGATTACAGAGCGCCGCCTCGCTATCGGTCGTGTATGTTAATTCAACAATCGGTTAAGCACGATTGCTTTGGGTCGGACATGTACCATAATCGTCGGTCGGACAGGCCTCATAACCAGTCGGTTGGCTAGGCATATGCACGATTGGACACGCATGATCACTCTAGCGGACCGGCATGTAAACAAGCAGTGACATCAGGCATCAAAATACTTTCTATCAACTGCTATCCAGTAAATACAAAACATTTCTGCCTATGAGGAAAAGCACTGGCATTTTCACACAGCAAATACTTACCTGCCAATCCCAATGAAATAACACCACCTTGTCCCCGGTATAATATCACCACTGATATCAGACATAAATTACCATCCTATTCTAGCCAAGCAACTGACACATCAATAATAATAACAAGCCATAACCTATCACTATTAAATGAGTTTAGCATCACAATGTAACGAATGTCAAACTTCCTGCCCTGAGTATTTAATCACTACCAGATAGTTAACACATCTGCAACATAGTTGGTAAATTCTGGACGCGTCTGTCAAACGCATTACCTAGCCGATCAATAACAGTTACTTAAAAATGCAGACAGGCGACGGTAAATTTATGTGCTTCGCGGAGACTATTTTGGTCGGCGATTAAGCGACTTGTGAATGTAGGTGCTGTATTTACGGACAACGGTTAATCTATAGATGAAGTAATACAACATTACCTGTGATCTAGAAATCACAACCCTTCACTGCAGATGTCCGCCTGGCTGCGTTTACCGAAATCTCTTCTAGCAGTGAATTACTGCGATCAGCATTCGACGATGTCCCACTGGCGACTGATCGTGACCAACTAAGTGCGCCTTCACAATGCCTTCAAGAGCCTCGTGAATTCCATGAGCCACGGAGAAATCCTTTGTCACGGAGAATTCCACAATCCCGTGTTCCCTAAGGCAATTGTGGGTCCTGCGTGATATCAAACCACGTACGAACTTGACTTCGGATATTCTAGAGGCTTCTAGAAATCACCAGAAATGTGACGTCAAGAACTACTTTAGACGGGGAATCCCCTAGTTATCGTTACCAGATCCAGCAGACTAACCCGTCGTATTCCCCTTCCAAGAGGGGGAAAAATAATAAAAAGGGGGGAAAAAAAGAAAAAATTTTTTTATCCGGTTTAAACCAAAGGTTTGTTTCCACCAAAAAAAACCAAAAAAAGGATTAAAAATAAGACTAGGTTTCAATGTTCCTGTAGCACAAGGAGTGTAATAGAGATAGCCCCGTCTCACAATGCAACTCACCCTAGTAGTCACATCCATCAGTCAGAAAACAAGATGAGTTGGGACATAATCATTTAATACAGAAAGAACCGGACCAAAAGGAAAAATCTCTATATCCAGAAACAATTTTTTTTTTTTTTTTAGCATATACTTTGTAAAGGTTTGGGGAACACCAGCATCCCTTCAGCTGTATGTTGATCTCTTTGGGAAATTACGCTCAGTAGTTTTTCCCTTGCTTTCTGAGCGGCCGGTCACATACCCCGTAATTACCGATGTGATTCGAACCACTGCTGATTTCACCCTATCACGTTACCTGACGAGAGTATACGAGATATGGAGAAAACAATATAATCCATAGAAAATATCTATCCTCCCACCACTTAACCAGCACCACATCACTGTCTTTCCAAGGCCTGCTTAATCTCAATTTCACAGGACAGTTATCCAGCTCCTATCCACGGGGACCTCAACAATACAACCCCTACACTGGGTTAAGCTCTGTTAATTATCCAACCCACTCTGGGGGTAGGCTTTAATACACTAAGTCTGCTGAAACTAGGCTCAGTCTTGAATCCTTCGTCTCAGAAATTCTCCTAACTGAAAAAACCCACAGGGCAGAGTTCTATCACTTCCCCTCTCATTCACTTGCAGACCAGGGCCTATACTTCTCTGGCCCCGACACTCCACTGTCTCAAGGACCCAACTCTAAATAGGTCCCAGCTTCAACTGCCCCAGTCAATGTTTTTTACCGTCTTTTAACCCACTGGGGAGCCCCCAGGCTCCCCCCCACATTTCACCCCAGCCTAAACTGTTTCTTCCCCATCCACCTGGGGGGCCTGCACCACCCCACCATTATTTTTCATGGCTGGTTGTTTTTTCCCCCCTAGTCTCGCTACAAAGGTCATCACCTCAATGTCACTGACCCAGCATATGCAAATTACATATACAATTAAAGAGGAAATTTTTACCAAGAAAAACCCAATTTTTATCTTAGTGCACTGAAGAGTGAGTAGATAAAAGTACCTTCAAAATAGAGGTAAAGAACAATGTGAGCATTGTCCAATATGGGAAAAATTATTTCAAAATGTTAGCGACCAAAAAAATCAGCCACCAAAACGCAAAAACAAATCTCAAAAAGAAGATGAGGGAAGCAGCAAATGGGAAAGGAAGATATCCTAAAATATGGAAATAAGAAAAACAAAAAAATGAACCATGAACAATATGAAGAGATATAAGTTAGTTAGTTAGTTAGTTAGTTTAAATTTGTTAGTTAGTTTTTAGTTAATTAGTTGTTTAGAAAAAGTTGTAGTTTTGGTTAATTAGTTAGTTATTAGTTTTAATACATTAGTTAGTTAGTCGTTTGTTTAATTTGTTAGTTAGTAATTTGTTTGTAGTTAGTTAGTAATTAGTTGTTTGTTTGTGATTAGTTTTTTAGTTAATTTGTTAGATAGTTAGTTAGTTAATTAATTTTGTTAGTTAGTTAGTTAGTTTTGTTTTTTAGATAGTTAGTTTGAATTTTAGTTTTAGTTAGTTAGTTGTTAGTTTTAGTTTGAGTTTTAAAAAAATTAGTTAATTTTTAGTTATTGGTTAGTTAGTTATTTAGGGTTTTTTAGTTTTTAATTAGTTAGTTATTATTTTTGTGTTTGTTTTATTAGTTTGTTAGTTTTAAATTTAATTTAATTGTTTGTTAGTTAGGGAATTTGTTTGTTACTTTTAGTTTGTTAGTTTTAGGGGAATTTAGTTATTAGTTAGTTAGATTTCTTAGTTTGCTAGTTAGTTAGTTAAAAAGTTAATTAGTTAGTTTGTTAAATAGTTAGAATTTGTTAGTTTGTAGTTTTTTAATTAGTTTGTTAGTTAGTTTGTTAGTTTAATTTGTTAGTAGTTTGTAGTTTTAAATTTGTAGTTTGTTGTTAATAGTTAATTAGTTTGTTATTTTGTTTGTTAGTTAGTTTAATTTGTAGTTATTTGTTAGTTAGTTAGTAGTTAATTAGTTAGTTGTCATGAGGGGGAGCCCGGCCCTAAGCCTTGGTTGGCAGTGGGCTAGGACGAAGCTCCGACAGGCGGACAGTTAGAGCAGTGCTTTGCTGATCCGGCAGCTTCTGCAGCTTGTCTTGTTCCAAATGTATAGGTGTTAACTTCCTCTGGAGTGAACTAGGCAGGCCGAGAGAGGGATCATGCTGCATGGGCAACACATGGTTTCTTTATTTTAGCCCAGGCTTTGTTTGTGTACTAACCCCCACCCTCTTTGGGATATACTTTTCACTTCTACTGAAATATGCCTTTCGTGATCAGGATGACGGTATATACATTCACTCACGCTCAGATGGTGGCCTCTATAATGCTCAGAGATTGAAGGCCAAGACCAAAATTAGCAGGGTACTAATCAGAGAGTTGCTTTTTGCGGATGATGCTGCGATTACGACCCACTCTGAGGAAGAATTACAACATCTACTATCTGCATTCTCCAATGCTTGTTCTGAATTTGTTTTAACAATTAACAAAAAGAAATCACAGATTATGTCACAAGGTGCACATGGTGTACCATCAATCTTTATTGACGACGCCGAACTGGAGATAGTAGACCATTTTACATATCTAGGATCAGAGGTAAATAGCAAATTATCCCTCGATCAGGAAATCAACATCAGGATTGGCAAGGCAGCAACAACAATGAACATGTTAGCAAAAAGAGTCTGGGAGAACAGGAAGCTTACTGCCAAAACAAAAGTCCTCGTCTA
This sequence comes from Cepaea nemoralis, assembly GCA_014155875.1. Taxonomy (NCBI): domain Eukaryota; kingdom Metazoa; phylum Mollusca; class Gastropoda; order Stylommatophora; family Helicidae; genus Cepaea; species Cepaea nemoralis. Next base: position 74,966 of record JACEFZ010024705.1, on the reverse strand, counting down.
CCAAGCCTGTGTCCTTAGTACTCTTCTGTATGGCAGTGAAACCTGGACAACTTACTCACGCCAAGAGAAACGTTTAAACAGCTTTCATATGCGGTGTCTGCGAAGAATACTTGGTATTAAGTGGCAAGACAAAATCACAAATACTGAAGTATTGGAAAGATCAGCTTGTGTGACGGTGTATTCCATGCTCAGTCTTCGTAGACTTAGATGGATAGGACACGTTAGGAGGATGGATGATGGTAGAATACCAAAGGACATCTTTTTTGGTGAATTACAGACGGGTAGGAGATCTCAGGGTCGGCCTCTACTACGATACAACGATGTGTGTAAGCGGGACATGATTGATACAGGCATTGATAATGCACAATGGGAGCACGTCGCCGCTGAACGTGTTGCATGGAGGGCAACTATCAGAAATGGAATAAAGACAAAGGAGAAAATGATTGCAGATAAAGCACACACAGATGCGTGAGAGACGTAAGATGGTGCAAAATGGTGGAAATGACCATGTTTTCACATGCACCTACTGTGGGCAAACATTTGCAGCAAGAATTGGCCTTACCAGCCACACTCGCCACCGCCATGGATCGTAGTTATTGCCATATGACAGTTATTAAGCCTTTTTGAAGCACAATGTACCAAACTATCGTCTGTCAAGACGGAAAGGTGCCAAAGAAGAAAAGAAGAAGTTAGTTATTTAGTTAATTAGTTAGTTAGTTAATTAGTTAGTTAATTAATTAGTTAGTTAGTTAGTTAATTGGTTAGTTAGTTAGTTAGTTAGTTAATTAGTTAGTTAGTTAGTTAATTAGTTAGTTAGTTAATTAGTTAGTTAATTAGTTAATTAGTTAGTTAGTTAATTAGTTAGTTAGTTAGTTAGGTAATTAGTTAGTTAGTTAATTAGTTAGTTAGTTAGATAGATAGTTAGTTATTTAATTAGTTAGTTAGTTAGTTAATTAATTAGTTAGTTAGTTAGTTAGTTAATTAGTTAGTTAGTTAATTAGTTAGTTAGTTACTTAGTTACTTAGTTAGTTAGTTAGTTAGGTAGTTAATCATCTTTAGTGCTTCGAACAGACCCTCACGACTGACCAAATCGAATGCCTTTGTGAGGTCGATGAAGGCAATAAACAGTTGCTGATTTTGTTCCCGGCATTTTTCTTGAATCTGTCTCAATAAGAATATCATAAACAACACACAATTACACAATAATTAATGACGTCACTAACAAAATAACACGCACAATAATGCACTGCCTAAAAACCAAAGATTGCAAAATAACAAAATATCTGATTTTACATGCGTCGCCAGATTATGTGAAAGATCTTTATGGTTATACAAGAGTAGAACAATATGATATACGGAATAATAATAAAGGACCATCAGCTTTGAAGATGGAAGTTCAGAATGCTCTTAACCATATTCTTCTTCTTCTTCTTCTTTCGTTCGTTTGAAATATGTTTATAATTGCAATGTTGTCTCTTGTATGAATCTAACAGTCTTTTTTAGTTAACTTAGCGGTCCATAGAGTTTATCTTCCACTGTTGTCTCTCTAGGCCAGAAGGTTCGCGTGGATGTGTTGTATTTTTGGCAATCCTGGAGTATGTGCTCTGCTGTCTGCGACGCCAAACCACATGTGCACACGGCTGAGTTACCAATCTTGAATTTTGTATGCATGTGGTTGTGTAATCTATTGTGTCCTGTTCTGAGGCGCAGAAGAATGATCTGTTCTGGTCTGTCCGTAACGTGGTAGTCGTCTTGAGTAAGGTTTGGTGGCCTTCTGACTGATTTGATCATTCTTTTCTTTTGGTGGTATGCAATGGGCACATCAGGTTGTTCTTCTTTTTTTTACTCCTTCCTTAGCCAATCGATCAGCTCTGTCGTTTCCGGGGACTCCACAGTGGGATGGTATCCACTGTATGGTGATCTTACGCTGACTGCTAAGTTCAGAAAGTAGTGTCCTTAGAACTGGCAATTTCCCCGACAGGAGCGTCTCTATTACGGATTTTGCATCTGTCAATATCACCACAGGTTGTGTACCATGGCTGGTATTTTGTAATTTCTCTGTGGCTATCTTGATTGCCTCAATTTCAGCATCATAGTTATGGCAGTACTTTCCTGTTGGAGCTCTGGCCGTGTCTCTAGTATTATTTGGGTATTCTATGTACACTCCCTCTCCTCCATTTCGAACAGCATTTTGTGCTGACCCATCTGTGTATACTCGGATCCAGAGATGCTGTGGGTATTCGTCATCAAGGTAGCTGAGAGTGGCTGTTCTGCGCTGTACACTGTTCTGTTCTTCCTTGTCAAATATTCCTCTCACTTTTGTCTGGATTTGTAACTCTAGTCTATGTTCATCTTTCCACGGGGTTCACCCTGGAATAGTTGTCAGGGGGATACCAACTGTGGGAAGATCGATGGTTTCTCTGCAGAGTTGTTTGGCCTGGTGGATGAAACTACTTCTTTTCAACAGCCACATAGCTAAGTTTTCAATTCGGTTCTTCATAGGGTGGCTTGGCAAGCTTAGGAACTTTTCTGCTTGTATTAGTGTTTTTGTATCTTTGCGTTCTCTTAGAGCTTGTGTCCTCCCCATTTTCTCAATCGCTACTATAGGGGTTGATCTCATCCCTCCTGTGATGACTCTAAGAGCTTGATTTTGCACCCCGTCTAGCTCCTGTAATGTGGTTTTTGATGATGAACACCATGCAGTTGACCCGTATTCCAAGTGTGGTCGTATGCTCTGTTGATAAACTTTGCTAAGTATTTTCCCACTGGCTCCCCCAAGTGCTTCCACTTAACTTTCTCAGGATGGCAATTTTCCTTCTGGCTTTTGCTACTGCTTTTTTTTTATGTTTTCTCCATGTCAGCCTGCCGTCGAATGTTACACCAAGGCATGTTGGTTCTTTATCTTCCCTTAGGGGTGTTCCATTTATCTGAATGATCCCTGCCGTTTGTTTCGGAGAAAGGGTAAATAGAGTGGTGCTGCACTTGTCAGTGTTTATGCTGATACACCATCTATCCGCCCATGCAACAAATGTATCTACAGCTCTCTGTAGCAATATGGTGGCCACCAATGCATGTTCATTTGCGCTCCACAAAACCAGGTCATCAGCGTACATTGCCGCTTTAGTTCCATACGGCAGATTAACAAGATCATTGATGAAGATTAGAAAAAGTGTGGGGGACAAGATTCCGCCCTGGGAACACCGTGACGTAATAGTACTTTCTTGCTCCGAGACCGTCTATCTGTACTTGGGCTCTTCTGTTGTGCAAGTATGCTTTCACCCATTTGTACATTCTTCCATTGAATTTACAGTTTCTCAGTTTCTTCATCAGACCTTCTTTCCAGACTGTGTCAAAGGCTTTCTTCAGATCTTTCCAAGACGCAAGTACCAGCTTCTTCTCTTGGAATGCATCCTCAACTTCTTGAGAGAGGTAGATTGTCTGATCTTCCGTAGAGTAGCACTGCCTAAAGGCAGCCTGTTGTGGCACAAAGATGTTTTAACTTTCAATGTACCACTGTAGTCTGTGATTGATGACACGTTCCAATGTTTTGCAGAGACAGCTTATGAGGCTAATGGGTCTGTAGCTGGAGGCAATGGAACTGTCTTTCCCAGATTTTAGAAGTGGTATCATGATTGCTTCTCTCCAGACTTGTGGTCCATGTGTTATTAAAGATCTGTAGCAGTTTTGCTTTGGCTCTGTTCCTAGGTTCCTGATCATGTCATTGGAGATACCATCAGCTCCTGGTGACTTTCTAATTTTCAGTTTTGATATGGCTAGCTCCAGTTCACTGAATGTGATAGGTGTCTCCATAACCTCATGTACAATTTCCTTCTGTCCTGCATGTTGCCATTTCTCTCGAATCTCTTGTTGTTTATCTGGACTAGTTTCGATATTGTTATCTTGTGCGAATGAGTCTGCAAAATAGTCAGCTGCTTGCTTTCCTGTTAAGATGTTTCCGTCTTTATGTAGTGCAATTTTTTGAGTTTCTCCCTGTGCCCTCATCGTTAAGTTGTTTTATTAGCTTCCATAACTTCCTTGTGTCTCTTTCAAAGTTCAGTGACTCTTTTTCTCCTGCCAGCTCTTCCGTCTAGCCTGCAGCTGGGCCCTTTGAAATTTGGTTTATGCGTGCTGATATTTATTGAGGTGCTCTTGGCTGGGATTGGTCTCTGCTTGCTTTCTACATACATCCACATCATTATGCAACTGTTCCAGTTCACTACTCCAGTAGGGTTTATAATGTTTACGGGCTCCTCTTGGTATTGCTTCTCGTGCTGCCTGTAGTATGCATTTCCCAAACTCTTCAATTACTTTATTTATGTCTTTCTCAGTGTTCAGGTTTCTAACCAGTATGCTGGTGAGATGCTTGTACATTGCCCGGTCTGCTTTCTTGCAGTTCCACCTCGAGAGGGTGCTGCTTTCACTTACAAGCTCATTTTCTACAGTTAGAAAGCCTGGCCGTTGGTTACTGCCACCAAGTTGTTTCCCAACAATTCGTGTAATGTTCCATTCCAGGTCTGGTGAATGAAACGCCAGGTCAGGTGTAGTTGTAGTGTGCCATGATCTCGAGTAGAAGGTATGTGGGTCAGACGGCTTGTTAATCAAGATGAATCTATTCTCATCCTGCCAGTCTTCCAGTCTCTCTCCTCTCTGGTCCATGTGATCATAGCCCCAGCTTTGTGAGTGGCTGTTGAAGTCGCCACACACAATCAGTTTTCCTTTTAATGGTAGTGTGTCCAGTGCCTGTGGGTGGTCATTTGGACAGTAGTAATTGATCAGGTGAAGGTCTGTATTGTCTGTCTTAAGTTTAAGTGCCTGATACTCAGCCCTTCCATGTAAACTTCAATTTGGGAAGCAGAAATGTTGTTTTTGACAAGAGTCAGTATCCCACCCTTCCGCCTGTCCTTTCGGTCAGATTGGTAACATTGGTAGCCTCTGATCTTGAAGGCTATATTTTCGTTCAGGTGAGTTTCTTGCAAGCAACATACACTTACATTTTCTTTGGCCAAGATGTTTTCTAGTTCTATTCTTTTTTTTTGTTAATACCCTCTGTATTCCAGTGCATTATTTTAAGTCTTTGATTGGTACGGCCAGACGTTTGTGGGATTTAATTTATGTGAATATTATGTTAAGTTGTCTAGGGGTTTTTATTGATTCTCTGGTCACTGGTTAGAATGCAGGGTGATCATGGAATTCTACCATAAACACAAGGAGGAAAATAGTTCACTCCTGTTCATTGCTGTATTTATGAGTATTTCTCCATTCCCACTTATCACCCTTTAACATTTACTATAGTGCTAGAAGACATTGATTGTTCACAACATAGATACAACCACTGATGAACACCACATTTACTTGATGTACACATCAACAAGTTTTGGACAAACAGTTCAGGTATTAACTCAAGATCTGCAGTTACATATATATGTGTAATAAACACTATGCATTTTCAGACAGGCATGGGAATTAGTTGCATTGTTACAATATAGTACCCAGTGACCCCCCCCCCCCCCAAAAAAAAAAAACAATGTTATTACAAACAACACAACAACCACAAATTGGGTCTACTTTCATTTACCCTCATAATTAAGGCAAATAAAGATTAAATAGAACCCAACATATCAACATTGGTTTCTGACACCTTTACCATTCTCTCATTTTAAACACTAATGAGTTGGTGTCAAAATACTATACATATATACCATAACATAACCCTTTAGTTGTACACCATTACCATGTAAAACACTCTTTACCTTTTCCATGTCATCGAAGAAAAACACACACATGAAAACAGTTGATACTAATAATTAAATTAATTAATTATAGTGTTCATTTAGGCATTGCGGATGGGTATTCTTCTCCAGTGCAAAGCAGTTAATATCCATATTTATCCGTGACAGCAATAAATAATCACAGTCATGTTTAACGTCCACTGAAGTTTGTTGCGGAACTACTTATAATCCCTATTAGGAAATAAATTCACCAGATATACATATCTCCTTCGTGGAGCTGAATTCAAGAATCTTCTGTTGCGAACGGCTCGGTGTCAGTGTGAAATTGAGGCCTGGGTTGGTCATACCTTCAGGAGATGCATCTTGAGTCTTGGACTACGGTTCTTCCCTATATCACCATATCCGATGAAAAGGATGCCGACCTTTCAGCTTCTCGGCTTATAATATCCGAATCTCAATTTTGTTCCCACAGATTTTTCACCCACCTAGTCATCAGTCTATAACCTATTCCACAGTTGATGACATTTAGGCTGACATGTTACCAGCACAGAGTTCTGATTCATTATTTACTGTCAGTGTAGACATACAATTCTGCTTGTTATTCATTTGGTTCATCTGGAATTAATTCCAGGATTCTGCTGCAGGCATGAGACTGAAGAATATTATTCCACCACATATCCAGGGTTGCAGGCCATCAGGTGATTCCTGTGGTTGCAGGCGTAGAGGTATTTACTCCGCTAACTGCTTTCATATGGTCTTTTTTATGTGTTCAGGTTTTGGAACCTTGAGGTAATCTGGTGTTGTTAGGGTTCAGAGGTTCTGAAGTTGTTTGTATTGGCTTATAAAGTTGTTTCAGTGTCTCTTCCCATTTGTTTGAGTGGATGTTCATAACTAGAACTTGGTGTTGCATAGCTGAATTCCATGTTTGACTGTTGCAGCTGTGAGACATTCTTTCGAAGACTTATCCATTGTTGGATATTAACTTGGTAACCCAACCAACAGTTGAAGGGCTTTCACTGTTGCTAGTTTTAGTAACTTGTAGTAGGATTGTCCCATAGTTTCACTGATTTTGCTGAGTGATAAGGCTTATATGTGATACTTCTCAGACGTAAAGCAGACGATACACTGTTGTCAGTTACTCTGTTGATCTTCATCTTTGTAGATTATTAGATCTTGAAGTCCATCCTGGATATTCCTACTAAAATAGGACTTAATCACTCACCCAGTCAGTTGTCTTCGAATTTATCTGTTGCTCGCTATGGAGCTATTGAGCGCAGCAGTCCATGGGTATTTCTAGATGCAGACTATGGTTAGGACATTCACTTTCTGGCTGTTGACCCAGGATCCAGGTTTAGTGATATAGTCCCACCACATTCAACCACCACCTGTTTCTCTTCTATAGAAAAGGGATGACAAGAATACAACACGAGCATTAACCTACTGTGTTATGGTAAAAGATTTACAACACAATTACAAACACAAATACAAAACAACAAGGGGAGAAGGGGAAAGGAGTGCGTGTCCACGTTCCACTGTCCCTCATTGCTGAGTAGAGCCATTCTGACTCTTAATAGTGAGTAAGGTATTTTCTCACTTTATTTTATGTTCTGTTGTTACTGGGACTATTAGATGAGTGAAGTCATTCTGTCCATCCAATATGTTGATATTGTCTCTCTCATTACTTGAAGAGAATAGCCTATACAGAATCTCTGTGGTTTCTAATGCCGCGTCTTCCTTTCGGCACTATAATCATCACTAGGTCAAGACTATTCAACATTGGCTTCTTAAGTACTGACATACACATGGATTCTTACGTCCACATCCTCTAATCCCAAGGTGCAACATTAAAATGTATATTCCCACAGGAAAAAGTAACAATCAGAACAGATAAAATTCTCATACCAGAAAAAAACATACATGTACATTTCTCTGATATTAAGTACATGATAATCATACATAATAATTTAATCATAAAATTTAATGCCGGAGCCAATGGTCTTGAATTTTCTTCAGGGGTTAATCCATAACTAAAACATATATTGTTTTCCCCCACTGCGTACCGCAGATGAGGATAGTAGCCGCTGTGATATATTTGGTCAATGACTGCTATTATTCGGAGGGTATTTATTAGAATAACTTATGCCGCATGGTCCAGTATTCTGAATATTGCAAGCAATTTATTCACATCAATCTTCGCTTCTGTTTCACCTACGGTGAGGCGATGGGGATCGAATCCTATCCGGACATGCATTTACATCACGCGTTTACTTTAATTGTTCATGAATTTATATTCTCAAACATGGCATTCTCCTAACACTATTTTATGAAATGATTATATGTTCTTCACTACTATGGAGTGGTTATTAATCTGTTAGCAAAAGGATGGTACTAAAATTTAGCACTATATTTCCAAGTTACAGATTATGATGTGGCAAGCATTTTATCCCCTGACTAAGAGTCAGGAATAGGCGTAATCATTTGTATGTCCCTGCATGGATAAAACACCTTTGAAACTGTACTTTAGAGTTCAATCTCTACAGTACATTGATTATTTGCAGATTTCTAAGCATCGATAGGGATATATAGTTCCATTGCATAGAAGTTATTTTTCATAGGACTATGAAATTGGCAGAAACGAATTTTCTTCTTTGAAGTATGAATCAGGAGTTTGTTCCTAAATTGAGAAGAGTTTCTGACATGAGAGTTGATACTCTACAGTACACATATTTATAGGTTATGCACTATTAGTTAGATATAAGTTCATACTGCCTATAAACGATTTTAACATAAGGATTAGAAATGGTAAAACATAGGAAAAATTACAGCGTGGCGCCCACATATGTTTCATTGCTAAACATCATCCAGCTTGGTTTAAGAGAATTGTTGACTTATTATTCTTACTAATTTTCAATTAAACATACTGGTCTATGTAATACATAAATACATCTTAATAATGTAGATAAAACATACCAATAGTTGAAGAGAATCATGGTTTTGAAAGGCAAAAATACCTTTCCCCACACGGGGAAAGCATGTCTGTTTCCTTTCCTTTGTCTGAACTACAATGGCTACACTGGTCTTTGTTTTCAACCTCGCCGGCTTGGCCAGGTACGCGAGCCAAAATAAAGTCAACTAAATTAAGCTGCCACGGTCAGTCTATCGCTGTTTTATTTTCTCCTAAATTAAGTAAGTTACTTAAACAGTAATTGTAAGGGGTTGTTTATTTTTAAGGGAGTCAATAAATAGGAAAGGGTAAGGACGTTTTATTATATCACAACGTTCTATTTCCAGGCCCTCTGGCTCCACAGGACATATGAGAAGGACCTCCATTAGTTGTGTTAGACCCTTACGAGGCATAAGGCCCGGCACTGCACCTGCCTGGGGGTCCAAAGCAAAGCGAGAACCATAACATGTAGCAGTTGTCGACATATATCACAGCGTAATTTCGTGGCAGAATGATTTCTGTGGTGCGCCTCCTGGCTGGCTGCCTCCGTCTTCAGCACCTATATTTTCCAAGAGTAGACTATGGTCTTACTCGACACACGAACACATAATGCTGTTCTTCCCTCTTAACCATATGAAATTTGCAAGACCTCTGGTCCGGACAAGATCACAAATAGAAATTATCCATGCTCTAGAAGAATATGGAATAGACCAGGTCACTAGACTGCTGAACATAATATATGATACAGGAGACATACCTCCTGAATTATGTAATTATATATGTATTGCAATCTCGAAGAAATCAGGTGCCTTGAAATGTGATCAACATTGAACATTTAGTATAATGAGCCACATCACGAAGATTTTGCAAAGAATCATCACGCAAAGAGTTAGGAAGAAAATACAACCCGAAATAGGAGAACAATGTGGATTCGTAGAAGATAAAGGTACGGTAAATGCTGTCTATATGGTGAGAACATTAATTGAAAGTTCTACAGAAGAAAACAAAGAATTGAATTTTGGCTTTATTGACTACACAAAGGTTTACGATGAAGTGAGACATGTAGACATGATGAAGATGCTTACAGATCCTCACATTGATGGGGAAATACGCTAGACTTGTAAAAAACATACAATGGAAACAATGAGTTGCCATACAGATTGATAATGAAGTAGGTCAAAATCAGCCTATTCAGAGAGATGTGCGGCAGGAATTTGTAATATCTCCAGATCTGTTTCCCTATACAGTGACAATATATTCAGAAATTTAGAAGATGTGAGAGGAATCACCATTGGGGAACGTAACATCGATATTAGATATGCGAATGATACAGCATTTATGCGGATAATGAGCAGGATCTGCAACATTTAGTAGATGCGTTTGTTGCACACAGTGAACATCCAGGGTGTGAAGTAAATTGTAAGAACACATAGATTATGATAGTTACTAGGGCGAAGGAAATATCATAATGTAATATACAAGTAAATTGGGATATTCTTAAACAACAGTCATAACATCTGATAGTAAATGCATTGAGGAGATTAGAACAAGAATAAGGGACGCTCCGTAGCGAAGTGGTCAAGCCGTCTAATTCGGGCTCCGAAGATTGTGGGTTCAATTCCGGGCCGCGTCCTTCGGTTCACGAGTGCATTTTTTCCTGGGGGTCGTGGCTGGAACTACGGAGTTCGGTTTTGTGCCAAGCTTTCTGCGCTGCGGAAAGAGACTGGGCCATATGGGATAAAAACCCGATGCAAACTTTTAAGCGACATGTTAAGAACGAGAAACGCTATAGCCAAGGTAACCATTTACAGATGGAAAAAATTCTGACCAATAAAGAGAAGGTCATTTGCAACGAGAAAAAGCGTGTTGAAGTGCTACATAAAATATGTACTTTTGTATGAATGAAAAGCGTGAACAACTAGCAGACAAACTGGAAAACATCTGATGGCTGTCAAAATGTTGTTTCTGAGGAAAATGCAAAGATTACCACGGACAGACAGAAAAACCAATGAGCAAGTTCTGCAAGAAACAAATGAAAACCGTGATGACTTGGCCACGTGGCATGGTCGAGATTAGAACACAGAGTTGATCCACGACTCTGGTGATCGTGTGACCAAATAAAAAACGAAAACAGCAACCGCACAGGTTGAAAAAAAAAAAAAAAACCAGACACGCGACCGGAATAATGCACTAGGAAGTATGTAGAACCGGTTTCCGCTTCACGGCACAACACTACGACTGGGTACGTCTCCGACACGGTTGCATCGGCGACATGCATTGTGGGCTTGTAGTTAGCGGAAATGATACTAAAGGTAGTCGGATCATGGGGAAATAAAAGGGTATATTATTCTGATTCCGGACAGTGTACGTCCATATCAAGGTGGAGTGGCGTAGAGGCAGAGCGTCCGCCTCTACCTCGAGAATGTGTAGAACATATTGAATAATGGATGATATATATTTATATTTGTCCGACTTTATATTCCTCAATGACAAAATTGAACCGGAGGATGAATGATGATGGTAATGATTACGATGATAATGAAGATGATGATGATAATTATAATAATGATAGTGATGATGATGATGATAACAATAAAAATGATTATGACGATGATACTTATGATACTGATAAGTATGATGATGCTAATGATAATGATGGTTATAATGATGATGATGATGATGATGATGATGATGATGATGATTACAATGTTGACGATGATGTTTGTGAAGATAATAATAACGATAATAATAATGATGGTAGTGTGATGATAATGATATTGATTATGGTAATGATATAGGTTACAATGCTATTAATGATATTAGTGATTATGATGTGAAGTGTGTCAGGTCTTAGTCAGATATGACTGAGCTACCGTATAACAGTAGACGGTAATACCTGCTTTCTGTCAGCGCCGAACGTTGGGCGGCGCTTACCAAACCCGACACCCCACATTGTGCCAACGGCTTCGGGCGGAAGAGCGCAATTGGGAGGGTACAAGCCTTACCCTGGTGCAAGGAAATGCAAGCTAAAGACAAAATGTCATGGCAGGGCAGACCAGACCCTAAGCCTTGGTTGGCGTCTGGTCTAGGATCGAAGCTCCGACAGGCGGACAGTTAGAGGATTGCTTTTCTGATCCGGCAGCTTCTGCAGCTTGTCTTGTTCCAGATGTAGGGGTGTTACCTTTCCTCTGGAGTGAACTAGGCAGGCCGAGAGAGGGATCATGCTGCATGGGCAACACATGATCTCTATATTTTAGCCCAGGCTTTGTGCTACGGAGAGGCAATAACTCCATCCCTGGTCTTAACTGGTCTCGGAATCAAAGCGAGAGGAAACTGTTACGGGTTATAAGTCCCTGTCAGTTGGCGTAGACATGGGGCGCCACGCGTTGCCTCCAACGGTGGGAGACATACAGGTGTCACTGATCAGCTACCGCCCGCCTGAAGCTGGGCAGCCCCCTGCCAATTGGGTGCTGATCCGCCACAGCCTGCCTGCTTCAATGGGTGCTTGGGGCTAGGACAAAATCTGAATCTGTAAAACCATTGCACAAGGTACAAATAAAATTAAAAATAGAAAACTCAAGCTTGCAACCTGGAACGTGAGAACCATGTGTCCAGGATTTTCCACTGACTTGACCAGTATTGACAATGTGAGAAAAACGGCTGTGATTGATGCCGAACTCAATCGTCTTAACATTGATATTGCTGGCCTGCAGGAGACTCGCCTCGCTGAGGAAGGATCACTCAGGGAAAACAATTACACCTTTTTTTTGGAAGGGTAGAGGGCAGGCAGAAAAAAGGCAACATGGTGTGGGCTTTGCAGTTAAGAATTCGCTACTGGGAATGATTGAAATTCCAGCAGGAGGAAATGAAAGACTATTATCCTTGCGCTTGGCAACCTCTTGTGGTTTTGCCACCATTATTACTGCATATGCACGGACACTCGATTCCTCTGATGATGTGAAGGATTCGTTCTATGAGGAATTAGATAATGATGATAATGATTTTTAAAAAAAAAACGTTAGTCTCGGTTCCAACTTCACGGCAGCGGGTCGTCCCCATTATGCTCCGTTCCTGTGCCAGTGAATATCACACAAAATGCTCCTCACTACCATATGAGAAAAGTGGAACAGACAGTCTGTGCACGTTTTACCCCTCGACCTTTGACAATCGTCAAGGTCAATCAAACAGGATATTGCTCTTGCCAAAGTGTAAAATGTGAAAAGCCATTAATCAGTTATTGGATCATTCAAACGATATTACTTAATTAAGATTCACCTCTCAAATCTGAAATGGCTGGCGCCTTTAGAAACTGACAGCTTACTCCGCTGGTAATGTCATCAGCGAGTTCGACGCCAGGGCTTGTCACCTGTTAAAGTGAGAGAAAGACTGGCAATCTATTTCTCCTTGCTCTCAGGCCTACAAAATGTGATAAAGAAATACATCACAGACACATAATAGGAAAATGAGTCCGGACAATACATCATTAGTATTTATTTCAAGTCTGTGAAATAAACTGATTAGAGAAATTAGACGTAGACAAGCACAATGTTATGGACACGGTATGAGAAGAAATACATTATAGAACTTGGTGAAAACTGGCAAGGTTGAGAGGAAGAGTACAGGGGGAAGGCAGAGAAGTAAATATCTGGATGGCTTGGTCAAGTGGTATGGTCGAGATAAGAACACAGAACTGATCCACAACTCTGGTGATTGTGTGAGATGGTGGAACATGACCACCCACGCTTATTGGCATGACACATGATGATGATGATTTCAAGTGTGAACTTCACCTGGTAACGTCGCGTCCAAAACGTAGCCAGGTGTGACATCTGTGTCCTGTTAAGATTTGACCCAGTTCTGAGATCCTGGACTTCGAGTCCACTTAGTGCACACAGACGTATTTTTGAAGTTTGTCAATGACAGATTGTTTGCCAATATTTGAAGACGACAGAGCATGAACAACTATATATACATAATAATGCACATGATTACACATAACAACATTCTTCCCCTGAAGTGTGTCACACAAGTATAAGTTAATCTGCTACTTTGCACTCGTTTATGCAAATACAACTGCGTGAAGTTAGTACATTAATACTGATAAAAATAAAAACATCTTAACTAGCATGAAAGCATGACCATAATCAGCATCACCATTTAGCTATTATCCTCATGCATCACAGCATGTAGGGAGATGCGATGTCGTGTTGGTTTCAATCCTGGGCGTCGGAAAAAGGGTTTGCAGTATGCATCGGACTGGTTAGAGAGAGCAGACAACAAACTCGGGTAAATGTGGAGGCAGACGTTAAGACCATAATAGTTGAGAACATTTCTGAGAATGGTGTAATGATCTGGACAGATGGATTTGTTGTAAGGATTTCCTAAGTAAGTACAGATCTTTCGGATAGAGAACTGGCACAAACTGCGATGCCTTTACAGCAAGTTGAGCTGGAGTGGAAGACAGTCTATGAGGAGAGGAAAGCTGATAAAAACCAGCTTCAGTTTTGTGCCAGGTCACGCGAATGTAAAATGAAATGGACAATCTGATAGGCTAGATAACCGGACTAAGAGGGAAGCGGAAGAGCATTAGCCCGGAATGATATAGTGAAGACCATAAGAGAGACAGGGAGAGAAAATAATTCAAATTATGACTGTTAATCTGCAACCGTGATCAGACTTCAAGAACATCAAATGTAAAGAGGTGAAGCTAGACATGAGCGCTACGCTGGGGAGTCAAAGAAGAATAGTCAACCAAGACAGAACTGGTGTTGTTAGTGGCTACATGCTGAGGGAGATACTGAGGGGAGAATCCTGAGGGAGATACTGAGAGGAGAATCCTGAGTCAGAAACTCGGGGGAGAATAATGAGGGAGATACTAGGAAAGGGGGGGGGGCAAAATCCTGAGGGAGATATTGAGGGGAGAATCCTGTGGGAGATACTGAGATGAGAACCCTGATGGAGATACTGAGAGGAGAATCCCGAGGGAGATATTAGGGGAGAATCTTGAGGGGGATACTGAGGGGAGAATCCTGAGGGAGATACTGAGGGGAGAATCCTGAGGGAGTTACAGAGGGGAGAATCCAGAGGGAGATATACCGGGGAGAATCCTGAGGGAGATACTGAGGGGAGAATCCTGAGGGAGATATTAGGGGAGAATCTTGAGGGGGATACTGAGGGGAGAATCCTGAGGGAGATACTGAGAGGAAAATCCTGAGGGAGATACTGAGGTGAGAATCCTGAGGGAGTTACTGAGGGGAGAATCCTGAGGGTGATACTGAGGGGAGAATCCTGAGGGAGATACTGAGAAGATGTGACATTATAGAATTCATCATGTTATAGTTCGTCAACTAATGCACACCAACCAGAGAAAAATATTGCACTTGAAAGCACGATAACACCATACGTCACACTTGACACTCGAGATGGACACTGGTCAGCTTTTATTTAGACTGAACAGCGTCCTCACTAAATGTGTAATTATTATTAATAATATAAAACCTCTGGCCTGTCAACTTGCAAGCTACCATTTCTAGCTGAACTGTGCCATTCCCCGGCTATTACATTTCTCTAAAACTGCTCGCTCTGAAGTGATTCTTTAATTCTGTTGTCTTTAATGTGTACATTTTACAACATACTATCATAGGAAACTGTAGGAGGTGGAATTCTTAATGCACTCTTATGCATTTCATCACAAATGCCTATTTTACTATCTGCTATCCAGAAGACGGTTTGTGCATGAACCACTGCTTCCCTTGAAACCTACATGTTTTTACCTGTAAACCATCTAGAGAGTGAGAGAGGAATTTATATCTTTCCCCCCTCCTTTCCAGGCTTAGTTGACATGGTTTTGATGTAATATCGTTGTATATATGTGACAGATTTCGCACTTAGAAACAGCACCAATTAACTGCAGTGCCTAGTAAGTTTACGCTTCACAATTTGCCATTTGTGACAGTTGTGCTTAGACACTCTGTCCAGATATGAGGGAGTCTCAAATCTCTGTCTGTAACCAACTGTTGATAGCCAACAGAATGGAACCAGTGCATACTGACTCCAGAAGAAGAAGAAGAAGAAGAAGAAGAAGAAGAAGAAGAAGAAGAAGAAGAAGAAGAAGAAGAAGAAGAAGAAGAAGAAGAAGAAGAAGAAGAAGAAGAAGAAGAAGAAGTAGAAGAAGAAGAGGAGAAGGAGAAGAAGAAGAAGAAGAAGAAGAAGCAGAAGAAGAAGAAGAAGAAGAAGAAGAAGAAGAAGAAGAAGAAGAAGAAGAAGAAGAAGAAGAAGAAGAAGAAGAAGAAGTAGAGGATTAGTGGAAGAGGTACAACCTCATGTAAACCTCTCACACTGATGTATATTGATTTGTATCATGATTATGTATGGTTTACATTTCGTAACAGTATACATAAGGCTTTTCTTTATTTTATTCATAAACAAGAATCAATGATATGTGAGTTACACTCATATTTAACTGCTGAAGACTGACGGGGAAATTGTTAGAATCTATAAGAACCCCAGACAACAGAAGTCAACAGAACACAACAGAACACAACTGACATATGCCTGGGTCATTGCCATTGAGGGGAGTGACTTGTAGCCGGGCTACGAGGAAAAACAACCAGCCATGAGAAATAATGGTGAGGGTAGATGCAGACCCCCAGGGTGGATGGGGCGAGAGACAGTGTAGTGTTGTGTGAAGTCAGGGGACTTCAGGGAACAGTTGATGTTTGGACTCCGAGTGGATCGGGAGTCGAAGGGTAAGAGCGGAGTGGGAAGTAGAGCTCCGTAGGGGATTGTGTTGTTCTCCGAGTTGTGAATGCAGGCCTAAACCCCAGTGGGGGTTGGATAGATAATAGAGGCCTGAACCCAAAGTGGGTTGGATAGTTAATGGAGGCCTGAACCCAAAGTGTGTGGGTTGTATTGTGTGAGGTCCAGCCGTGGATAGGAGCTGGATAACTGTCCTAAGAATTTGAGATTAAGCAGTCCTTGAGAAGGCAGTGACGTGTGCGTGTTAAGTTGTGAGGAGGATATATTCTATGGATTATATTGTTTCTGGATATAGAGTTATGTTCCGTTTTGTCCGTGTTCTTTCTGCATTAAAGGATTATGTGCGCCAACTCAATCTTGTTTACTGACTGATGGATGTGTACTACTGGGGTGAGTTGCATTGTGAGACAGGTGGCTAGATCTACGTACACTCCATAGTGACATCCAAGGAACATTGAAACCTAGACAACGACCATGTCACTCGATTATCATTAAGAACAACGTGACATTATCTGGGAGGCTCTTCGGTCAAGAACAATATAGATATTGTTGTCATTCTGAGATATATGTGAGCTTTTCGCTGAGAGAGGACTTATTATCTGGTGACTACGTTCGGTCAAACAAACAAACAAACCCGTGACAATTTGGATATCGTTGCTTCAAGAGGTTAATGTGAACTCTTTTGTGTGTGCGCCAGGTAATTAACACAGACAAACGAAGTGAACACCCAAGCGAGCAGACAGGTAACGGAAAACCAGGATTAATCCAGAGGGTGGCGAGAATATCGTGTGTGTGTGTGTGTGTGTGTGTGTGTGTGTGTGTGTGTGTGTGTGTGTGTGTGTGTGTGTGTGTGTGTGTGTGTGTGTAAGGACAGAGGCACGAAAGGCCGCTAACAGTAGACGGCACATTGGGAAAAACTGTCTGCGCGCGTTGAGAAAACAGCGGCACAGAAAAGTCGGCGCTAGGATACTAGCTGGACGATATCCTGACAGGTGTGGGTGGGTGTGACGAAGACAGGATTGAAAATCAAAGATATTGACAGTCGTGTGTGTGCTGAGGGCAATGCATGGTGTTGTCGCAGGTCGACAGGTCAAGATTTGTCGACGCAGTTAATAGGACGGGTGGGACACCAGCGACCAGATACTGGGGAAGTATATGGTTGGAAAACTCTCGGGAAAGGGAGATTTACATGGATGTGTAGAATACACAAAATTGACATTTGCTGATTCACCGGGAGGGGTGACAGACGGGGGTAGTGACAGTACCCGTACCACAGCCGTGTTGGGGCAGGACAGGTGTCTTTGTGGATAACGGAAAATCTCCGGACATTACTTTGTTCGCGGCCAGTGTCAGTGCGTAGTAGTGGTGATAAAGAGAAATTAGGTTGGCCTTGGGAGGCAAGGCTGTTTACCAGTACGAAGTTACTGAGGATTTTTTTCCACTGACGGTGATAAAGAAAAATTGAGGTCACAGTATGAGTCGGGGATGGATGGAGTGAAAGTACTCAGGAATTTTCACGGCCTATAGTGGTCAAAATGACTCATATGTCGTGAAGGTGAATCCTGAATGAACAAAACAAGTTGTTTGAACGAAAACCAGACTTTATGTTCGTCCTTGTGTTGAATCCCTTTGTTATCATTACCCTGTTATAAGCAAACATTCTACAATAGATTATCACGTGTCGTCATTGCAAGAGTGGTCGCATTTCTTTGCCAATAAGGATTTATATATACAGATTTAAAGCGGTGGACATTTGCTGCCATTTGTTTTGGGTGAACCTTGTCGTTAAACGTGAATCCAGAACATACATGATACAACACGGTGTCATCTCCGCAACCAAGGTACAAAGACAGTACGGATGGTGTCGAGACAGAACATTTTGGATAATTACTATTACCTTCAACTTGTCCGACAGTCGGAACTTGTGATCGCAATAGGAGATTAAGTAACCACTCAACAAAACAATAAGTCGTTTTGGAATCTAGCGTCGTAGACATTTTGGAGTATTAACTAATAGACATTTCCAGCGTAGTGTGAAAAACTTTTAAAAACAAATTAAGAACTTTTGCGACTGGTTAATAAGTACAGTAGTGTCGACCAGCCATTTGGACAATTTGTTTGCTCTCATCGTTCTAACTGTCGTTATCGTTTGTGTATCTATATATGTATATGTTATTACATGTAATTGTTGGATAGGCATTTTTTGCAACTTCTATCTAAATCAGGATAGGCTTTACAAAACGTGTTTGTTTTCTTGTGCTTACGATAATTTTATAAGGACAAAGCTAAAAAGTTAGCGTGGTCGTGCATTGGCTTTGGGGTCCTAACCAATATCTAGAGCCGCTGTGTATGACGTCAGAGTTGTGTATATTGTTAATTTAGAGTGCTGTTCTTTCTTTTCATAATATTTACATATGATATTTGTTTTCTTTGGATATATGTTATTATTGTGATCTTTCGTCATTTCTACTGTCTAGTGGTCGGTGTCAGTTTATATATTATATATATTATATATATATATATATATATATCTATATATATATATATATATATATATATATATATATATTACGCGCACTGTGGTGTCCCTACACAAGCCTGTGGATGTTATTGTGTTTATTTCTTTGTGATCTCCATCTCCGTATACTCAGCTTGAGCGTCTAGCGTTATTAGACTTTAACTTATCGTATCAGTCATTCGTGTGTGTGTGTATATATATGTATGTTTAACAATATTTCCAGAGACTTTATGAAAATAGTTGTCATATATATATTATATATATATATATATATATATATATATATATATATATATATATATATATATATATATATATATATATATATAAGGGAGTATAGGGAAAAATCCCCCACCCTCACTACCTAGTGCTTGTGGAGTGACTGGGGTGTACAGAGTGATATTATTACTACTACGAATTTACGTACACAGTGCGTGGTGGTGTACTTAGGGAAGTACACAACGACTAGAAGCAGACTCTTTTACATTTATAGTTGGCTGACAGGACAGCAACGTGTCCACAAGTACAAGATGCCTACTTTAATGGAATATATGAAGCAGTGAAAGGTAGCCTGAAGGGTAAAGAGTTACAGGAGTATGCAGAAGCAAAAGAACAAAAACAGGCTGAAATAGAACAAAGACAAGCTGAAAGAGAACAGTGATAGGCTGAACTCGAGGCCAAACGCCTTACAGGAAGAGAGAGAGAGAGAGAGAGAGAGAGAGACGAGAGAGACGAGAGAGAGAGAGAGACGAGAGAGAGAGAGAGAGAGAGAGAGAGAGAGAAACAACTGGAATTTGAAAAGTTAAAACAAACAAATGCGGTGGAAAACGAGGAAAGAGAAGATTAAGATTGGAAGCGGAAATTGCTATAAATAACGTTAGAATTTGCATCTAAGGGTCAAAGTGAAGAAAGCAGAAGACCTTCCCATCCTTCACAGAGACTAAAACTGCCATACTTTACAGACCGTGATAGTCTTGAAGCTTATCTGGGGAGATTCGAGGCATCGGCGAAAGCGTTAGGCATCCCAGAAGGCGAGTATGCTATTAGACTGGGCGAGTTTCTGACGGGTAAGGCCCTAGATACCATGTTTAATTTACCTTTGGAAGAAAGTTACAATTATACTATTATGCGTCAGCGCTTACTTACAAAGTTCCAACTAACTGAGCATGGATACAGAACAAAGTTTAGACAATTAGTGCCAGAGACAAATCAGGATTTTACAGATTTTGTCAATACAGTTAAAGAACACATTTAATAAATGGATGGAGCTTGCAGAAGTAGGAAAGATTTTAATAATTAGTGGATTTAATGTTAGAGACAAAGGTATTATCGTCATGCAATACTAACTTAGTGGCTTTCTTTGAAGAACGTAACCAAAGGACATAGACACAATGTCCCAGTTAGGGCAAAATTACATGACTGCACATCCAAACAGTTCTATTGGTAGAGAAATGAGTGAGGAAATAGTCTGTGCAGCGTACACGAAACAGGATCAGAATCCTGGATCAGACCGAGGTCGAAGAGTGTGGATTCGGCACAGAAATATGAGCAACAAGGACCTAAAGACAATGGTTTCCGTGGCAACCATTTTAGCAGAGCAGGACGTTATCCATACAAAAGGGGAAATTTTCAGAGACGTCCAAATAGTTATGCCGGATGTTGGAATTGTGGGAGCTGGAGACACAAGACAGCACAGTTTGATGTACAACCATCCAGTGAGCCAACGAGTAACGTAAGGAAGGAGATCATCTGTTTCAAATGTGGAAAAAAGAACCATTTCAGCTATGAGTGTACGATGGGAGAAACTGTAAACTCTAATGCAGCCCAAGTGATTGAAACATTTAACAAGGAGAGTTGTAGTGGATGCAAACCTCTGTTTGATAAATACAGTGAACCGGTCTTAATGTGTGGACACACAGTTAATGTAGGATCAGCAGTGCATGCAGGAGGGAGTTTGAAGATGCACCATGGATTTGTTAATGATAGGCCAGCGTTAACAATTAGGGATTCCGGATGTACATCCATCGGAGTTGGAAAGAGTTTAGTGCATCCCTCGGATTACACAGGGAAAAAGATTAGGTGCATTACATTTAATGGGACAGTAGAATTCTACCCAGTAGCCGTGATAACAGTAAAAACACCATATATCACAGGAAGAGTGGCAGCGTGTGTTTTAGACTCACCAGTGGCAGATCTGATCATCGGAAATGTGCCAGGAGTTAAAGATTGTACAGAAGAAGAAGTAGTTTATTGGGACCAGATACATAGGTTAAGTAGTAACGAGGTAGTTACCAAAAGAAAACCTAAATTAGAGAGTGATAGCTGAAGAAAAAGAGGCACTTGAAGTAGATCACAGAGGACAAGGATAGGACAGCTGAGCAGGTGAGAATGGATCTCAAATATAGCTGTAGGGAATCCCAGAGACAAGATACTACTCTCGACTAAATGTGTCCAAGGGTGTAGTAAAGTGAGACATAGGCAATCAAAGAAGGGTAGATGGTGCTTCGGAAGGAAGAACAATACTCTCACTCGCCGGTTTTCAGATGACAAAACCAGGCGTAGGCAAGGAGGAGTACCCTTAGTACATAGAGACCAATATACAAGAACAGCTCAGGATAGGGCATGTGCAGGGCACATAGGAGTAAGGCGTAAGCAGCAGAGAGCAGGATGCCAGGTATATTGGCCAGGATTTAATAAAGAGGTCAGACTAAACAGAGACTCCAGTGTAACGGTACAATATGCAGATAGCAAAGTTAAGGCAGTTCAAAAGAGTGTTAACGACATCACTGAACCAGGGTTAGGATTAGCAAACAGATGTTTTAAAGATATAGGAAACATGAGGCATGGGTACAGGAAGGGTAGACACAGCATCGACAGGAATCAGAGGTGGGTTGATGCAAGAAAAGAACCACCTGATATATGGTCGGATACACAAACTCTCCAGATAGTTGATGGAAGACAGAGCAATGCAGCGCCTCAACATTTATTCTTGGACCATTATTAGTAAAGTTACATGGGTTGTGTGTTATTGAAGATATGAATAGACCTGCGGGTATAAAAATATAATGCTTCTCTATGTTATGTTGATTATTATGCCATGTATTAGCTCATGCGCTGGTACACAAGATGGAAAGTTGGTGGTATTGATGTGTTGATAATATGGAAGTGTACTATGACTACTTGATGTATTATTTAGTGTGGTAGCTAAAGTAAGATGGAGTCATACTTAGGGCTACCCAGGCAATATGTCGGGGTCACATATTTATAAGTTTTAGTCTCCCAACATTTGAAAACGATGTTTTCTTTTAAGAGGGGGGTAATGACATATGCCTGGGTCATTGACATTGAGGGGAGTGACCTTGTAGCCGGGCTACGAGGAAAAACAACCAGCCATGAGAAATAATGGTGAGGGTAGATGCAGACCCCCAGGGTGGATGGGGGAGAGACAGTTTAGTGTTGTGTGAAGTCAGGGGACTTCATGGAACAGTTGATGTTTGGACTCCCGAGTGGATCGGGAGTCGAAGGGTAAGAGCGGAGTGAGAAGTAGAGCTCCGTAGGGGATTGTGTTGTTCTCCGAGTTGTGAATGCAGGCCTAAACCCAGTGGGGGTTGGATAGATAATGGAGGCTTGAACCCAAAGTGGGTTGGATAGTTAATGGAGGCCTGAACCCAAAGTGTGTGGGTTGTATTGTGTGAGGTCCAGCCGTGGATAGGAGCTGGATAACTGTCCTATGAATTTGAGATTAAGCAGTCCTTGAGAAGGCAGTGATGTGTGCGTGTTAAGTTGTGAGGAGGATATGTATATTCTATGGATTATATTGTTTCTGGATATAGAGTTATGTTCCTTTTTGTCCGTGTTCTTCCTGCATTAAAGGATTATGTGCGCCAACTCAATCTTGTATACTGACTGATGGATGTGTACTACTAGGGTGAGTTGCATTGTGAGACAGGTGGCTAGATCTACGTACACTCCATAGTGACATCCAAGGAACATTGAAAACCTAGACAACGACCATGTCACTCGATTATCATTAAGAACAACGCGACACAACAAAAGATATTAAGAGGCGAGTTGAGAGAGAAGAAGAAACACCAGTTGATTAACATGCAAGGCTCATGGAAAAATTACACACAACATGCATAGACAAAATGAGTAAATGAAGATGTAGTATTTGTATATCATTTATTAATACCATCCTACCATCATCACTGTCTAGTCCTATCAACTTGGCTTGATTTGCTCATGAAACAACATATCATCAATCGTGTCAATGCCTGTTTGTAAACATCTCAATGAAACCCCAGTTACACTGAGAACACATACATACAACAGGGCCAAATGATAGCAAAATACATACAGTGTGATACATAGACATTCATTGTTAATACAACACCAGATAAGACGGGGAGTGGGGGGGGGAGGGTATAGTTCTTACTTTCAGGCTGTTATATTTCTTCCCCCCTTATCATCATCCCTGTACTGTCCTTTTTCATTCGTAACTATCTCTACACAACAACGAGTTGGTTAGAATGTACATACATATGATTGTCTAAACCACAGTGGTGCAGCTGGTGGAAGTGTAGAAGAGAAGATGCAACCACACTTGTGAGAGATCGAGACGACTCAGGCATCTACCAGAGTAAGAGCGGCCTTCAGCTGGACCTAACTGGCAGGTAATGAAGTGGATCCACCCACACATGGACCCAGGCTACATCTCAGTCTCGTTGCTCCAAGGTGACATGTTCTACTGACACATATACACCCACTCAAATTCCAATAATCCCAAATACCAAGAACCAGGAGCATAAGAGGCCCCAAACACACCAAGCCATCCAAACACTTGTTTTTCAGGAAGATCAACTGATCCATTGTGACAAGGACAATTTTCTCTCCACAGCAAACAAATAGTAGAGATGCACATACACATAGATTAGTTGTGGACTTCGAGAGGGGAGGGCATAACATTCATGTATTCTCTGTATAATGATTGTGTAATAATCCAACATGCATGTGAACATGAATGAAATGTGCTTCCTTTGATCCAAACCAGGTATAATAATTAATAAACCCATTAACACTAGAAGAATGCCAGACATGTATGGTTAAATGACATCAATCAACATCCAAAGGAAGAGCATTATAGAAATGAATGTAAAGAGGCTACAAAATAGTCAGACAGCAGAAGCGAGAATATATGAGTAATATAATCAAAGATATGGAAACTAATCACCAGAAAAATGAATCCAGAAAATTATTTAAAGAACTGAAGTCAATTAAACGAGGGCACCAACAAAACACATATGGTTTAAAAGACAAAAATGGGAATATGATAAATACCAATGAGGAAATGTGCAACACATGGAAAGAATATTTTATTGAATTATTAAATTGTGAAGCTCCAAGTCAACATTTTCCCACAGGAAGAGGTTCTAACATGCGAACCACAAATTGAAGAACCTACATTTGAAGAAATCCTATATGTAATCACACGACTTAAAAACAATAAGGCAACTGGGACTGATGGAATTGCTGCTGAATTTATAAAGGCAGGTGGTCCATGCATTACATCTAAAGCTATACGAACTAATAATAAAAATCTGGAGGACAGAAGAATACCCCATGACTGGAAAGAGTCATATTGATACCTATCTTTAAGAAAGGAGACAAGTTCCAATGTGGAAATTATAGAGGAATATCACTACTGTCCACAAGCTATAAGATACTATCCGCAGTATTACTAAATAGACTAAAACCATATTCAGAAGACATATTAGGTGACTACCAGGCGGGTTTTAGACAAAACAGATCAACAATAGATCAGATATTTATCTTACGACAAATAGCCGAGAAACATTGGGAATATAAAAGAGATCTCCATAACATTTTTGTGGATTTTAAAAAGGCTTATGATAGTGTCCATAGGAATAGTCTATGGAATGCTATGCAGGAATTTGGAATACCAAGGAAGTTAATCAACATGACCAGACTATGCATGGAAGATACTTATAATATAGTAACATATAAAGGCAGGAAATCAGACCCCTTCCAAATAACATCTGGCTTGAAACAGGGTGATGCACTATCGCCGCTACTCTTCAATCTGGCTCTAGAGAAAGTTGTAAGGAAGGTAAAGGAGGAATGTGATATTGGAGGAACATCCAAGCTGCTTGGTTATGCAGATGATATAGATATTATAGGGCAAAGTGAACAAAAGACATTGGAAATATTGACTCACTTAAAGGAAAAAGCCCAACAGATGGGGCTGGTTATCAACCAAGATAAGACAGAATATATGGTAATTTCAAGAGACGGAATGGCTAGAAACTCTGGCCACATACAAATAGATAATATGACCATTAAAAGAACGGAAACATACAAATACCTGGGTACAATCTTCAACTGCTCCAACATCATAAGGGAAGAAATACAAACTAGAATCAACTCTGGAAATAAGATATACTATGCACTACAACATCTACTAAAATCAAAGGCGCTATCTCGTAACACCAAAATCACAATATACAAAACACTGATCAGACCAGTTGTGCTGTATGGCTCTGAAACCTGGAGTACAACGAAAGGAGACGAAGCCTTGTTACAAACCTTTGAGAACAAAATTTTAAGACGCATCTTTGGACCCATTAGGGATACACAAAGTGGAGAGTGGAAAAGAAGAAGTAACAAAGACATTTATGATCTGTTTAAGTCCCCGCTAATCACTGGTATCATGAAGGCTAATAGACTACAATGGCTGGGGCATATAGAAAGAATGGAAGATAATAGGGAAACAAAACTCGCTTACACTCAGGAAATAAATGACCGTAGACCCCGAGGTAGACCAAGAAGGCGGTGGAGAGATAATACATGTACAGACCTACAAGCACTTGGAATCAACGACTGGCAAGAGAAGGTCCACCAGAGAGACGAATGGAGACGGATTGTATTTGCAGCAAAGAACCTCAATGGTTCGGAACGCTGAAGAAGAGGAAGAAGAAGATTAACACTAGATACTTCTCTATTTTATTTACAGTTCACTTGTTTGTATAAGATTGTTCCTGAACAAGTTGTTGTTTTGTGTATAATTTAAAATATATAATTATCACAATTACAATAATGCGGAATAAAGGAGGAGGGGTGAAATCTGCTGAGAAATAAGTGAACATTTCTCCAGTAACTACCCATAGTCCATATTGTTCTTTCACTGAATCCTTTATCATTCTTCGGCAGTCATTCCAGACTGACTAGCATTTACAACTATAGGGGGCTTGAGAGCTATTGGGATTCTTTTGTGAGAGGAATAATTTCATAATGTGCTGCTATCTTCCACGGGACTACCCTAGACAAACCCGAGTCTTAATCGTCAATGTTCTTATCTTGACTGTTGCACATTTGAACGGAATTGGGCCCATCGTTCTAAAACTTCTAGAATACGGGTAATGCACAAACGTGATCCCAATTCCTATCACAATATATGACAGGGGAGAATCCTAAGGGGAGAATCCTGAGGGAGAGACTGAGGGAAGAATCCTGAGGGAGATACTGAGGGAAGAATCCTGAGGGAGATACTGAGGGAAGAATCCTGAGGGAGATACTGAGGGAAGAATCCTGAGGGAGATACTGAGGGAAGAATCCTGAGGGAAATACTGAAGGAAGATGTTAATAGTGACATCAAGTGATAGACGAACACTGTGACATCATAAGGGCAGTCGCTTCAGAGGTCACAAATTGTGAGAATTATATGGATAGTTTGCCCTGGCCCTGCGGGGGTGCGGGGGAATGAACAGGCTAATAGACTAGCAGGGAATGCACCTCTGGTGGTAGATGCCTATGGACAAGGGGGAGGTGGTCGTGCGCTTGTGGGACCAGGTGGAGAAGGTGGAGGAACAGATTGAAACCCACATGTGGAAAGAATGAGATTGTGGGGGATCGGCAGGGGTTCTGGAAGAATCTCAAAACTGAGAGAGAAGACCAGGAGAACTTTTAATCAGATAGCGGGGGGAGGGGGGGGGATTAATAGTATGACTCTTCGCTGGCTTTTGAACGAGGGGACGGAGCACGTATGGGAATGTCATGAGTACAGTGGTGTCGGTTCTTAACGCAACTCAACTAAACTCAACTCATTTGACGTTATTAGTATCATTGTTCACTAACATTTTGTTGGTTAGTTCTGTTTTCTCAATAATGTGCATAACAAAAGAGTATAGTTTGAAAACAGTGTACTATCTGAAATAGGAAATGAAGGGAAATAAGTATAATCTAAATTTATAATAAGAAGAGAAAGGGAGATAACGTTAACTATGTATTCATATAACAGATACAGTGATTATATATTGTTAAAATTAATTGTCACATTTTACTTTCAGTGCTTCTTTATTTGGAAGCTCTCCTGCAATTAAGCAACCAATAAACTTTTCATTTTCTTTTATCATCTTGTAGTAAACCATACATAACTTTTAATATTGTATAATATCGTACACGATATTACCTTAATTCAAGAGTGTTGGTAGTCGTAACAATTACCTGTTTTAATATCCTCGTTTAGTTCTTTTTGTGAATATAATTATTTTGGCAGTTAACACGTGTACCTTGTAATTGTACTATGAAATTTTTGGCTAACATCAAAGTGTAGTATCTGCGCTTGATCTTCTCAGGACTGCAAGCAGAGGTCAACCGAATGACACACAGACAGGGACGTGGAGACCAGATGGAGCAGCTCTGGCCCCCGTGAGAACCGCGAGCCCTTAAACATTGTAACTAGTGGCGGTTAAGATCAAAGTATGCATTATCTGCACTTGTTCTGGCCAGGGTGTAGAGGCGGTCATCCAAACTGTAAACTCGAAAAATCAAATCACTAACACTGGCATGTTGGCCTTAGTGGACAACACATTTCCCGAAAGGCCCTAAAGAATAAATTGAAACTAATGAGGACAATGAAAAGTGTCGTGTACATGCCAGATACGTCACACCAGTGGAGATCACTGCGTAGAAAAGTATACGACAAAGAATCTACAACAATCTCCGCCACTTGGTGTGACACTAATGTTAGATATATTTATCGTAGACCGTCTTGATGCTCTCACTCTTAACATTTAACTTCTACAAGTTCACTCGGGTAGGAAATAGGTCTACATTGTGAGTCAAGATTGGTCATTGTAATTGTGAAGACATGTGCTCATGTACTTTGCCGATAGGCGTGTGCATGATCGCCTACGTTATTTGACATGTCACATGATGATGATAATGATGAATTCATATTTCAAAATATTAGTCTCATTGTTCACTAACATGTTGTCTATTTATGTTTTCGCAATAAATATGCATAACAATATAAGTACAGTTTGAAAACAACTGTACTACAGGTAATGAGGCAATGAGGGAAATTAAATGTAATATAAATCCATATTAATGCCAGCACGGGAGATAACGATAGCTATTTATTTATATAACAAATATGGAGTTAATTTAATTTTATAAATATTTTACTTTCCTCTGTTCATGGAAGCTATTCGAAAATTATGTAATCACATTAATCGTTTATTTGTGTTTTACTATCTTATATTAATACATGCATACCGTTTGTATTGCATATCATACACACTATTATTTTACTTATAGAGTGATATGTCTGAACAATTATATGTTATCTGTGTTACTACAGGGTATACTTTTAATGATTGCGGGGTATTTGAAAATTGCTTTCCCAAGGTTTGTAGTGACCTTTTATGTTGCATGAACTCCACAGAGGGTGAATACAATATTTGGAAAGGCAATATCTTCAAATTTCCCAGTCATTAAAATACAGAGAAAAGTATATTATTTTAGCAGGGACAAGTGTGTATTTTGTAATGGTAAAAGCGGAAATTGTAAACAAATTGCTATGGCAACGATCGTGTTATAATAACAAACAGTAATATAATTAATAAGTTTAATGGAAGTATACACTAATAGAGAACAGTTGAGATTGGCCGTATGTGCGAAAACTAAGAGAACGCATATATGTTTGCATCCGATGGAATAATGTATGCATTTATTTTGTTCGCACAAGCGTCACTGAACACAACGGCAACGCTCTGTGTTATATAAAGACAAAAGAAGCACTTATTACACCTTGTAAATACACACCGTTTTGTATGAAATAAACTTGAATAAAATAAGTGTACGTTAAAGTTGTAACTAGTGAGGGTAATGACAAGTGTCATGTGCAGGGCAAATTCGTCCCACCAGTGACCATCATTGCGTAGAAAGTATACAAAGAAAATGGCACAGAATCTACAGCAATCTCCACCACTTGGGGTGACAGTACAGATAAATATATTTTATTCTCAGGCCTTCTTGATGCTCTCACTCTTAACTGTGAGTGTAGGCGCTCATAACTTCTACAAGTTCACTAGTGTGGGAATGAGGGTTACACTGTGATTTAGGACTGATCATTGTAATTGTGAGGTCACTACTTCAGATCTTCTTATAGGTGAATATATCAGCATATTGTTATTGGAAGATAGGTGAGAAATCAGAAGACGAAATCGAAGATAGATACAGTAAGGCAAATTCACTCATTGGACAAATGACACCAATACTAAAGAACAAACACGTATCAGTAGGTACTAAAAATAACTCTGCAACCAACTATATGCTACCAATGCAAAGCCTGGACAATGACAGAAAAATAGAAAAGAACAATGACAATAACAGAAATGAGATTCATAAAAAGAATACTCTACGTATCAAGAAGAGAGAAAACCAGAAATTAAGAAATCAGGACTAAAGTGGGGGTTACAGCAGTGCTAGATTTCATTAGAAAGCAACAAGTGAAAGGGTTTGATCATATTACTATGCCACCAAATAACAGTGCATCACAATAAGCAATGATGTATAGACCAAATGGAACCAGGAGAAGAGGCCGACCATGTAAACAATGGACAGAGTGAGAGTCCCTGGGAGTCTCGATATATGAATCCTATAAACAGACACTTCCTCGCTGTTTCTACTTCACCAGGACACCGCAAGGTACAAGAGGAACAAGTTGAGATTGGGAGAAACATCAAAACAACAGTTATAATCGTCATGATCATGTTCTATGCCAACTAACACAGACGATCATGTATCTCCCCAGATCTCCCAGCTTGCTGCTCTGAAACAGCTCCACTGATGCATTCTTCAACAATACCTTCTGAGTTCACCCAACATTCTCATGTTCTGTATCTACCAATGATGGCATTCCGTTGCGATACCTCCGCCGTTTCTCTTGGTCTCTCTCTGTTTCTTCTACCGCTGACTGTTCCAGTAGTTGCCATGTTCTCTCTGTACCTATCTTCTCATTGCTTGATGAGAGAACGATATATGCCTCTTGTATACGAGGGGCTTCAAATGAACACTTTATATGTTTTTGTTGTTTTGTATGTGAGTGAATACATTCTAAAAAGTAAAGAACAAATGCATCATTCTTAGTTGTAGTCACCAGTGCGTTCAATGCAAGTCTTCTAGCGCCAATAAAGTGCTTGGATTCCCATAGGAAACAATTCTTTGGGGGTCACGTCTCCATGTGCCTGACCCGGACGTGAGCACAGAAGACAAACCGTTTTGAAAATTCCTACTTCACTCATACACTTGCTGGACTGACACGCATGCATTACCATATTCATTGGCACCTTTCCGTCTTGACAGACGATAGTTTGGTACATTGTGCTTCAAAAAGGCTTAATAACTACGATCCATGGCGGTGGCGAGTGTGGCTGGTAAGGCCAATTCGTGCTGCAAATGTTTGCCCACAGTAGGTGCATGTGAACAACATGGTCATTTCCACCATTTTGCACCATCTTACGTCTCTCACGCTCCGTGTGTGCTTTATCTGCAATCATTTTCTCCTTTGTCTTTATTCCATTTCTGATAGTTGCCCTCCATGCAACACGTTCAGCGGCGACGTGCTCCCAATGTGCATTATCAATGCCTGTATCAATCATGTCCCGCTTACACACATCTTTGTATCGTAGTAGAGGCCGACCCTGAGATCTCCTACCCGTCTGTAATTCACCAAAAAAGATGTCCTTTGGTATTCTACCATCATCCATCCTCCTAACGTGTCCTATCCATCTAAGTCTACGAAGACTGAGCATGGAATACACCGTCACACAATCTGATCTTTCCAATACTTCAGTATTTGTGATTTTGTCTTGCCACTTAATACCAAGTATTCTTCGCAGACACCGCATATGAAAGCTGTTTAAACGTTTCTCTTGGCGTGAGTAAGTTGTCCAGGTTTCACTGCCATAAAGAAGAGTACTAAGGACACAGGCTTGGTAGACGAGGACTTTTGTTTTGGCAGTAAGCTTCCTGTTCTCCAGACTCTTTTTGCTAACATGTTCATTGTTGTTGCTGCCTTGCCAATCCTGATGTTGATTTCCTGATCGAGGGATAATTTGCTATTTACCTCTGATCCTAGATATGTAAAATGGTCTACTATCTCCAGTTCGGCAGTCGTCAATAAAGATTGATGGTACACCATGTGCACCTTGTGACATAATCTGTGTCTTCTTTTGTTAATTGTTAAACCAAATTCAGAACAAGCATTGGAGAATGCAGATAGTAGATGTTGTAATTCTTCCTCAGAGTGGGTCGTAATCGCAGCATCATCCGCAA
Organism: Cepaea nemoralis; assembly: GCA_014155875.1. NCBI lineage: Eukaryota > Metazoa > Mollusca > Gastropoda > Stylommatophora > Helicidae > Cepaea > Cepaea nemoralis. Next base: position 43,381 of record JACEFZ010024705.1, on the reverse strand, counting down.
AAAGCAACTCTCTGATTAGTACCCTGCTAATTTTGGTCTTGGTCTTCAATCTCTGAGCATTATAGAGGCCACCATCTGAACGTGAGTGAATGTATATACCGTCATCCTGATCACGAAAGGCATATTTCAGTAGAGGCGAAAAGTATATCCCAAAGAGGGTGGGGGATAGTACACAACCTTGCTTAACTCCACTCTTGATTTCAAACTCTTCTGAAGTTGAGCCATCAAACTTGATTATACCCTTCATGCCTGTGTGGAACGATTCCACAATAGACAGAAGAGTTGGTGGGCAGCCAATCGTCTTTAGTGCTTTGAACAGACCCTCACGACTGACCAAATCGAATGCCTTTGTGAGGTCGATGAAGGCAATAAACAGTGGCTGATTTTGTTCCCGGCATTTTTCTTGCATCTGTCGCAATGAGAATATCATATCAATGGTAGACCGGTTTCTGACGGAAGCCGCACTGTGATTCGGGGTAGACTTGATCTCCCAGGACTTGAAGTCTGCGCAGGACAATTCTGGCAAATACTTTCCCAACAATACACAGAAGTGAGATACCCCTATAGTTGTTACAGTCGCTCCGATCTCCCTTGTTCTTGTACAGTGTTATGATGTTTGAATCTTTGAAATCCTGTGGGACTTGTCCTTCTCGCCAGCATAGCCCTATTAGCTGGTGGATCTGTAGAGCGAGTGTGTCTTGCCCACTCCTGATTACCTCTATTGGAATCCCATCCTTACCTGGAGCCTTGCCAGATGCAAGCTCATTTATAGCACACTTAACTTCTGTTATAGTGGGAAGTGTGTCCAGGTGGTCAAGAGTTGGCAGAGCCTCTATGGCGTTGAGGGCATCATCCGCTAGCTTGGTCTCACTTGAGTAAATCTCTAAATAGTGTTCGACCCATCTATCCATCTGCTGTTTCTTATCAGTGATGATTTCTCCAGTTAAGGTTTTCAGCGGTGCACTTCTTTTGATCATTGGACCACAGGCTTTCTTTATCCCTTCATACATGCTTCTGATGTTTCCCTTATCACTTGCGATTTGAATGGACTCACATAACTTGATCCAATAGTCATTCGCACATTGCCTGGCAGCCTTTTGTACATCCTTCCTCGCTTGCTTCAGCTCACTCAGAGTGTTACGCGTTGGTCTTTCCTTGTTTCTTAAGAGAGCCATCTTCTTTTTATCAATCAAGGGCTGCAGTATCTGGCTGTTTGCCGCAAACCAGTCCCGCCTCTTATGATCCACAGTGCCGTAAACCCCTACCGCTGTTTTATAAATAGTTTCCTTAAGTTTACTCCATTTATCATTTACTATACAATTTTCTGATGTATCATTGAAAGCGTCTTCAAGTTGCTGTTGAAATTCAAAGCACTTTCCAGCTCAGTCTAACCCTTGCAACAACCAAAGAATGATCTTTATCACAGTCAGCAGTAGTATATAATGTTGCCTATCCCCCCTAAGGAGAAGGAGCTAAAGGATCGCTCCTGAAGGAGCTGAAGGAGCGGGTCCTGAAGGAGCGCGAAGGCGTCTGAAGGAGCGGGTTATGTCAACTCCTTCTGTGGTGTGGTATTGACTCCTTCTAACACCTCACTAGTTGTGTCTTTGGATTGTTAAGCTCGTTAGTTTTGGCGGGTAAAATTTTTTTTTTTAAAGAAAAATGTCTGGTCTAATGAGTGATAGGTCACATCATGTGTGTGGTCAGGGTGGAGCGGAAGGAGCCGGTGTAAATAGTAAGTGCAAAGAAGGTGGTGTCCGGTGGTGCGACGTGTATAGTGACGTCATCGGTCCTCGTAGTTGTATGTTTGGGCTGTTAAGGTCGAATTTGGTGGGAAAGTATGGTCTAGGGGTGGCGGGGGGGATTAGGGTGAGGTCTCCGCACCTCCTTGTCGTACCTTACCTTGTTAAGATCGCTGTTTTGACGGGAAACGTATGTTTTAAAATTGTTTTATTTTTCAATGGGAAGTAAAAGATATTGGTTAATAGTGGTCTTCAGTGGTCGGGGCTTAAAATCTATTATCATACGGTGGCAGCTCAATAAACGAAAAACTTATAAAAGTAAACATGTCCGCTAGTACGTGTTGTAGTTGTATAGCTTAGTGATACGTAATGTTAAGGGGTGGGTGAGTGAAAGCGTATCTCTATAAGTGCTTCCAAACAATATCAGCATACAGTATCAGATCGTTAAAGAAAAGCCTTAAAGAAACATGCCAAGATGGCCGTCGGTATCCTCCGTGGGTGCCAAATTCGGGTCCCAGTGGGGAGGTCGAGCTGGGGTATGAGAAATATTGATAATGTTTTTGTTACTTAGTTGTGATGGCGATAGCTGGTGTTAGTAACCAGGCTATGCGTAGCAAAGGAGATGTGGTGTGTTGGATAAGCTTAGGCGGTGCCCCAGACGAGAACGACAGTCTTCGAATCTCGGTGCTGTGCCACTGGTAAGGGTAATAGTCGTCAGAGTGTGTGGGGTGTCTAGCTGGTCATACGGGTTAGGATTAGGGCCGGTCTGTCTTTCCGTGTCGCTGTGTCCACAAGTCCAAGGGAAAAACAGGCAGCCGATTTCACCTTTGTACCTACGAGTCACAAAATATAACCTAACTTAAAAATCATAATATGGTTCATAACCTCAACAGGTGTTGCCAAAAATCAATACTCATTTTCATAATTGCTAATCCAGGGGCTTATCGTCATCGTAATGACCAAGATGGGGTATTGATATTACTAATATCTCCGTCGTTGCAAATAGTTCGCAATATTAATAAGGTTCATATAAAGGCTGGTATGGGATTAAGGGATTAACACCTATTGTCGGGCCATCCACAGACAATCAATACCACCATACTAGATTCTTCTCATAATTGCGACAAGTGGCTTATAGATGTAACCGATATTGCAGATGCAGTTGTGTGCTGAATAATCTACCAGGTCACAGGTCTAGGTAGTATCGACAAAAACGGTGAATAAATACGGTAAAATATTCACTGTACAAAGCAGTCTCTACCAGCCGATCAGATCGGGGAAATCAGACAGGGCAACCTTTTGTTACAAGTCCACAGCAGCATATATCGTGTATAAAACGACCATCCCGTGTCAGGTAGAAGGACCTCTTTTTGACAACACCAAAACAGATCTCATCAAGTAGCAAGTCGCTAATTGTAAGTTGAATGTTGATAAATCTTTCACATTTTCGTTATGTTTCTTCATGTGGACACACCATTAACCTAACAATACTAGTATAATACAGGGGGATATATAGGACTAGATGCATATAACTGATGAGGAAACAACAAAACATTGTCTTAATATTTCATATTAGGCTATGTCTCCCTTCTCTCGTTTTTCTATGTCCGAGTCGTCCTGGGGCTATCGAGTAAAACCAAAGAACACCCCGACATCAATATAACATAAACCGGTCTCGAAAAGCAGCATAGGCGCCTGTAAATAACTCATCATATTGTCTGACTAAGCTCTTCTCATAGTCATAGAGGAGAGATGCGCCTGAAAAATATGTTTTCATGTCATATGTATATATGAAGCTATACACAGGTGATCTCTAAGGACAAATTTCCCCATGTCACAGTTTACAAATTACATAAGTCGCTCAAATTTATACATTAAGAGTGAAAAAAGTATATTGTAGATACGGTATTTCATATTTTCCTGTGGGACTTGGTCATTTGTTTTTCTATCTGGTCATGGTATGTATATTTTCCACACAACCCCACTGATGTATTTCATCTTGTCTGCTCATTTCCCACGCTTCACAGACCTACACAAGTGCAGGTTCTATGAAAGACAGAGACAATTTGTGGACATTATTAGCCAAAAGGAGAAACAACGTAGAGCAAAGTAAGGAAATTGCTCTCAGAAATTATCGAATCGACCTATCAACTTGACTAATTAACCTCACATATTCCCTACTGACTCTCGCACTTTGCCCAATCGCTATTACAACTTGTCGACTGCCTCTCACAAAATGCACACGGGGTTTTACTATATGTATTATATAGCCACACTCAAGCCCTCTCACAGTCACAAGAATAACGAAACACAGGAATGTAAGCCTGTTTTTTATTCAACATTTTTGTGGGGGGTTTACAGTCAAAGTGTAGAAATTCGCCCAACCACCTTGTTGCTGAAGTATCCAAGGACTTAGTTTATCAGTCATATATTCGCCTACAGATTTAGCGAAACGCTCTTCCAACACCTGGACATTCATATCTGCATTGTAAGAATTATCAACCAGATGCTTACCCAAACGCATGGCAAATGCAAACAGCATAATTATTCTCCCATAGTTGATGACGTTATCGCCAAAGAGTTCATCACCAACTGAAACAAAGACTTCGAAAACGTGTTCGGGTTTGATACTGCATACTAGTCTCGTGTACAACTCAGCGTGTTGTTTGGCTATTTGACCTACTAAATTAGACAAAGACGAGTTACTTGCCCTTGTAGAATTGTAGGAACTAATAATAGTCAACGCCATATTCACCATCTCGTTGTGAACTTGTTTCAAAGCCACCGTTGCTTGTGTCATTATTATACTGCTAGCTAACGTACACCAAAAAATAAGATGACTAACCATCAAAGATCTGAGTCAGTAGCGTGATACTTGATGCAAAGTGTTCAAATGGGCTAATACTGTCCCCGACAGGTTAATAAACAGAAACAATATCAATAAAGAAAACAGAATGAACACACACACACACGATGCCCATGGTCAAAGAGAGTAATAAATTCAGCCTCTCCGCTTTTGGTGCTCCAGCTGTTAATGAGAGGGGCAGTCGTATCCAGCAAAGATTGTTGATCAAGACTGTTGATCTCCAGCCTGTGAACTCCTCGGTCTTAGAAAATATCAGCCTGGCAGTGACCACAATAGATAATACATGTAACTGCGCTCTTAAAGGAAACAAGGCAGGATAATAACACAGAAACACCTACATCATCAACTTCTACTGGAGAAAGTAATCTTACAGATGGTTCAAAGTCAAATGTTTCTGTGGAAAGCAGACAGCCAATAGGAATGTCTTCACATTGTGAATATTTATCAAACTTGTCAGTTGACAATTTTTACTTGCTTGAAAGCAATTACAACAGTTCTAATTCCCAGAACTGTAAGTTAGTCGCAGAGTCCAAACCAGCAGTGGGTGAGAATACAACCCAACTTGCCTTACAAACCGGTTTAAACCTGACATCAGTTTTGTCAGCGCCCAGAAATATTTTCAAGAAAGGACGTCCTTCTTCCAAAAAGCAAAAGAAACGTCAAAGAGAAAAACGAAAACATGGAGTACAACACTTGCAAACGAAAGAAATTCCTGACCCCACTCACACTGGATGTGACACAGAGCAAAGGCTTCATTCCCAAAACATGGTATTGGTGTGCGAGCAGATAAATAAATTATATTCTTCCACAGTATCACCTTGTAATCCTAAATTTGAAACTACCCATGAAACTTTCAACTCACCATGCACAATGGCACGTGTTTTTGGTAGATTGATATCATATTCAGAAGATGAAAATTGTTTTGAAGCTGATGCTGACTCTTGCTTCTTTACCCCAGCTCTATCATTAGAAATGTTGTTCTGCAAGAAACCTACTTCGGGTAGTCAGGCAGCAGTAGATCTACAAGAACCAACATTCGATTTGCTTGACGATATGTCTTCAGATGAGAATGTTGACCTTCTGCCTAGTAGTCATGGCCCAGACACTTAATATACAGATATAGGCTAAGTATAGGTATAAGTTAGGTATTGGACATATATCGAGGTTACATCTTGCGCAATTAAATTGCGATTTATTAGTTTTAAATTTTAATTAAAATTTAACGTTTTCCATTTCTAACACTGGTTTGTATCTATGTCTCTTAAGACAGAGTTTGTTGTGTTTGCTGTATAGTTAGGGTTAGGGTTACGGGTTAGGGTTAGGGGTTAAAGTTAGGGTTAGATGATGTATAGTTAGGGTTAGAGTTAGGGTTAGATGATGCATAGTTAGGGTTAGGGTTAGTAAGAAAGAGTTTGTTGTGTTTGATGTATATAAGGCTCTATGTTTTGTAGGCTCTTTTAGGCGATCAGCGTTAGTTACTCTGGTAGTCCAAGGAATTCGTCTCAGGAACCCAATCTCTGTTGCTGTTTTCAAGTTCTTCTTAGGGGTGCTGGTTGATGACCATATTCGTAGTGTAGAATAGTGCCTAGTGTGTTAGGAGGACAGGTGATTTAGATTGAGAAACCTGCCTAGTCAGCAGAAAATCGGTTGTTCTGTAATCAAAGAGAGTGTTAATGTTATTTGGTATGAAACGTTGAAAGTCGGTTAGAAGATCTGGTAGAGGGTATTCAAGGGCTCATTAAGACAGACGGGGTTTAAGAAAGGTCGACTTCACAACAGACAGTGTTGGTTGCAGACTTGTCGTTATTGCAGCTGTGAAATGACAAAGTGTGAAAGCGGTGGACAAAGTAAGAAATATTATGTTAGTTAGACTTCGAGAACACCCTTTGTATTGTTGAAAGATGGAACAATGGAAGGTTAGTGTAGAAGTCATTGTGGTATAGAAAGTTGAAGATGTCAGCCATGGGTAATAGCTCTTTGCTGACGAATACTCAGATGATATGAAAACTATCCCAAGTGGGAGCCACAGATTGCATTGCCATAAATGTTGTTATGACTGTTTCATTGGAGCTCGTGTACAATGGAGGTTTGGAGTTCTTGGTGCTGTGACATGGAAAAGGTGTGAAGACATCTACGAAAGACAGAGATATTTTATGGTAGAAGACAACAACCAAGAGTGTGGCCAGATGGGTGAGTAGTCTGTATAACGACTTCTTTAGCAGCTACTCTGGACTGGTAAGTTGAAGTTTTCGGTAATGTAAAAAGAGGGAAAATGCTGGCGTTGATTCTTATGGATCAGATATTTATAAGCTTCGATGAAATATTTCTCTACTAGGTCAATGTTTTTCCCCCTATTTGCTTAACAAGCTCACATACACAAGAACAATACCACAAAACTACAAAACACAAAGACACAAAGACCTGAAAACGCGTGTTAAATTAAGAAAAGCATACAAATTTGTTTCTTGTTATAACTGTTTTACTATGACAGAGAGAAACATATAAAATATAATTAGACTATGCAGCCTTCACAATTGTTCATGACATTTTCTCTGCTCCAAGACTTTGATTCTGTGACTGGCCCCTAGGACTGGGGTCAGAATTTGTTCCAACTCTAGTATACAACGTTCAAAATTCTCACGTTCTCTGATTACATGATGCCAGTTACCATTGCGTTCTTCGGTGCCAACTATATGAACTGTCAAGAGGTGAGGGTCTGCTGCAAAATTAACCTGTGGAGGAGAAAAGCACCTTGAAACTTACAGGACTTCAATACCTAGTCATTAATGGACAGTGAAAGTTACAAAACCCTAACAGATAATAGCTATTTATAGTGAAAGTTAAATAACTTCAACATATACACATCACTATGAAAATGGCAAAATTTTAATCAAACGCAACTGTTTACAGTGAAAAACATAATGACATGCGATTATATTTATCCATAAATAGTGGTCTATAAGCTGAGACGCACACGAAATTATGTTTTTAAAACAAAACACCATTTCTCATTTACTCTCGTTTATTATACTGATTGTGTGGTTAATATAAGAAAGTCGAGAAATTGTGTGGAATTGACAGATCAGTGATTTTATAGACGACTGCCGAAAATACATTGAACGGATAAATAGTGTAATAAAGACATCATGGATGAAAACTCACAAAGAGAACAGATAATTTGCATCAAAAGAAGACCGTCGACCTTCTTTGGCCTCGACTTGAGAAAGAGAAAGTTATACTATAGCGTGACTATGATCATGAAAATTACTATTTATACAAACCTTAATCGTTGGGTGTTGTATTTCATCTGTTGAACCAGAGGAATAACTTCGGAAACCAACCGTAGAATAGTTTTCATTCCACAATGCATTAATCTTCTTGAGAGACTCAGAGTCTGGACCATGACTACTAGGCAGAAGGTCAACATTCTCATCTGAAGACATATCGTCAAGCAAATCGAATGTTGGTTCTTGTAGATCTACTGCTGCCTGACTACCCGAAGTAGGTTTCTTGCAGAACAACATTTCTAATGATAGAGCTGGGGTAAAGAAACAAGAGTCAGCATCAGCTTCAAAACAATTTTCATCTTCTGAATATGATATCAGTCTACCAAAAACACGTGTCATTGTGCATGGTGAGTTGAAAGTTTCATGGGTAGTTTCACATTTAGGATTACAAGGTGATACTGTGGAAGAATATAATTTATTTATCTGCTCGCACACCAATACCATGTTTTGGGAATGAAGCCTTTGCTCTGTGTCACATCCAGTGTGAGTGGGGTCAGGAATTTCTTTCGTTTGCAAGTGTTGTACTCCATGTTTTCGTTTTTCTCTTTGACGTTTCTTTTGCTTTTTGGAAGAAGGACGTCCTTTCTTGAAAATTTTTCTGGGCGCTGACAAAACTGATGTCAGGTTTACACCGGTTTGTAAGGCAAGTTGGGTTGTATTCTCACCCACTGCTGGTTTGGACTCTGCGACTAACTTACAGTTCTGGGAATTAGAACTGTTGTAATTGCTTTCAAGCAAGTAACAATTGTCAACTGACAAGTTTGATAAATATTCACAATGTGAAGACATTCCTATGGCTGGCTGCTTTCCACAGAAACATTTGACTTTGAACCATCTGTAAGATTACTTTCTCCCGTAGAAGTTGATGATGTAGGTGTTTCTGTGTTATTATCCTGCCTGTTTCCTTTAAGAACTGCCCAGTTTACATGTATTATCTATTGTGGTCACTGCCAGGCTGATATTTTCTAAGACCGAGGAGTTCACAGGCTGGGGATCAACAGTCTTGACCACAATCTTTGCTGGATACGACTGTCCCTCTCATTAACAGCTGGAGCACCAAAAGCGGAGAGGCTGAAATTATTACTCCCTTTGACCATGGGCATCGTGTGTGTTTGTGTGTGTTCATTCTGTTTTGTTTATTGATATGTTTCTGTTTATTAACCTGTCGGGGACAGTATTAGCCCATTTGAACACTTTGCATCAAGTATCACGCTACTTGACTCAGATTTTTGATGGTTAGTCATCTTTTTTGGTGTACGTTAGCTAGCAGTATAATAATGACACAAGCAACGGGCTTTGAAACAAGTTCACAACGAGATGGTGAATATGGCGTTGACTACTTATTAGTTCCTACAATTCTACAAGGGCAAGTAACTCGACTTGTCTAATTTAGTAGGTCAAATAGCCAAACAACACGCTGAGTGTTTCACGAGACTAGTATGCAGTATCAAACCCGAACACGTTTTCCAAGTCTTGTTCAGTTGTGATGACTCTTTGGCGATAACGTCATCAACACTGGGAGAATAATTATGCTGTTTGCATTTGCCATGCTTTTGGGTAAGCATCTGGTGATAATTCTTACAATGCAGATGTGAATGTCCAGGTGTGGGAATGAGCGCTTCGCCAAATCTGTAGGCGAATATATGACTGATAAACTAAGTCCTTGGATACTTCAGCAACAAGGTGGTTGGGCGAATTTCTATACTTTGACTGTAAACCCCAAAAAAAAATGTTTGAATAAAAAACGGGCTTAAATTCCAGTGTTTCGCTATTCTTGTACTGGTGAGAGGCTTGAGTGTGGCTATATATTACATATAGTAAACCCCCGTGGGCATTTTGTGAGAGGCAGTCGACAAGTTGTAATAGCGATTGGGGAAAGTGCGTGAGTCAGTAGGGAATATGTGAGGTTAATTAATCAAGTTGATAGGTGGATTCGATAATTTCTGAGAGCAATTTTCTTACTTTGCTATACATTGTTTCTCATTTTGGCTAATAATTTCCACAAATTGTCTCTGTCTTTCATAGAACCTGCACTTGTGTAGGGTTGTGAAGCGTGGGAAATGAGCAGACAAGATGAAATACATCAGTGGAGATGTGTTGAAAATATACATACCATGACCAGATAGAACAACAAATGACCAAGTCCCACAGGAAAATATGAAATACCGTATCTACAATATGCTTTTCTCACTCTTAATGTATAAATTTGAGCGACTTATGTAATTTGTAAACTGTGACATGAAGAAATTTGTCCTTAGAGATCGCCTGTGTATAGCTTCATATATACATATGACATGAAAACATATTTTTCAGGCGCATCTCTCCTCTATGACTATGAGACAAGCTTAGTCAGACAATGTGATGAGTTATTTACAGGCGCCTATGCTGCTTTTCGAGACCGGTTTATGTTATATTGATGTCGGGGTGTTCTTTGGCTTTACTCGGTAGCCTCAGGACGACTCGGACATAGAAAAACGAGAGAAGGGAGACATAGCCTAATATGAAATATTAAGACAATGTTTTGTTGTTTCCTCATCAGTTATATGCATCTAGTCCTATATATCCCCCTGTATTATACTAGTATTGTTAGGTTAATGGTGTGTCCACATGAAGAAACATAACGAAAATGTGAAAGATTTATCAACATTCAACTTACAATTAGTGACTTGCTACTTGATGAGATCTGTTTTGGTGCTGTCAAAAAGAGGCCCTTCTGCCTGACACGGGATGGTCGTTTTATACACGATATATGCTGCTGTGGACTCGTAACAAAAGGTTGTCCTGTCTGATTTTCCCGATCTGATCGGCTGGTAGAGACTGCTTTGTACAGTGAATATTTTACCGTATTTATTCACCGTTTTTGTCGATACTACCTAGACCTGTGACCTGGTAGATTATTCAGCACACAACGGCATCTGCAATAACGGTTACATCTATAAGCCACTGGTCGCAATTATGAGAAGAATCTAGTATGGTGGTATTGATTGTCTGTGGATGGCCCGACAATAGGTGTTAATCCCTTAATCCCATACCAGCCTTTATATGAACCTTATTAATATTGCGAACTATTTGCAACGACGGAGATATTAGTAATATCAATACCCCATCTTGGTCATTACGATGACGATAAGCCCCTGGATTAGCAATTATGAAAATGAGTATTGATTTTTGGCAACACCTGTTGAGGTTATGAACCATATTCTGATTTTTAAGTTAGGTTATATTTTGTGACTCGTAGGTACAAAGGTGAAATCGGCTGCCTGTTTTTCCCTTGGACTTGTGGACACAGCGACACGGAAAGACAGACCGGCCCTAATCCTAACCCGTATGACCAGCTAGACACCCCACACATTCTGACGACTATTACCCTTACCAGTGGCACAGCACCGAGATTCAAGACTGTCGTCTCGTCTGGGGCACCGCCTAAGCTTATCCAACACACCACATCTCCTTTGCTACGCATAGCCTGGTTACTAACACCAGCTATCGCCATCACAACTAAGTAACAAAAACATTATCAATATTTCTTATACCCCGCTCGACCTCCCCACTGGGACCCGAATCTGGCACCCACGGAGGATACCGACGGCCATCTTGACATGTTTCTTTAAGGCTTTTCTTTAACGATCTGATACTGTATGCTGATATTGTTTGGAAGCACTTATAGAGATACACTTTCACTCACCCACCCCTTAACATCACGTATCACTAAGCTATACAACTACAACACATACTAGCGGTACATGTTTACTTTTTTTAAGTTTTCATTTATTGAGCTGCCACCGTATGATAATAGATTTTAAGCCCGACCACTGAAGACCACTATTAACCCAATATCTTTTACTTCCCATTGAAAAATAAAACAATTTTAAAACATACTTTTCCTGTGTCAGAGCCTAAATCCTGACATCCTGCCAAAACAGCGATCTGAACAAGGTAAAGGTACGACCAGGAGGTGCGGAGACCTCATCCCTAATCCCCCGCCACCCTAGACCATACTTTCCCACCAAAAATTCGACCTTAACAGCCCAAACATACAACTACGAGGGACCGATGACGTCACTATACACGTCGCACCACCGGGCACCACCTTCTTTGCGCTTACTATTTACGCCGGCTCCTTCCGCTCCACCCTGACCACACACATGATGAGACCTATCACTCATTAGACCCGACTTTTTTCTTTTTTAAAACATTTTACCCGCCAAAAACAACGAGCTTAACAATCCAAAGATACAACTAGGAGGTGTTAGAAGGAGTCAATATCACACCACAGAAGGAGTTGACATGACCCGCTCCTTCAGACGCCTTCGCGCTCCTTCAGGAACCGCTCCTTCAGCTCCTTCAGGAGCGCTCCTTTAGCTCCTTCTCCTTAGGGGGGGGGGATAGGCAACATTATATACTACTGTCAGCACTGTGGTAACTTCGAGTTAATGATGTATGGTTCAGATGTTGTCTCCGTGTGATAATGAAGTCCAGCTGATGCCAAGGCTGGATCTTGGATGTTTCCATGTGACCTTATGCATCTCTTTTGTTTTAAAAAACGAGTTTGTAATACATAGGTCATTTCTAGTGCAATGCTCCAGCAGCCTTTGCCCATTATCTTTCATGCGACCGATGTTGTATTTTCCAAGGCACACTGGCCATGAACTCGAGTCATTGCCCACACGAGCATTGAAATCACCGAGCATATAAATGTAGTCGGATTTGGAACTGCCTTGATCGCAGAGTCTAGCTGCTCATAGAACGTATCCTTCACATCATTATAGGAAGCGAGTGTCGGTGCATATGCAGTGAGAATGGTGGCAAATCCACAAGAGGTTGCCAAGCGCAGTGATAATAATCTTTCATTACCTCCAGCTAGGATATCAATCATTCCCAGTAGCGAATTCTTCACTGCAAAGCCCACACCATGTTGCCTTTTTCTGCCTGCCCTCTTCCCTTCCAAAAAAAGGTGTAATTGTTTTCCCTGAGTGACCCTTCCTCGGCGAGGCGAGTCTCCTGCAGGCCAGCAATATCAATGTTAAGACGCTGGAGTTCAGCATCAATCACAGCCGTTTTTCTCACATCGTCAATATTTGTCAAGTCAGTGGAAAATCCTGGACACATTTTTCTCACGTTCCAGGTTGCAAGCCGTAGCTTGAGGTTTCTATTCTTTTTATTAGTACCTGGTACATTGGTTTTACAGCCTGCGATTCAGATTTTGTCCTAGCCCCAAGCACCCATTGAAGCAGGCAGGCTGTGGCGGATCAGCACCCAATTGGCCGGGGGCTGCCCAGCTTGGGGCGGGCGGTAGCTGATCAGTTACACCTGTAGGTGTCTCCAACCATCAGAGGCAACGCGTGGCGTCTTATGTCTACGCCAACTGACAAGGACTTATAACCCGTAACAGTTGCCTCTCGCTTTGATTCCGAGACCGGTTAAGACCAGGGATGGAGTTATTGCCTTTATAGCACAAAGCCTGGGCTAAATAAAGAAACCATGTGTTGCCCATATAGCATGATCCCTCTCTCGGCCTGCCTAGTTCACACCAGAGGAAAGTTAACACCTATACATCTGGAACAAGACAAGCTGCAGAAGCTGCCGGATCAGCAAAGCAATGCTCTAACTTTCCGCCTGTCGGAGCTTCGATCCTAGACCAGCTGCCAACCAAGGCTTAGGGCCTGGTCTGCCCTGCCATGACTTATTTTGTCTTTGGGTTGCATTTCCTCGCACCAGGATAAGGCTAGTACCCTCCCAATTGCGCTCTTCCGCCCGAAGCCGTTGGCACAATGTGAGTTGTCGAGTTTGGTAAGCGCCGCCCAACACTCGGCGCTGACAGAAAGCAGGTAGTACCGTCTACTGTCATACGGTAGCTCAGTCATATCTGACTAAGACCTGACACACACATAGTTTTTTTAGTGGACGATGAATGTCAATAGGTTTCACCCCTTCACCGATTAAACAAATACGGATAACAGACTGCTGCTCTCCTTTAGTGCATAACAAAGTAAGACAGCCATCTTTAAAATTTCCTCATGACGTCACCGTGTTCGTCTGCCACGTGATGTCACTATTAACATCCTTAACAATAAAATTGACAGGATACAATACAAAGGCATAGTTATCATAATCACACTTTCAAGGTTTTCAAATGAAGCCCGCTGCTATAATTACGTATAATGGTCTAGCCTCATTATCCTCTTCCATGCATTCGTTGTCAGTAGCTCTGACAGTCCATGGTATCCGCAACATTCGTCTAGAATAGGGGTCACGACACTTTTTTTCACAACGGGCCGGATAACTGACAAAATGGCGAGCGCGGGCCGGATACTCATTCTGTACAATACTTGCGCCGGTCTCCGGGCGAAGGTCTTACGGACGCGGTTCGTAATCCAGTATACCCGCTTTCGAAACACAGCTGCGCGCGATTTGGCAGCAGATGGCGTTGCGGGCTGGGTCCTTTACTCTATGGTATGGGTGCCGGTAAGAAAGCAATGGCAAACCACTGAACATAAACTTGCCAAGACATCAACAACAGCAAAAATGCTGGTGTTGACTGCAAACGTAATACAAAGGATATACAACTAACATTAACAATTCTTGCAAACCAGAACGAAAGCTCTAGGAAAAAAGACGAAAGCATAAGTTAATCATGGGTTAGTGGTGTGCAATGCACAACAGACAAAAACAACCAACATATTTATTTCCTAAGAAAAGTTATCAAAGAAGGCGACGTTAGCAACAGATAGTTACATCAGACCTGGTGTGCACATATCCGTATCTCACAAACTAAGCAGCACAAAAGGTTACTGATAGTTGGCTTTAAAGATATCATCAATACTTCGTTTGGAATTGCAGCATCAAATCAAGAGATTTGGTTTCAAATGTTCTGCAGTCATCTTGTTCGATATGTTGACTTCACATACTTCATTTTTTGAAAATGTTTGCTCACAGACATAAGTTCTTCAAACACTGATGCCATACCAGCGGCAAATTTCTTCAGTTTCGGAAACTCACCATCAGGTAATCAGAGGTATAATTCAACAAGTTTTCCTTCTCTGTGCTTCTCTTTCAACAAGTCATTTGCTTGCAAATCAATGAGCTCCAACTGTAGTTCAAATAGCACATCATCAAAGTTACAATCAAACGGGATTTTGGAACAGAAGGATGTCACTCTCAGTTCTGTCAAGATCTAAAAATCTCTCCAGAAAATTTTCTTCAAGTCACGAATAATTTTTTTTTCCCGGAAAATCGACGTTGACATCTTCGACGATTGTAGCGCAAAACTCTTTGAAACAGTGAACATGAGAAAAGTTTTCTTCTTCCGTTGTGCTTCAAACAATGACAGCTTTCCTGCGAAATCCTTTGTTGATTCTTATAGAGGTAACAGACGAAGTTATATTTTACCTGAAGTTTTAAATTCAGTTCATTCATGTGGGATGTGATGTCGACCAAAACTGACAACTTTGACAGCCAGGAAGATCTGAGATCTGGTTGATCAGCTCTATCTTTTTCAGTGAGGGAAACATCTATTTCGTTTCGGAGCTTGTAAAACGAAACATGACTTTACCGCAGCTGAGCCACCTCATTGATGTGTAATAAGGCAAGTCACAAAATTCAGAATCAATTTATTCAATAAAAGCCTAGAACTGACGGTGATTGAGTACATGTCCCCCAATAAAGTTCACAGCAGAAACGACGGTTGCGGCACACAAGAAATAACTATGTCTTTCCCACAGAGTGCTTGCTGATGTATGATGCAGTATTTGAATAGAGCGCCCGGAATTTGCAAATCTTCCAACTGAGGACTGACCTGCCCCACCAGACCCTTCTTCACTCCGCTACGTTTTTTCCTCCATCAACTGTAACAACTCTAAGCTGATTCCACTGAAGGTTAAGTCTTGCAAAACGTTTTGCACTTCCATGAAAATGTCGTTTTCCAGTTGTTGTTCTATATATGCTGCAAACGGATGCCAACTCTTCCGTTATCTGAAAGTCCAAATTTAATTGAAACCAGAAATAAACAGATACGTTGTGACGTACGCGAGGAGATCAGTAGACTCATCCAGCGCCAGAGAATATCACAACAAGTTGCTAACTTTCTCGTGTATATGTGGCACTATGTTCTCTCCAATTTTCTTCTGTTCTCCGCACAACTGAACTTGCCGAAAGGCTGATAGTTCAAACAAATCGGCTTTCTAAGGACACAAGAATTTGCTGCTTCTATCATACACTCGTTGATGAAGTTGCCATCTGTAAACGGGTTTCCTCGTTCTGCCGTCATGTGCACTGTGTTGTAACTGTACGAGTGACAGATTCATTTTCAGCAAATTTACACGTGAAGAGATTTCTTTGTTTCTAAACCACGTTTCATGCACTCATATATCTTAGCGCGGAACTTTCGAGAAACCTTCAAATATGTCGATAGATGTTTTATTTCATATTGACGCCGAAGATTGTACTATTTAAAAACGGCAACACTTTCGCTGCATATTACGCAATGGTTTCTGGTCGTTGTTTCCACAAAGAAGTACTTTACCCCACATTCTTCATTAAAAAGGCGGCACTGGGCGTCAACTTTTCTTTTCTTAGCAGCCATAATGAAGGTTTAAGTACACGGGATCTGAAAATGAAAAGGCATTGAATTAGAAACAATTGAAATCCTATTGAAACACAAGGAAAGCAGAGGACTAGGGGTCACTGGTGAAACTACGCCTCACCAAAGGTATATATAAAGTTTATAAGTGCCTTTGTAATAGAATATATCTATATATATAAAGAGACTGTATGTATGTCCGTTCTTTATGCGTTCGCGAACGGTCCATCCGATTGAGATGAAATTTTCTACACGTTTTCTTTTCATTCCTGTGCAACTTTCTGTCATAGTTTTTTAGTTTTTTTTTCGGCTACTTACTTACTAAAATTTAATATTTCATTTTTCATTATAATTTCTATATAGCAAGGGGACTTAACTCTAGAAAAGTTATTTCAAGGGGCATAACTTTTAATAACATTTCTATATACTTTATAGTCATATTGTTGCATCGTTTTCAAAGATTTATAAACTCTTTGTCTATAGTTATTTACAGGCATATGAGTTATAATAAATAATGATATAATCTTTAAGGCATTTTCAAAGTTTTCATAAAAATAATGCATAATGCATAACATTGTAACTCATCTTTTTATGCTTAAAGAAGTTATCTACAGTCATGTAGGTGATTAAAAACAGTTTTCATTAAAAATAATGGATGGTGTGTGGAAGGACATTATTTTAAGTTACTGTGCGCCAGGAGCTGGGCGAAGCAACGCCGGGTCAGATAGATAGACAGACAGACAGACAGATAGTCGGGAACGGGAGCTTATATGACTACTTATCTGAATTAAATGAGATGCTCCCACCAGGGACTGGGTGAAGCCGGGCAGGGTCAGACAGACAGACAGATAGACAGAACAGATACGTCGGGAAACGGGGGAGCTTAGTATGACTAGCTTATATGAATAAATGAGATGCTCCCACCAGGGACTGGTTGAAGCCGGGCCGGGTCAGACAGACAGACAGACAGACAAACAAGCAGACAGACAGACAGACAGACAGACAGACTGATAGATAGATAGATCCCCTCCAGGGACTGGGCGAAGCCGGGCCGGGTCAGCTAGTCACATAATAAGGTGTGCAAAAGATATAAATAAGGCCGCCCTAAATAGACAGCCTTGAGCAGAGATGTTCAACCAGAGTTCCGCGAGTGGCAGCGAGGGTTTCTGCCGAAACAGATCGAAATCACATAAATGCAACAATTCTGCCTATCTGATTGATTACAAAAAGTAGGACATACACTTAGATCATCGCACGGAGTTCCTTCAGCAAAGTGAATATTTGCGAAAGGATCTGCTCCAATAGAAAGTTTGAAAAACACTGGTCTAGAGACAAGCTTGATTAACACTTTGACCGGGGAATTCTTCTGAGCTGGGGTAGTATGTGCGAAATAACACGAAGCTACTATGGCATTTTTATGCTATGTTTGCTATTTTATTGCCTCTATTCACACTTGTAGTTCACTTACCCATAACTCTCAAACAAAGAAATCCTTGTTACATACCTATAAAAATGACGACTGGCGAAAAGAAGTAAATATTTCTGGAAAATCGGACCTGGGTTGACAGCACATGGGGGAGAGAAATATGCGTGTGTGTACGTGTTAGTAGTATAGTAGGAGGTTTTGCCACCCCAAATGGGGATCCGGATCCCCAATTTTTCCTTATATAAGCTATATATGACGTCATCAGATCCCCCCGAAATTGGATCCCCATTTTCAAGGGGGATCCAAAGGGGACATAACTTATTTCTGGTCTTATGACATCCGTTTTTTGTTGTGTGATTTAAAGATGGCGGCTATTGTTACTATTTCTGGTCTCTTGTTGTTGTTGTTGTTGTTGTTGTTGTTGTGTGATTTAAAGATGGCGGTTATTGTTAGTTGTAGTAGTGGATGGTGGGTGAAGATTAAAAGATGTTTATGCACGTGCGGAGCGGCAGCGAGGCGGAAGTGAGGGGAGCGGGTGGGTGATCGTGTGTGTGTGTGTCCGAGGGCGGGTGATCGTGTGTGTGTCCGAGGGCGGGGCGGGTTCAAGTGAATATAAAATATGTGCCGTGGATGTGTAGGTGTTTATTATTAGTCATGGATCCTAGATGGAAACATCCTTTTACCGTATTGATTGCGGGGCCAACGGGGAGTGGAAAATCCGTCTTTGTGAAAAAGTTTCTGGCTCATCTTCCAGTCGTTTTGATCTTGCTGCTCTGTTCCATTGTCCCTCTGTTCCATTGTATGTATATATCACGTGTATTTGTGATATTGTTCTTTTATCCTTTTGTCACGTATCAATTGTTTCACATGTAAAATTGAGTCAACAATCTCTCACCACACAGAACGACATGAAAACCAGGAAAACAAGAAAGAGGAAAATACAAGAACAACATAAAAAAAGAAATATGAAAACAAGACAGCTGACATCCCAACAAACTACAAAAGAAAAAACCAGCAAACGCAGTTTAATCATGGTTGTTTTATTTTTATTTTCATAAATCTTGAAAAGTGGTATTATAAACACACAAAACATATTCATAAGACAAGTGATATTATGTTCACACAAATCATATTCATGATAAAATTTACAAACAGATCACACAATACATATTCGTGATAAAATTTAAATACAATTCACACAAACATAAAATTATTCATTGATTCAAACATAAAATTATTCATAAGACAACTGTCATTGTGTTTTACAGCGACAACCGTGAACATACACATATGTTATTAATAGAAAATATATACACTAACATTAGGATTCTCTGAAATATGTGACCGGGAAAGGTCTCGAAAACAAGATGTATTATATGTCTAATGGTGAGGTGGTGACGTTGTCTTTGTGCACCTGGCGTTTTATATAAAAATAGGATAGTGATTGTCTATGTTGTTCGTATGTGTAAACAGAGGAAGCCTGTGTTTTGAAGCCTACGTTTTTCCCACCAGCTGCTGTCTTTGTGTTGAGTACGTCTAAGAAGGTGTCTCTGTCTAGGTGGGTATTATGTTGTTTGGTGAGTCCTTTCGTGCTGGTCTTGTTATTGTCTCCAAAGCAGTGGTAAGTCTTGCTGCACAAGGAGATCATCCCTGACCCCTCGTACTCTAATTTAAACAAACCAGGGGTTCTTTTGTCGTATACTTTCTTACCTTTACACTGGTCACAGTCTGGTACACTACCTCTGCTACTAATAAAATGCTGTTTATGGGCATCACAGGTCTCAGAGGGAAACCACCTATCATAAACTCTGTAAAATTCTGCCCGAAGATGGGGTCTAACTACTGCTGCTAGGGTCGGCTCGCTAAGGGCTAAATAGAGACTATCTGTGTCCATCTCACACAGTTGGAAATCCTTCCTATCTACAAACCTATCCAAAAAATCATAATAAAACTGTAACATGCGCAGCTTGGCGTATTGGTAAACGAAATAACCTATTTGGAGGGGGAGATCCCAGACCGTCTTCTTCTTTAGCATTTCTACTTCATATGTATCCTCTGACAGCATGGTCATCTTTTTGAATAGTGGTTCATTGATTAATTTTGGCGTATCAGCCCCACGACAATACGAAACGTTGGTATGCTTGGCCTTGTTGGTTAGTGTCTTCCCATAGGCTGCGTTACCCAACAGTTTCATCGTCTCTGCCTTAATGGTACTGGCAGTAACACTGTCACCTTCACGTCTGGCATCAGATACCGTATCCCCAAACTTTTGAAAGCAACGCACAGGTTGATATTCAATCACCTGGTAGATCTTTGTGACAACTAGACCCATGTGTCAGATACCATTTTAACAATGGTGTGGCCAACAAGATCTTTTCTCCAGTATAACTACCTATCAGAGTCCGACGAGGGGTAGTCAAAAGTTTATGTGACTCGGCGTATTGCCGCATAAAGACACCAATGTCGGCTCTAGACACTTCTGTGTTCTTAAAGATAGGCGTCATCTCGGAGAATCGCTCTTTAAACTCGTCTGGCACATGAATGTCACACTCGACTAGACCAAACAAAGTCTCAGCTCTTACAGCCGCGAGAATATTCTGTGTGTCAATGGGGTTTGCACCATAGTCTGGTTTGAGGCGTGGAAAAGCCGTGTCTGCAAAAAGCTTAAGGTCTTTATCAGCCTTTTTTAGTTTCTGCCACTCACATTCCCACATCTCCACCACTTTTACATTGACCTCTTTCACCAAATAATCGCGAATCTCACGCGTTTTGGTAAACAAATCTACCAAGGGTTTCTTGTTGACCGGGTTAACTTCTTTACCACGTGTCAGCACACAGTCTTGGTGACCGTGCCACATACAACCGTGAAACTGGTAGACGGTTTTAGACTTCTTATCCCACCCATCAACTCTAATGTGTCGGCTGCCTAGAGACATCTCCCGTCCATTAAACTGGGTTTTTAATTCTATGTTCTTACTATGGGACACCCAAGCCAACCACTCTCTACACTGCACTGTGTAAAAACCAACCTTATGGGGTTTGAACCCATCTTCTGCGTTTCGTATTACAGGAAAATCTGTGGGCATTGGCTGCATTAGGGCCCACAAATAAAGAGCGTTGGCATCATATCCCTTAATGGATTTCACTTTGTTCACTCCTCTGATCAAAGTCTCACCTACCTCATGGTATCTGTGAAAAATGATCGAGGGACCCCCGACAATGTTCTTTCTAATAGTGGTGTGCAGCCCGCTATCAGTCTTGCCACATAAAGAAAATGAAACATCTTTGGGGATGGTCTTAAACAGATATTTCATAGTTACCCCGGGAACTGAGATGGCATCTTTAAAAATATCTACATCTAGCTCCGCGTAAAAACTAACTTGCTTATCTAATGCCTCGATAAAGGGACCTACATCTTTATTATTGTACCAGACCAAGAAATCTGTCAATGTCGACATACGGTGCTCGCTCCATACTCGTTGGCAGTAGGCATAGTCAGCATCTGAAATGTTGGACTTTTTCAAATGTGAATAAAACGCCTCGTGTGGGGGTAAACTAGTCTCCTTTAATCTATCTAATGAGGTGATATACTCGTAACAAAAGAACCCCTTGCTTTCTTCTACCTCATAAGCCGCTAAATATTTGGAATAGCTAAACCCCGGGGCTAGGTAATTAATGATATCCAAGAATTTTAATTTTTCTGACGCGATGCTCATGAAATTGTTATTTCTTTTTACCACATATTTGAAGCGGCCACCAGTGGCAGAGAGGAAATACTCTATAAAATAGGGCTTAATTACGTTGATATCATATTTCCCCGAGTTGAATCCGATCACCGGTAATTCTTTCAGGTACTCATCTAACTTATCAACTAAATGGGGGTACTCCGCTAACTTTGTGTACTCAGCATCAAATTTCTGGCGTAGCGAGACATAAGCCGCATCAGCAATACGAGTCAGATGCTCAAGCATCCTTTTTACCAAGTCCAGAGGGTCACCCGTTGTGATAAAACAAACCGGGTCCTTGAAGTCAGGGACATTAGACGCCACTGAACAGCTAAGAGGGATATGTTTACCTAAGAATTTTGTGGACTTGGTTTCCTTGGGAAGAGTGCTAGTGTCAAAATAACACTCAAAGTCATACGTGGCTCTGTAAGGATATACAAAGTCTGCTTCTACGTCTATACCATGTGACTTAATAGTTTCCCAAATGGTCTCGGTCACACTGTATACCCCACCTTTATAAGCATCTACGGATTTGCCTCCGATGCAGGTGGTATTGTGTCTGTCCATATCCCAGAAACCACTCCACAACTTCCCACAAGTTGGACAACAAAAAGTCCTAGCTACCCTGTCAATGTTATTGATATACATGAAATGGTCTCTGTAGGCTAGCAACCTCAACGTCTTATCATAACTACCACTGCCTCTAAGTTTTGGGATCAGGGACTGTGTTTCATCATACTCAAAGATATCTACATTAATGGAAAAACATTTTTCTAAATTTTGGATATCAACATATCTAACTCCGGGAAAATCAGCCATGGATTCTATATTTTGGTCTCTCTGCCACTTATGTGCTAACTTTTCAGTGGGTTTCATTAGAGCCCTAATATTATAACCCTGGAATAACGCCAAACAACGAAAGAAACAGAGTTTGTCGGTGTAAGGTGTGGAGTGGTTGTCAGAGTGTTGCAGTGTGTTGATGGCTTTATTGTTTGTGATATGTAATGGTACGTCTTCTAGACAGCAGCCAATGGGATGTTCTGTCATGTGGTATACGTAAACACTAGTAGCTGGAATTGTCTCTACAATATACTTGGTGTCGGGTCTAGTGTGCAATGCATAATTGAACATGTCGCTTTCCTTAACAGTCTCTACAAATTCGTCAAAGTCTTTTTTGTTGTTAATTAATTTGGGGCTGTCTAAGACACAGGCATTGTTGGAGGAGGCATGAAAAAATTTCAACTCCTTTGTCTCCATGTGTCGTAAGATGATGTGGTGACTGTAATTAATTTTAAAACGACTGGTCTGGTTGGTAAATATCGTCTCTAAATTGTTTGTCCAATCTATTGGGCGTACTGAGTCTGGTCGATGAAAGAAATTATATGTCGATATATGTTTGTTGATGTTGTTATGAGTCCTAACAGCTGTCCAGTTGTCCCTATATTTCTGTTGCACGTCGTCGGGGAGTTTGTCTAAGGTCTCAATACCATCTAAAAACAATATATCAGCTTCCTCATCTACGAGTTCGAAAAGATCATTTGCTTGTTTCTGCGTTTTAGCTGAGTGTGGGTTTTTCTCTGCTTTTCGTTTGCGTGATGATGGTTCTGTTGATGATGATGATGGTGCTGCTGACGATGATGATGTTTCTGATGATGTTGATGCTGATGATGATGATAGTATCCCATGAAGTGTTCTTATATGTCTTTGTAGATCATCTTGACGTTTAAACAGATTACCACACGCAGGACAAGACACCTTTTGTGGATTTTCGTGGATGATCCGAATGTGACGGGCAAGATTGTTAGATAAAGTAAACTTCTTCCCACAAATGACACACAAATGACCTTCTTTCTGTGTACTGGGCATGGCGGTTCTTGATGAATCCATCTTTTATGGTTGATGAACACACAGGTCTGAATATGGCACACACGTTTCTGTAAGAGAAAAAAGACACAAACATATATTTATATGTCACGTTGTAAATGTTCAATATATACATGTTTTCGTTTACATCTTTCCTTTTTAGTGTTTAATATTTACATGGTATTTTGGACTATTTAAATGTTACTTTTATATTTTAAAAAGCTCAATGTTTACATCTTACATTTCTAGTGTTCAATATTTATTTAGTTATTTTAGAATATTTAAGTGTTATGCACCTACATCCACGCAGGTGTGAAATTCTAACAATCTTTTATTTTCTTTTAGTATATATTATTTAGAGAGAGAAAGTGCGAGAGAGAGAGAGAGAGAGAGAGAGAGAGAGAGAGAGAGAGAGACGAGAGAGAAGAGACAGACAGGCAGGCAGGCAGGCATCAAACAGAGAGCGGGTAGGCAGACAGACAGACAGACAGACAGACAGACAGACAGACTAGATAGATAGATAGATAGATAGATAGATAGATAGATACATAGATAGATAGCAGGACAGACAGACAGACAGGCAGACAGGTAGGAAGTTAGCAGACAAGTAGGCAGGCTAGCAGACAGGTAGGCAGGCAGCAGACAGGTAGGCAGGCAGCAGACAGACAGACAGACAGGTAGGCAGGCAGCAGACAAACAGACAGACAGACAGAAGACAGGATGAAGACAGACAGGCAGCAGGCAGGCAGACAGGTAGGCAGATAGGCAGACAGACAGGCAAGCAGGTAAGCAGACAGGCAGGACAGGTAGGCAGACAGCAGGACAGGTAGGCAGTAGGCAGATAGGTAGGCAGATAGGCAGACAGACAGGACATGAAGCGCATGCAGGTAAACAGACAGACAGACAGGCAAGCAGACAGACAGATAGACAGTAAGACAGGCAGGTAAGCAGGTAAGCAGACAGGTAGACAGGCAAGCAGACAAACAGACAGGCGGGTAAGCAGGTAAGCAGACAGGCAGACATACAGGTAAACAGACAGGCAGGCAGGCAGACAGGCATCAAACAGAGAGACAGACAGGCAGACAGGCATCAAACAGAGAGACGGGTAGAATATAATAAATAACCAACCTATTTGTACTGTCCAGACCCACTTTGTGATGACAACTTGTCCACTTGTGGTGATTTCTTTCCTTGTTGGTAGATACAGGTCAGTGACGCAACACAACAGTCTGTTGAAATTACCCAAAAATAGTTCCATGAGATATCAAGAATGGAATGTGTGTGTGTGTGTGTGTGTGTGTGGGTGTGTGTGTGTGTGTGTGTGTGTGTGTGTGTGTGTGTGTGTGTGTGTGTGTGTGAGCGATATAACATTAAGGACATTAAGTCAGTGATATCCTAGTTATAATACATAAAATTACTTTGACACAGTGTGAAGGCCTATAGACAGAAGAATTAGTGATATACAGCTGTTTCGTTAATATATTAAAAACACGGAGAACAGAGCAATGAGTAAACGATCTATCGCACTTACCGATATTTGTGACAAAGTCCACTTGTGCAGAGAGTGAGTGAGATTTCTCTGCTTATACACAGTTCAAGATGATGCTTCCCGTGACTTGTGCAGAGAGGGAGTGAGATTTCTCTGCTTATAAACAGTTCAAGATGATGCTTCCCGTGGTAGCAAAGTTTTCAATCTGTAGACATGACAAATCAAAATACTTTAGTGAACTGAGAAAGTAAACAATGTATAGCTGTAGAAATAAGACGCGTTAGTGATTATACATGTTCATAATACACCACTAATGTTGTATAAGACATATGTAACATGACTTTGACACAGTGTGAAGGCCTATAGACAGAAGAATTAGTGATATACAGCTGTTTCGTTAATATATTAAAAACACGGAGAACAGAGCAATGAGTAAAAAACCTATCACACTTACCGATATTTGTGACAACGTCCACTTGTGTCAAGAGCGACAGAATACCAGAATGTATCAAGATTTTCTCTGGTTACACACAACTCAATATGATGCTTCCCGTGGTAGCAAAGTTTTCAATCTGTAGAGACAACAAATCAAAATACTTTAGTGAACCGAAAAAACGTAAAAAAAAAAATACATATCTGTAGAAATAAGATACGTTAGTGATCAGAAGATGGGAAACCCTAGGTACTTCCTTAACTTTACATTTCTGGTGTTTCAAAACGTTTAAAAAAATAAATTATTCAAATTGTTTTAAAAGCATAAATATTTTAACTTGTGTAGTTATCTGAGCACGGAGCTAGATGGTGCTAATAAATATTACATTAATGCACCTGTAGTATTATTTACCACAAGGAAATATCATAATGGAACAAACAAGTACACGGGAACATTCTTAAACAACTGAAAATACACAAGTATAGGATGTCTTGAGAGAATAAAATAAAAATTGACATGATAAACATCAAAACAACAAAATAAACATATGCCCCTTTGCAACTAGAGTGTTGACATACTACACAGAAGGGAAAAAATAATACCAAGATCAGACGGAAAAAAGAAGCAAACATTGTATACAGATACAAGAAAAATAAAAAAATAAACTTGAAACGATAGCACAGCACGTCACAATATCGATCTCACCTGTGTCTTGAATCCTTGGAGAATGAAATGTAACAACACCGCGTACGTTATTTATACACCTCTCACAACATGTCAGCGGGTTGTTGATAGAAGTTTGACAAATGTCTATTCATAAGTACCTGTTTGTGTATACATTGAAACCGGCAAGATCGCTACACAATAGCCCAGAGACCAGGCTCCCGATCGGATTAAGCCGACTTAAGTGACACTCTGAATTCATTATACTATCCATACAAAGGCGGGTAAGACCCATACAACACAAAGGCGCTTAAGAATGACCCGCAGTCGTTAAGCTGAATTAGCCTTTCACCAGGTAAATACAAAAGGCGACAAGGTTGCTAGCTACCGAGTCGCTTTTGTTATTTTAATCCGGCTTAAGTGGTCCGACACGCACCTGTTTCCCGTTATCCGGCTTAAACAGCAATTATACTACCCATTAAACACAAAAGGCGGGTATGGACTTGAATAGATCTTGTATACAATCGAATAAGGTCTTTTCTTCGTGAACAATACAGCTTAGGGGACTCTTAAACTTTTAACCACTGACGGGTGAGGAATTAATAGACTTTTGGATTTAGCCTAAACATCCGATTAAGGTCGCCGTGAACAATACACCTTAGTAGTTTATGGGGACAATTGACCTCGGTATTTTTATAAAAAGGCTGTCACGCACTGGTTAATAACTGATCAAAAAACACGCGAAAGAATGTGCCAAGATCGACCAGCTGTAAAAAATAATAAAATTTTGCCCCCGTATTTTTTTTTATTTATTTCTTTATTAAAATTTTTTTTTTTATTGTTAACCCGGGCCCCATTTTCTCTCTCCCCTCAATCCAATTTTGTCTCCTTTCCCCCTCCTTCCCCTCCTCAAATTTTTTTCTTCCTTTTCCTCCTCCTCCCCCCCCTGACACCGTTTTCATTTTTTCCCCTCTTCCCCCCTCTCAAAATTTTCTGTCCCCTTCCTCCTCCTCTTTCTTCCCTTTTCCTCCTCCACCTCCTCCCCCCCCCTAACACATGCCCATTTCCTCTCTCCTCTCAACTCGTCTGTCTCTTCCTCCTCCTCCATTCTTTCTCCTCCTCCTCCCCCTCTGACACCGGCCTCCCCTCCTGTCTGGCGATGCTGAAACATGCTAACAGTTGTTTATAGATAACCCACGACGAATTATTTATACCCAGGCTGGGAAACAACTGTAACGGTCTCATGTCTTACACCCATACCACAGTCGTATTAGTTACTTCCCCGCCGTGAGGACGAGGACTGTATTTCCTCATCTCCCTCTGACACCCGCCTCCCCTCCTGTTTCCTATTCCCCCTCTCCCTAGACTATTCCTTCATCATCTCTTCTTCCACGATAAATGTGGACAAAGAGACAAGGGCAAAGACACGTACACAATTTACATATACATACATACGAACAAAGACAACAGAGAGACAAGAATAAAATCACAAATGAATGCAGAGACAAGTACAAAAACATTTAGTAAAAAACCAAAACAACATATTTTTTTTTTTTTTTATTGTTTATTTTTTTTATTTTCACATAAAAAAGAGTTAGATATGTTGCTTGTTTTTTCTGGCCTTCTTCTCTGGAATACAACTGTCTGAGTAGGCTGGTTGGTAGCCTGGTAAATATCTGTCATTTGGTGTGTAGTCATAGGTTGGCTGTTGGTCTCTCGACTGGTAGCCTGGTAAATATCTGTCGCTTGGTGTGTAGTCATAGGCTGGTTGCTGGTCTCTTGTTTGTCGGGCTGATATCTGTGTATTGAAGTCAAAGGGTGTGTCAAACATCTGACTGTCGGGTACATCAAACATCTGGTTGTTGTAGTTTGGTTGAACAACTGGGGCAGCACACGACCCACTAATGATGACTGGAATGGGTTGAATATCTTGAATACAGTTGGTGACTTGGTTTGGTTGTTTGTTAACTTGACTGAGTCGATCAAAGTCAGCGATAATCTCACTATGCATAGCGATTAACTGCTCATATTCTTGACGACTGAGTGTCATCCCTAATTTCGTTGGAAATTTGTTCTGGGTATCACCAAAAAAGCGACGGATGTGTAACGTGGTCGTTCCTCTGTAGGATGAGACAAACACTGCCTTGACACCAGTACCCACGGGTCTAACGGTCTCACCACCACGAGTCATGTAGACCCAGTTAGCAGGCACAGTCTTGAGTTCAGTAGTCATCTTAAGAATGCGTGACTGTTACCGCCAGCGGGTTTATATATACTAGTGTTTGAGCGTAAACCGGTTTCAGCTGGTTTTAGGTCATGCGTCTCAGGTCAAGGTCATCTTGTTTTACGTATCGCATGACTAAGCGCCCTACTAAACCGATCGTTGACCCATTGTTTGTTTGAAAAGGGTTGGAGAATTCGGGTCATGCTCGCTCCACGCCCTTTCAGCATGATGAAATAGATAGCGTAGAGACCACAGGCGTTACTTAATACGTCTTGTAACACACGTGTGTTATACATCAGCGGTCTGTCTGAGTGATGGTCTATAAACTTGAGGAGGTCGCTGTGTAAGGGTGGCAGACCAAACGAATCAAAGTACTCACATTTACCTGATCCATCATAATACATGGCAATCCAGTGGGAACCTGGTTTATCGATGGGTCAGTGTTTACGACAAACGCCGCTGCACTAGTTCTATCTAGGTGTCTAGGTAACTGATCTCGAGCGCACACTCTGACCTTTAACCGGCCCACATACGTATCAGCTAGTAGTATTCTGGTAATCTGGTCCGTGTCCATTACGAGGCGTAATCTGTTAGTACTTGTCTGGTCTTGGAAATTTCAATTATCCCGTCGTGCTCGGCGTAGACGACGACTTGTAATGGTTCTGGGGTGGGTGAGTTGAACTTAAATTCCAGTGTTAAAGGTCCAGTCCTCGGCATCTCAAACTGATCTCCGTCCAGTAAACTGGGACTCAGATCAAAGGCGTACAGAGTATAACCCTGTTTATATTGCGTATAGTCAATTGAATTACCGGCGTCTTTACCCACCAGACCCATCGCTAGATTAGTACCAAAAAAGGCTCGTACGTATTGATTACGGTCAAAGTCCATGGTTAAGGGTTTGCTGGTGGCAGATCGACCATCGACAGTTACGTTCAGATACGTCAGTCCAAAGGTTTGAAAATTATAAGGGTTAGCGTTGAAGGTGCCGTTAAGGCTGTTGATGTAATAAGTCCAATCACGATGCGAGTGGGTGTTTGACTCATAAACAGATTGTCTTGGGTGTGAGATAACATACCCCGAGGGATAGCTAATGTTTTTAGCACCACACGCTTGATCGGGAATCTGGCATTGGTTCTCATCAAGGCTTTCTCGTGGGCGAGAGCGATGGCGGGGTTTAGTCTGGCTTTACGAACAACCAGTGTGGCATATGTTATAATCGAAGAGTAACCTACCGCACCGTCGGGGGCCAAAAGGTTAAAGGTGGATTTCGATGGAGTCAGCTTAATTTTTACGTCCACACCATTTATCATGTAGCGATCTTGCACAAAAATGTCGGCGTGCAGTCGACCCATCATATCTATTTCTTGACTCTCACTGGCTAGTTGGCGACGTGTATATAGTCCTTTGTTGTTATCGCCTTGCGCATCATCGAGAAAATTGGCTGTATCATAGTAATAAAGCGCGGCTGAGAGATGACTTTTCTTGGCTTCCTCCCCATGGTTCAGAGTGGCTTCCAGGTAGGCTCTGTACGGATATGTGTTTTCACTAGGAGTGATTAGCGTGTCGTTGAGTGAGACGTCCACTTGAGAAAACAGACTGTGCAGGTAATAGTTGACCGGTGCGACGTCGGCCGTGGGTGGTAGATTGTCACCGTTGGGTAATGTGACTTTTGCTCTGACGTGTAAAAACGTGTTAAACAGATCCAGATACTCTTCGCTTGTACCAGATATGACAAATTCTATAGGTGCGCCTGGAGCTAGAGACGCGAGTGGATGTATCTCCACACACTGCCCTCTTCTACCGCCGTTTGCGTGGGTGGTACGCTAAACAGATCCAAACCAGAATGAAGACACTCACAAGATTGAGGGTGAATTAAAGCCATTATGCGAAAATATCCGAATACTTCTTCTTCTTCTTATGAGCACGACGAGGAGCGGGGGTCATTTTTATACGTTTACTGGGCTCGCCAGGTGGCGCTGCGCGTCTTTTTCTTCTAAGACCGCTACCCGATTGGCTAACATGGTTGACAGCTCCTTGCAGTAAACGTTGACCGGCTTGTTTGGCATGGTCTTTAAAGGCTTCTCCAACATTCCTACCAGCCAAAGCATCTTGGGCCACTCGGAGACCCGTGTCCGACACCTTCGCGGAGTAGGGCCTTACCTCCTGTCTTTAACCACGGTAGAATCGTGCGACCGAGTCCACTGAAGAAACTCCCGATACCACGGCCTCTCTGACTCCGACCACCCACAAACACTGGCATGCCATGACCAGCTTGGTTGCAGTAAAAATCTTCGTACAGTCTGGGATTTCGACGTAACGCTACGTATTTCACCATTATTCTAAGCTCTGAATGTTTCCGCGCACGAAAATGTAACGTCAGCACTGAAGTTCCGTTGGCAAATGAGATCGTTGTCCCCGTCTCAGTGGTTAAAAGGATCTCCACCATATCGAAGGAATACCGACTCAATGGTACATAGTGTGGTTTGTCGTAGATGCGAAACACTGAGGCTGCGAGTTGGTTCATAACAGGCACTGTCCTTAGTAGTGGAACCATGGCGTCTCCGACTGGTCTTGGAGGCTATGAGGTCGCAGTAGACGTAGACATTTTGCAGGTCGTTATTTACGTCTAACGACCCAGCACTTTCAATTATATCTAACAGCTCATGCAACTTGTCGCTAAAGGTAACAGTGGCCCCCGGTTCGATTATCTTCACGATGACCTTCCTTGATGTCTTGTTGAAATGGAATCTAACAAGCATTTTGTCACCCGACTCCGGGTCTTTCATTAGTTGATTCAGCTCCGCTATAAACGCCTCTGGTGAACTGTACAGCCCTGGGGGACAAACCCTTTTATTAGTCCTCCGTTGGGTTGGTTATATCTTATCCACACTTCATTCACTACCACATTGCAGTAGCAGTTGGGAAACTGAATTTCGGCCAGACCTACTTCATAGTGTTGATTCACCTCAATAGTCTGTGGTAACTTGACGAAATAGTGGCCTGGAGTATTATTGGGAAACATGTTCGGTGAAGCATTGCTCGGTAATGTCACGTAGAAACTCATAATTTAGGGTTCGGTAATAGGTAACCCAGACAACTACTTAATAGAGCAATCCACAGCTTACCCTCGGGTTCTTCGGTGCCGCCTCGAGACAGATTGAATAGTGAGACGCCAATGACGATGTATATAACTATCATCTGACAGAAGAAGACAATCTCTAACCGCGGTATTCGCTGGCCCAAACAACCACCAGAACGAAGTTCTTTCGCTGGGTGAGTTACTTTGTGGGTTAGTTTCCGCGGTTTCTTCCATTAGTTTCGGTATCTGGTTAGGTCTGAGACCCAACTGTTGAATGACGAATTATACCCAAACCACTTCACTAAATACTCTTTACCACCACCTCTCCTGGGTCTTTCTTGTAAGATTGTTTCGATCCGATACACTTGTTTAGCGCCGACTGCTTGGATCTCTTCTCGATAGAATGAACCTTGAAGTTCCTCTCCCGAATCATCTTTTAGCACATATGTCACCGGATTGGTCTGGTTTATACGACTGACGGTAAAAAGTTCTTCTGTCCACGCGGGCCTATATCCCTTTTTAAAAGGTTGTTTGGGTTTGAAGCCAGTCTGACTCGGTCCCCTTCTGTAAAATGGACTTTTACTTGATGCGGGATTGCCTTCTGGCTACATATTATTCCACACTTCTTCTTGATTAGTATAGTTGACTTTCACGGGCGCCATGCGAATGGTTCTGTGATATGAACCGTTGTAGTTGCGGATCAGCTTATCTATCACGTCGATGTAGCGTAGTGTATTGGTCTTGGTGAAATACCGCCACATTTTTTCTTTAAGGGTTTCGATTGAATCTTTCCACTATCGCGGCTTTAACGTCTTCGTTCTCGGTCGTAAAGAAATGCACACCTTGGTCTTTCAGAAATTTTAAAAAGGATCGGTTGACAAATTCTGATCCTTTGTCGGTCTGAAATTTTATAGGTTGTCTATCGGCAAAAATTTTTACCCACTGCCGCCACTAACTCTTTCCCGTTTTCTTCTTGATCGGGATGGCCCAAGCATATGTACTAAACACATCGAGACACGTTCACTAGAGTACGACATCCATCGTTGTATCTTTGTAATAGTCTCATATCTATCAAGTCGGCTTGAAACTGTTGATTTATACCACCGGTTATGGTCTGACGTCTCTGAAAACGACGACGGATCGGTTTAGTAAGTAATACGTATCCTGATGTCGTAACCACTGCCTCTATCTTTTTAGCATTCAGTTTAGTGTTTCGTTTAAGGCGGCGGCACCGCCATAGGCCCCGGGTTTCTGAGGATCGTAGTAATACTTTCTTATTGGCGCGGCCATTTTTCCCACTTGGGTGTGGGTATCCTACTCTTCTTTTTGTGTCGCCTAAGTCTGTAAGGCGGTGTTGTCTCGACTATCTTAGGCTCGACTATTTGACTACTTGGTGCTTCTTGAATAGGTGTCGGTTGACTTGGAGTCTCGACTACTGGTGCTGGTAAAAGGCTGACTTCCGGTTTTTGTTCCTTGATATCCACTGTGCCTAAAGGCTTTTGTCTGTATGCTCAATCGATTCAGATACCGCTGCAAGGTTGCTGATACACTCGAGCTTTCTCCCGCGGTGGTAGATCTTCGGTTCCAGGACTTGTTGCATTTGCTGATCCAGGTCACGCACGTTATCAGTTAGTGTGTCGGGTGGTACATAGGGTTTTTCCAGCAGCCGGGGGTCGATCAGATCATTTTCTTCATTACAAAGGATCGTTCAAAGCTTAGCGGCTTTAGGATCATCACCCTTCAAAATACTTTTGGGAAGGTTTTAGAGAAGATAGTCGCTGTTAAGCTGCAGGATATTTTGGGAAAGCGGGAAGCTTCTTCCAATAGGCCTGGGGAGCTACAGGCCAGGAAAAGATACCTGGTCAAATGCAGCCAGTTTTGCCTTTGACGTTTATGAGGGGTTGCAAGGTAGACAGAAAACGATGGCGGAAGCACTTGATCTCATGGATGCGTACAATAGAGTTGTTAGAGGCTCCAATAAGGGTATAGAGAGCTTAGAGGAGTTAAGACAAGTGTAGTAGGGAGACACCAGACAGGAGACACACCAGCGCTATAAATAGCTTCACCAGGAGACACACTTGTGTCAACCAAGGGTCCATAAGGACAGTTGAGCGAGGGCTTCCCCAAGCCATTGGGAAGCTTGGCCTTACGAGTAACCGTGGAGAACCCGGTTACTCAAACTCACGAGCCAGCGTGCTTGGGACTCTATGCACGCAAGACTTGCTAATGCACGGAGGGGACAGCGTCCGTGCTTGACCACGCAATGTGTAGCGTGAGGGACAGACCCGACTGGAGACGATTAGAGAGTAGACGTGTTCTTGACAAATGCTATAAGTTTCTAGGCAATAGTTAAATATTAGGCTTTAGATTTAGATTGTGATTACTAGCATCATTTCTCACCACTTCATTACATTCATGTTGTTTAATGTCAATGAAGCATACCTCTCGCAGAGCTTGTAAATTGCCAGCTCTAAATAAATTGCATTCCTTTTGCAAATGACACGAGTTGTTATTTCGTGCGGTGCAAAAGTAGGGGAGTCCTGAAAGACCTGTCGCAAGCAATTTTGCTGACAAGTTCGCTATGATATTTTGATGGCCGCACTGATGGAGAAGGGGGTCAATCCCTGGTTGGTGAACTGGATAGCAGCCGTCCTGCATTCTCGTCGGGTTGCGCTCCGTCTGGGTGCATGGACCTCAGAGCCACATATTTTAACCCCGGGACTGCCACAGGGATCTGCAAACTCACCGGTGCTCTTTAACGTGTATACGAGCAAGATTGCAAAACTAGAAGCACCAGGAGTTGGAAGGATACTAACATTTGCAGATGCTATTCTTGCATATGGGCAGGGGAGAGATAGGGAGAAAACAGCCCAGGAGCTGCAGGTGACAGTAGACAAAGTGATTGATTGTTGCACTGAAAAGAGTGCTGTCATACACCCGGAAAAGGCGGCTGTTTTGTGGTGCTCTCTGGACAACAGGATTGTGAGAGATGATGTGCCAAGACTCACGATAGATGGTAGAAGAGTCAACAGAGAGAACAAACTGAAGTATCTGGGAATCACATTTGACAGGAGTCTGTCCTTCAAGGACCATGTGGAGACGGTTGTGACAAGATCTCAAAAGGGACTCAATGCACTTAAAACTATGGCTGCAATGGACACAGAGCAGTGAATGCTCTTACACTATACCATCACTTGATCGTCTCAGTGATTGATTATGGACAAGGACTGCTCACTGTCTCAAAGAGTCAGTCAGCTGGTGAAATTAGAGCGCATACAGAACGAAGCTATGCGGGTCATTCTGGGATGCACCAGACACCCCCTATAATGTGTATGCGTTACATCCTTGGTCTGCCGACTGTTGCTGGTAGGCACACGGTGATGCAGACGAAAGCATACCTCAGAGTAGCTGCAGACACAGATCACCCGTTGCATGAGGCGCTGCACGAAGTTAAGGGTCACAGACTGATAAGAGGGAAATCATGGATGGCTCAGGCGGAGGATACGATCAGACAGGTGTGCATCTTGGAGAACATTAGACGAGGAGAGGAGTGGATCAGAGTGCCAGCGGAGCAGTCAGACTTGTGCAGAGTTATAATCACACTGAGCCGGGAGTGCAGAGAGTGGCCAGAAGGGGCCACATAAGTTGAAATCCAGTAACTAATTCAGGGTAATGCTCGCCCGGGTAATGTGATTATCTACACGGCTGGTTCGGTGTTGAGAGGCAGGAGAAGTGCCTGGGGATTTTTAGCAAAAGCTAATGGTCGACGTTTGGTGCAGAAGAGCCTGGCGTATGATACCACAATATCTAGCTTAAGAATGGAGGTGGATCGGTCAGTGCAGCTTTCCGCTGGAAGGAGAACACGATACATACACACATCGTGATTGTAACTGACTCAGAAAGCAAGCTGAGGAGGGTGATTACAGGCAAGCTTCGTGCAGAGTGGCTTGCTTCGCTTCGGAAGTCACGGGTGACAAGCATCACTTGGATCTTTTCTCCGGGGCATGCCGGTGTGCTGGGAATGAATCAGGCGGACAGATGGCTGGCTCGGCAAAACTTGGTGAGTATTGATGCAGGACAAGGCAGACGTGGTTGCGGCCTTGTGGGAACACGTGTACACCTCGGAGGAACAAATGGATCATCATAGTCTGAGAGGAATGAGGCAGCGAGGTGTGACGAGGGGATCCTGCCGACGCTCGACGCTCAGAGGAAAGGCCAGACGGACATATAATCAGATTGCTACTGGAACTATTAGTGTTGAAACTCTTCGCTGGCTGCTGAGGATGGGAACGGAGCGCTTATGGGAATGCCCGAATGCTGTGATGTCGGTTCCTAAATCAATCAATCAAATCAATCATTATCAATCCTTATGGCAGTTGTTGTTTCCAATATTTGTTTTTTATAAGTCTAATGTCTTTCCCATCAATGTGTAGATCTGCAAGCATATCCTCCATGTTGACATGTCTAACTCTACCAAAAGCCTTTGTGTAGTCAGTAAAGCAAAGACGTATATCCTTGTTTGCTTCTATAGCACGTTCAATAACTGTTCGCAGCATATACACAGCATTTACTGTACCCTTTCCTTCTACAAACCCACATTGTTCTTCCCCTATTTCAGGTTGCATTTTCTCCCTCACTCTTTGCATGATAATTCTTAGCAAAATCTTTGTGATGTGACTCATTATAAAAATTGTTCTACGTTGATCACGTTCCAAGGCTCCTGATTTCTTTGGGATTGCAATAAAATACAGAGTTACATAATCCAGAAGGTATATCTCAAGTATCAAAAAATGTGTTCAGCAGTCTGGTGACTTGTTCTAGTCCAAATTCTTATAAAGTTTTAATCATTTCTGTTGTGATGTTATCTGTACCGGGGGCCTTGCCTGCTTTCATATGCTTAAGAATATTTCGAAACTCCATCTTTAAAATTGGCGGTCCTTCATTATTAAATCTAATATCACACTGTTTCTCTCTGTTATCATCATAAAGGTGTTTCACATAATCTGTCCATACATGTAGACTCTAATCTGTTTCTATTATGAATTCGCCATCTTTAGTTTTTAGACAGCTTGTTGATGTACTTGTTCTTTTATTAGTAAGTCTTGGGGTGGCGCGAAATAAGCAAACATTACAATAAACTTTAAAATCTAGATACAATATTTTATCATTGAAAATAGTAAATTTAAGACACATAGCGACATGATGTCTCCGCACGTGTATAGATCGCCTATTATTCTAAATATAATATTTACATTTATATCGTATCACAACGTTTACGATTCCATACGTTCGTGTTCCATACGTTATATTAAGCAAGTTCGAGTACCGTCGGCGGGCCGGATGAAATGTCGTCATGGGCCGGATCCGTGACTCCTGGTCTAGATGACTACTTACCCTAAGACGAACTGTCAAATGTAAAGATTGAAACTTCTACCTTTGACTGTGTCGTGTGTTGTCTTCACTTCTATCCAGTCTAATGCGTACAAAATAGAACATACTACATGTTGCCCGCACTTGTCTCCACCATTCACAAGAATGTATGTCCTCAATTGAACAGACCTTTCGAATGCATGCTCGACCTGACCCTTCCAGAGTAGTTCCCTCTTTCTAACCTACTGCCCTTTCTCTTTTGATCCTCACCGTGCAGTGGATGATGTGCACTCATTGACTCGCCTGGTAGACATGTGCTCATGTACTTTGCCGATAAACGTATGCATGATCGCCTACGTTATTTGACTGCATGCAGCCATGGATATAGTCAAAGGGTCAGTAGACTAAGACGAGCGCTGGCCCTGGATGGCACAGCAGAAAGTTCTATAAGGTCAGGTGTGTGATCTAGAGACCATCAATCGTGAAAGAGAGTGGTTGAATTTCCGAAGACATGACGGACTGTGCACAATGTAATAATAACACTGGGTGTGAGTGCAGGGAATGGGCAGCGGGCGCACTAGAGTTTGAAGTGCAACAACTGATTCCAGAGTCACTGGTGACATGGTCATCTACACTGATCGGTCTAGTGGTGAGAAACTAGACGTAGTGGTTTGGGTTTTATTGCAAAGGATAATGCATTACGGCTCATTACGGATTCAAAGAGTATGCTTAGAAAGGTGGAGAAAAGGATGTTTCGTGTGGAATGGCTATCGTCGCTTCAGAGGTCACAGATTGTGAGAATTGTATGGATATTTTGCCCTGGCCATGCGGGGGTGCGGGGGAATGAACAGGCTGATAGGCTAGCAGGGAATGCACCTCTTTGTGGTAGATTGCTTATGGACAAGGGGGAGGTGGTCGTGCGCTTGTGGGACCAGGTGGAGAAGGCTGAGGAACAGATTGAGAACCCTTATGTGGAAAGAATGAGATTGCGGGGGAATCTCAAAACCGAGAGGGAAGACCAGTAGAACTTGTAATCAGATAGCCGGGGGGGGGGGGGGGAGAGAAAGACGATTAATAGTATGACTCTTCGCTGGCTGTTGAACGAGGGGACGGAGCACGCATGGGAATGTCCTGAGTGCAGTGATGTCGGTTCTTAACACAACTCAACTCAACTCAACTCATTTGACGTTATCAGTATCATTGTTCACTAACATTTTCTTGGTTAGTTCTGTTTTCTCAATAATGTGCATAGCAACAGTGTAAAATACAGTTTGAAAACAGTGTACTACATGAAATAGGAAATGAGGGGAAATAAGTATAATCTAAATCAATATTAAGGTCTGCAGGGGAGATAACGTTAGCTATGTATTCATATAAAATATACAGTGATTATTTATTGTTAATATTACTTGTCACATTTTACTTTAAGTGGAAACTCTCTTGCAATTAAGAAATCAATAAACTTTTCATTTGCATTTACCATATTGTAGTAATCCATACATAACTTTTTGAATTGTATGCTTGCTTGCTTGCTTGTGTTCGTTGGCTTGAGCTCCAACGCGAAGTCCTGTATGTCGGATGAAGGCATCCTGTTGTCCAACATCAGTGTGATGTCATACAGGACTTGAGGTTTGCGTGAGTATCCGTTGTCCCATGTCTGGCTTATTGGTGTGCAGACTGGTGGTTCCTCGCCGTACAGGCAGACACTCTCCGACTTCGGAGGAATCGGCGATCCTACTGACCTTAGCCAGGACCCCGAAGGGACCTGTTGCCCAGGACGCTAGACGAGGACGCGTCAATAGGTCTTGGCCAGTATAAAACCCCGGGCCCCTGGTGCCTTGGAAACACCTCTGCGTCCCTTTGAATTGTATAATATCGTACACGATATTACCTTACTTCAAGAGTGGTTGTAGGTCGTAACAATTACCTGTCTACAATACGTTGTGATAATATTTAATGTAATTATTTTTGGCAGGTACACACGTGTATCTTGTAATTGTACTCTGACATTCTCAATCAATCAATCATGTGCCATGCCGGAAAGCGTGGGCGGTCATGACTCGCCATTTCACTCGATCACCAGTGCCATCAGCCATCCAGGTATTTTCCTCTCGGTCTTCCTCTTGGTCTGTTCCCCTTCGATCTTGCCAGTTGTCACCCTAAGTTCTACAATCCATTTCTTCTTCATAAACATGTCCTAAAAAATGTTGACTGTCTACGTCTAATTCTCTCTAATCAGTTTACGATGTGTCAATTTGTCTCCTGTAGGTACTTGGTCATTGTTTTTCTGTCTGTCCATGTAATTCTTTGCATTTTCCCTCAGAAACCACATTCTGCAGCAATCAGATGCTTTTCAGCTTGACTGCTCATTGTCCAAGTTTCACATCCATACAAAAGAACAGGCTCTATGTATCTCCTCAACACTCTTTTTCTCTTTTCAATTGACATCTTTTTATTGGTCAGAATGTTTTTCATCTTGCTAAAGGCGACTTTCGCCATGGCGATTCTTGTTCTAGATCTCTTCAAAGGCATCTCCCATCAGATGTTATGACTGTTCCAGAGATAATTGTACGATTCACTTGTTGAAGAATATTTCCATTTACTTGTACTATTACATTGTGGCACTTCTTCCTTCCTACTGACGACCATAACCTGAGTTTTTTTACAATTTAATTCTAACCCCAGTTGCTCACTGTGTACAACAACCGCATCTACTAATTGTTGCAGATCCTGCGCATTGTCTGCAATAAATACTGTATCATCAGCATATCTAATGCTATTGATGTTTCGTCCTCCAATGCTGATTCTATTTATATCTTCTACATGTTTGAAAATATTTTCACTGTATAGGGAAAAAAGATCTGGAGACATTACACATCCCTGCCTAACACCAATCTTAATAGGCTGATATTGTCCTACTTCATTATCAATCCTTAGAGATCAGGACTGAGCATGGCATGTGATCACTCCCATGGTCATTCAAAACAGTCCACTTTACAGCAAGGACTGATGACTGGGATACAAGTGCCAAGTTAATAGCAGTGTCTGCATCGCCAGGCCTCATTGCCATTCTAGTCGGTCTACCATCATTTATGCAGACCACATCGGAGTCCACCATGGCATCCGCAAGGGCAATTCCCTGTCGGTTTTCTCCACTACTATCCAAATCTCTGTTCCTCGCATTGAAGTCCTCACATATGAGTAGTCTATCACCTGGTAAAAAAACTGTCATTTACTGCCAATATAGTACCTTCCGGTGTATGGCAGAGGGGTCTTTGAGCCTGAGGAATTAAGGCCGCCTGGCTAGTGCAGTCGCCGCGAACTGTGCAGGTGTGGATTTCTTTTTGCCCCCGACAGAAAAAAAATCCCACACCTTACCGAGGGATCGAACCGGATCTCCCGAATGAGAGTCCGGCGTTCTAGCCACTCGGCCAGCCGCTCCAATTCCTCCAATTCCTTAAGCAAGTCCCATTGTTCTTTTCTGACAAAACAGTCCACTGTGGCATATACATTAACGATGTTCCAACTTAGGCCATCAATCTCCATTTGTATGCCCTGGACCTCTCTTGCACTATGATTCCATTGCCTCAAGTCAAGTACCACATGCTTCACTCTTTTCTTCACCAGCATACCTTGCTCATGTCTCTTCTGCCCAGTGGAATTATATAACTGATGTACCCAGGGCAATGGTATTTAACTGTATTTAACTCCTGGAGCATGAGGACATCAAAATCATATATTAGGCTGGGAGAGCGCGCAAGACCTTCCGGTATGAGTGGACCGACAGTCTTTTTGGACGCTCAGACAGGGGGCATGCAACAGGACAGTTAAAACTAATTTTTTGCATCCCCCATGGTGGACCCCAGAAGTAGACAATGCTTGGAAAGCAAAGAGAGCTGCAGTGAAGCAGCTAAGGAAAGTGCGACAGACACCTCGAAGCTCACGAGAGGAAATGGACATAGAGGAAAATGACAAGAAAGACAAGGTGGAGGCTTTCAAGCGATGTGCTGCAGAGTCCAAGAACGTAAAATGGAAATGTTTTATGAAGGAGATTGGTAGTGATAAAACACTGCGATAATTCTTTAAACTGCACAGACAAATGCAAAGAAAAGATCTGCCTATGACAGTGGGAACAATTTATAAAGAGGATGGTGTACGCGTGACAACAGACAAAGAGAAGGAGGAGGCGTTTCTCCAGAGATTTTTAGAGCAGACCAATCATAATGATGCGGATACCAGGGATGAAGTTAGAGAGGAATTATCTGGCACAATAGAGAATATGCATTATAAAGACATCATACGGGTTGAAGATGTTAAACATATTTTGAAAAAGGCAAAAGACACGGCACCAGGACCCGATGGTGTTAGGTATGGCCACATGAAGGTTTTGAGCGTTGTAGACCTGTAGGAGATGACACTGCTTTAATCAAAGCATTAGGACAGTAGTAGTACCGCAGTATTGGTTACATAGCTATCTCATCCCTCTCCCCAAACCATTCAAGGATCGTTCAAAGCTTAGCGGCTTTAGGATCATCACCCTTCAAAATACTTTTGGGAAGGTTTTAGAGAAGATAGTCGCTGTTAAGCTGCAGGATATTTTGGGAAAGCGGGAAGCTTCTTCCAATAGGCCTGGGGAGCTACAGGCCAGGAAAAGATACCTGGTCAAATGCAGCCAGTTTTGCCTTTGACGTTTATGAGGGGTTGCAAGGTAGACAGAAAACGATGGCGGAAGCGCTTGATCTCATGGATGCGTACAATAGAGTTGTTAGAGGCTCCAATAAGGGTATAGAGAGCTTAGAGGAGTTAAGACAAGTGTAGTAGGGAGACACCAGACAGGAGACACACCAGCGCTATAAATAGCTTCACCAGGAGACACACTTGTGTCAACCAAGGGTCCATAAGGACAGTTGAGCGAGGGCTTCCCCAAGCCATTGGGAAGCTTGGCCTTACGAGTAACCGTGGAGAACCCGGTTACTCAAACTCACGAGCCAGCGTGCTTGGGACTCTATGCACGCAAGACTTGCTAATGCACGGAGGGGGACAGCGTCCGTGCTTGACCACGCAATGTGTAGCGTGAGGGACAGACCCGACTGGAGACGATTAGAGAGTAGACGTTTTGACAAATGCTATAAGTTTCTAGGCAATAGTTAAATATTAGGCTTTAGATTTAGATTGTGATTACTAGCATCATTTCTCACCACTTCATTACATTCATGTTGTTTAATGTCAATGAAGCATACCGCTCGCAGAGCTTGTAAATTGCCAGCTCTAAATAAATTGCATTCCTTTTGCAAATGACACGAGTTGTTATTTCGTGCGGTGCAAAAGTAGGGGAGTCCTGAAAGACCTGTCGCAAGCAAGTTGCTGACAAGTTCGCTATGATATTTTGATGGCCGCACTGATGGAGAAGGGGGTCAATCCCTGGTTGGTGAACTGGATAGCAGCCGTCCTGCATTCTCGTCGGGTTGCGCTCCGTCTGGGTGCATGTACCTCAGAGCCACATATTTTAACCCCGGGACTGCCACAGGGATCTGCAAACTCACCGGTGCTCTTTAACGTGTATACGAGCAAGATTGCAAAACTAGAAGCACCAGGGGTTGGAAGGATACTAACATTTGCAGATGCTATTCTTGCATATGGGCAGGGGAGAGATAGGGAGAAAACAGCCCAGGAGCTGCAGGTGACAGTAGACAAAGTGATTGATTGTTGCACTGAAAAGAGTGCTGTCATACACCCGGAAAAGGCGGCTGTTTTGTGGTGCTCTCTGGACAACAGGATTGTGAGAGATGATGTGCCAAGACTCACGATAGATGGTAGAAGAGTCAACAGAGAGAACAAACTGAAGTATCTGGGAATCACATTTGACAGGAGTCTGTCCTTCAAGGACCATGTGGAGACGGTTGTGACAAGATCTCAAAAGGGACTCAATGCACTTAAAACTATGGCTGCAATGGACACAGAGCAGTGAATGCTCTTACACTATACCATCACTTGATCGTCTCAGTGATTGATTATGGACTAGGACTGCTCACTGTCTCAAAGAGTCAGTCAGCTGGTGAAATTAGAGCGCATACAGAACGAAGCTATGCGGGTCATTCTGGGATGCACCAGACACCCCCTATAATGTGTATGCGTTACATCCTTGGTCTGCCGACTGTTGCTGGTAGGCACACGGTGATGCAGACGAAGGCATACCTCAGAGTAGCTGCAGACACAGATCACCCGTTGCATGAGGCGCTGCACGAAGTTAAGGGTCACAGACTGATAAGAGGGAAATCATGGATGGCTCAGGCGGAGGATACGATCAGACAGGTGTGCATCTTGGAGAACATTAGACGAGGAGAGGAGTGGATCAGAGTGCCAGCGGAGCAGTCAGACTTGTGCAGAGTTATAATCACACTGAGCCGGGAGTGCAGAGAGTGGCCAGAAGGGGCCACATAAGTTGAAATCCAGTAACATTCAGGGTAATGCTCGCCGGGTTGATGTGATATCTACACGGCTGGTTCGGTGTTGAGAGGCAGGAGAAGTGCCTGGAGATTTTTAGCAAAAGCTAATGGTCGACGTTTGGTGCAGAAGACCTGGCGTATGAAACCCCAAACTAGCAAAAAGGGGGGTCGGGCTTTTGCAAAGGGGGGTAAA